>VXBO01006039.1:367207-449778 GCA_013400135.1 Rhinoptilus africanus | reverse complement strand
TGAATTGGGGGGGGGTGGGGGGGGGGGGTGTCAGGATGAAAATGTGAGGTCTCATCACAAATACAACAGCAATGCAGAAAGATGAGTTCCGACTTGATAAAAATAAAAATTTTAAATCTAATTAGAAACAGAATACTAAAAAGTCTATTTAATTTTCCCAGACAAAAATTGTGCTCTTTTCAGTCTGGTATGCTGTATGCACAAATTACCTTCAGGTCACATTTTCTTTTCTCCAAAAGCTTAAGGGGAAAAAATACACAAGCCTTTTTCTTTAACCTATAGCAGTACAGGCAAAGGCACTGATGAGGTCACAACAGTACATAATAAACGATCAGTAAAGAAAATGGTGCCATATGTTGCTTTTCCCTCGCTGTACTTAGTTCTCTGGAAAATGATCAACAATAGTTGCAGCTAAATCGCATCATATTTTTCTGTTATCAAATGGGGTTAAAGAGTCATGCAAATAAATATACATGAACTAAACAGAAACAGCTGGAAAGTTCCCAGAAGGGACCTCTTAACAACCTCCACGTTGGATGGACCATAGTAGATCAAGGGATCATTATTAAGATTAAGGGCTTACACCAAACCTGCCGTGAAATTCAGTCTGCTGAATTTTAAATGTTGATGGCACAAAGTGGAAAGTACTAAATGGTGGTACTTACTAATTGTTAAAAAGAAAGGTGACAAGAGAGAGGCTACATTTTCTACACTCCCAGTATGCATGGTGCTATTTGCTGAGATAAAGAACTCTGTAGGTCCCTCCTATGAAAATCAAACATTTCAAGCAAACTCTTTCTTGTATTGATTTTCTGGGGAAAATAAGAAAAATTATCAGCATTGTTAGTGCTTTGCATTTTTTTTTTCAAAGGCTGTAGACCAACTTCATTTCAGAGCAACACACTACAGCAATGACTGGAGATAAATCTAAACTCCTAAAAGCAGGTGCTTTTTTACCTTGGTAGTTTGACCCATGCTATTCCAATTGCATTTGATGGGATTATGCTGCTGTGCCTAACAAATAGCTAAAATGACAGCTGTCTAAGTCTGCAAGTGACTCAGTGTCTCACTGTCCTCATGGGATACCTGCTCCCTGAACTGCATATTTCTAAACTAAGTTAAGGAAATGTTCTACAAGTCCCCTGCAAACGAGAGGCTCTGTGTCTGTCCCACGGGATACGTTACCAGTGTGTTCACACTCCAGCCGATTTCCCCACACAGATTGCCACCCTCTGAAACTCACTCAGCACTTCAAATCTAAGATCGGTTACCAGCCAAAGAGTCCAAATGTTTAAGATCTCAAAAATCTCTCTTGAATGTTCTGCACTTCTCTTGTTTTGAAAGTCAATCTCTTATCTCCAAAGAAGACAGCATGATGGTAATTAGTTACACTTGTTGAGAGATTTACATGGGAAGACTTCCCCCCACAGACAGGCTGTGTGGAATTTATGTATGTTTGGAAAAATATTTAGACTTCTGTAATGGTTTTGCCATCTGTATTCATTGGCAACCATACTCCTCAGGCAAAGACCTACACTGACAATGTAAATTAGGTCACAGGGATATTGGTCCTCTGGGAGTGCTGGAAAATCTTCAAAACTGCTGAAGAATAACTGCATCCTGAAACCTGGACAAAATACGCCATCACATGGAGTTGTATTTTCAAATGATGACTGTGTCTCGATCACTCGAGCCAGCACAGAGCCACATGGCATGATCCCGCACCTACTAGCACTTGGGCTGGCTTAGTCAGACCTTTGTCCACAGGTAAACTGAAGAATTTGGTTTTACTCATTTGAAAAATTTTTCACATGGCAAAACTCAATCGTTGAAACACTACGAACAATTGTCTCGGAGAAGACGATTAGAAAATGTGACAAGAGCTCTTCTGTGACAAGACGCTTGCTTTCGGCTTCAGCCAGTTTCCACATTGAGGCCCATTGACAATATGTTGGAAGCCGATCAAAACAGACTTACATTTCTAAAAGCATGAGCCAAAGAGGTTACATTCTTATCTGGCATATGGCGTCATATTTAAATTGGCTTTAAAGCTGCCATATTAACAGGTCCCTCTGAATGGCCTGATACCTGTGTGCCAAAAACCTGGGAGCTTTAGGAAAATCTTCCATGAGCCTGAAACAGATACAAGCTGAGGGAGGGATCTATTTATAAATCAGGTCATGGGGGTTCAAGCTTTTAGCAAAGGTAGAAGTTTAGTAAAAGAGAGTATGTGGAAAGTGGAACTTTAGTCAGCTATGAAGAACAAGATCTCCTTTAGTTCTGCAGCTTTTAAAAATGCATCTATTTCTGCTCATGTTCTGCAAACTCCAGAGCTTTTCTATCTTTAACTCACAGCATTTATAAGCATGGCACGTGCTTAGGAAACTTGGAAGAAGCCCATTCACCAGGTGGGTTTAACAGCAGCTCTACCTATCTGTGATACATTCTTGGAAGGTAAACTGATATAAAGGGACAGAAAAGCACCTTTGTGAGCAGATTTGTAAAAATTGTTTCAGGGAGTAAACAAATGTGTTTCCTTACTCTTGACAGACAGCCTCATCAAATTTTCATAAGAGATCTGCATTATTAAAATCCCTGTTGTCTCCTGAGGAATCCTGAGGTATAAGATCTCAGGTGATGTTCGGTGCCTGTTCAATGAAACTTACAACATAGATGTTATTTTTAAAAAGAACACTTAGCAATGGAGCAGGTGACCTGTTCTTGCAGGATGAAGCCCACTCTTACCAACAGGAGAGATAAAAACTACCATTTACCTATGGGTGGAAAGGCGCCTTAGTTACACTAGGAGTCCACCCTGCCTTGCTTACAAAGGTATATTCAGATAACAAGAATAAAGTGCAGTAAGGGTGCTTCAATGAGTGTCTTGCGGATGGCGATTTCTATTATAATCAAAGTGTAGCATGTGGAAATAAACATGTAAGAAATCACATGTACAAAAATACTCATTACCAGTTGTTTGGACTGCACTTTTCACCCAGACTCCTTCCTATAAAACATCCATCTGCTATTATCCTTCTGCCAGATAAATAGGCAAGGTAGTTAAAAGTGACATGCCAAGGAAACTTAACTCCTGAACACATCATCACAGCAGACACAAGATTCTCCCTGATGAGTGTAAATTACCCTAGGACTGGTGGGTCTCTGGGGCACACAAAGAGCAACCCACTCTACCCTGCATACAAGAGTGATTTTCACTTTACTTGATAACAAGCCTTTTGTATTTTGGAAGTACCTAACAAAGTAGCTCTGTAGGAGGCCCGCTGTGTTAGTCTGTTTTAATGGAGCCGGACCTATAGATGAAGTCAAACAAAATGGTAGCATTTCTGCCTCAGCCTGAAGCTCTCTGTTCGCACTCCTGAGCTTTATGGGAAGCACTAGAATTAAAAGAAAATTTGCCACTATATCAAGAAATGAGATTTAGGAAAAAAAAAACCCTTAATTTTAAAAGTCAGTGCTCAAGTGAAAATAAGGCAGAAGGTCTCAAAATCGGTTTGCTGTTAAGTAAAATAGAACAAAATTTTGAAATCTTATGCTACTTAAAATTAGTTGGTGTGGGTAAAAGACTGCAAAATATTAAAGAAATATCAGGGATCCTGCTTCATATAAGCAAGTTTTTGTCACCCTTCCTCTTAGGAAACAGCTTTATTGATGGCTTCTACTAATTTCATAAAACTTCAGTTCCATTTCAGGATGCGAGGAAGATCCCAGCAATAACAGACTCTTATTGCAGAGTGCAGGTAAAGGAGGCCTGACAAAAAAGGAAAATACTTCTATAAATGAAGAATTGGGACTGTCCGTAAAAACTGTAAAGCACAAGAGCTTGGCACAGTGAAATCAGAGAATATTTCTGCTTTCAAAGTGGGAAGTTATTACAGTCTGCAATCAGAAAGATGAAAGCTGCACCAATGAAGTGCCAAACTCATACTTGGGAAACCGTAGAACTAAGTGCCTATTAAAAAGCCAGAAATCAGACAGAGAAACATGCAAGGGACAAGGTTAAATATCATCAAAGAGAACGATTGAAAGAAGGTCAATAACTGCTCGGACAGGAAAGGAAGATGAATAGAAAATTGTTCAGGACCACCTCAAACCCCTGCTTGGCAGAAAGGTATTGATGGGATTTGAAGTGACCAAGAAAAATGTGAAAGATGTGTCCTCCTTTCCCTCACAAAGTGAACAAAAAAAAAAAAAAACCCAGAAAAAAGAAGAGAGACAGAAAAGGAAGATAAGACAAAGTCAGGGAAACCTCCTTGCAAGTCCCTGGGATTTGCTTAGGACAAAGGACAGACTTTAGACTGGACGCTATAAAACAGTGCCTTTTTAAACCATCATTTCAGAAAAGCGCTCAACATTTTTACGTAACCAAGTCATCGTACCATGACTAGGTAAGGAACATACCCTTATGTGTAATTTAACCTTATAGATTCAGTTTTTACTTTTGGCAGACATAATTCATTTGAAACTCCTCGAAAAATCCCTAGTAGTTTATCCTGCTTGCCCAGAAAAGATCCAGATCAGCAGGGATCCTGAACATTGCAATAATCTCATCAAGAAAAACAAAGCAAAGGCTACACTTTAAAACCTGCTTATGAAAAGCAATAGGAGGAAAGCTACTCTGGTAAAATAGGAAATAAATCTGGAGGATCTTGGAGCAGCCTCAATTCTGGCACAGGCTCCTCATGGAAATTTTGTTAAGTCTCTTCATCGCCTCGCGCTTCAAGTTCCTCACCCATATAACAGATGTAACAGCGTCGTGGAGGCTTCGGGGTTTTGCTTAGGTGTAAACAATTCATAGCTGCGATTATCTGGTAACACGGGTGCGCATGGCATTTACTGATGCCATAATGAGTCTCTGATGCAGCTTCTCAGCATTGCTGTAATAAAAACAAATTTTAAACCTTTATGATTTCAGCTCATTTTTCCCGTGGGAGCAAATGCCTTTCCAACAAGTGACAGATGCAGGAGACAGATCTACAAACCCTTCCTTATCTGTTCTTTCAGATCTCATCGTTTTTTGCTTCTGCACCCCAACACTGATTCTCTCACGAGAAGTGTCTTCAGCTAGTGCAGGCAGGGAGAAGCAAAGAGATGTCCAAACCACGATGACCATCACAAAGGCTCAGCCCTGCTCTGCATCTTCTTGGGAGAGCCTCATGACTAATAAAATGTAAAAAAAAAAAAAACCAAACCAAAACCAAACAGATACATTTCTTGCACTTCAATGTGCCAAATGAGGACAGAACTGCTGGGCAAAGATGGGGTGGTGCAAGAGGCAGTTCACTCAGACAGTGCCCCATCTGTTATCTGCAGACAACAGAGTTACATCCTCCATTTTTTCCATATAACATCTCAATCTCTATATATTGAAAGAAGAGGGTTAGACAAGATCAAGGACGGTGATATTCAGCTGTGATGGCGATAAAAGCTTGAGAGATTGGCCAGATGAGGACTTGATTGATTCATGCAAGCATGAATAAAGCAGGAAGCCAGCAAGTGATAACATGACCCCAACTCTGAGCAAACTGAGCTCCTGCCAGGGTAACAGGTACTCAACAGTGTTTTGACAAAGTTTTGGGGAAGGACTGAACTGTAGGACCCGTGACAAAGTCCTGTTTTCTCTGGGTTTCCTTTCTAACAGTTATGATAGTTTTCAGAGAACCCACAGCACATGAAAAAGACTTACTTTTTTTAAAACTTGTTCTCCATTGCAGGAGTAATTGTGATGAATTCTCAATGAGAATAAATACAACCCCGTGTGATGAGTTTAAGGAGGTGCAATTAGAGGCTGGTAGGAAGACAACAACTCTGGGAAAGCACCATGAGCAAATGATGGATGAGACCAAGGAAACAAATGGATAGATTGTCAAATATACAAACCGACAGCACAACGGGAAATTGATGGCAGCTGTTTCAGCCAGAGCCCGGACCCACCACACTGCCTTAAAGCATCATTAACTTTAGTATAAAAGCTATGTGCTACGGAGACTTTATTAGTCAGAATCACAGGTGTTTAAGAACTTGATGAGGTATTTTCTTGGTCAAGAGAACTTGAATTTCTTTCAAGTGTTCTTGTTACACATGCAGATGGTGTGAGGGCCTCACGTGTACACCAGAGTGACCCAACGTGTTTGACATGCTGAAAGCATCTGGGGAACTCTGGTAAATGGCCTGCCTGTCCAAAAATGAAAATTGTGTCTAGTCAGGCAAAAATAAAGTCCAGTTACATAGGTGAAAAGGTCAATTAAGTGCCCACATCACAAACAGTGCTGCCTGGAAGGTGTAGTAAGTGAGATAGGAGAAGCTGTACTGTGGATCATGCTTGTGGCATAACATTAGAGTTGATGATCCAGAGAGTTTGCCACTGGCATCTCTATCACCCCCACTCATCCCCAGCCACATCTGACAGACCCTTGTCTGCAGCACAGGGTGCACGGTGTGAGCTGTGAAACACTATGCCACAGTGATTTACGCTAAGGTCGCACTGGTGTGTAGGCATTCTAATGTACACAACAGCAGAAAGGCTACTTCATTACACGTTCAGGAATTCTTCCTTCAGCATTCATTCAACTTTAGTTAAAAATAAACAGTTGATTAATCCAGAGAAGAAAAAAAAAAACACACAAGTAGAGTCAGTGAAGACGACAAAACTTTCCATAGTAAAGACGTGATCTGTACAGGAAAGCTTGAGAAGAAATGGAGTCCCACTTGCTCTGTCAGTAATTTCTTTGACTATTTTTGATAATATCCTAGAAGCTTTTAAAGGACATTCAACAAAAAGGTCACTTGGAAGTGTTTGCAAAGATTAGGGGAGATCAGAATGCGTTTACTGTGCACTATCTGCCACATGCTCAATTCACTGTCATGGAGGAAGAAAACAGCAGAATTAATCCTCACAGAGGAAATTAGGATGATATTGTGCTGGGTCACGTTTCTGGATTATAAGATTTCCACTAGTCAATCCTGAGTTATTGCTCTGCAAATACTCAACAACCTAATTTGATAGACACTCTGAGAAAAAATTACAATAGGAAATTACTTTCCTTGTGTTTCAGAATAAACATTCCATAAAAAACAAGAGGCATTTAACTTGACACCAGTGAATGTCATACCTTTATTAAGGCAGGCTGTATTTCAAAGTAGGTCTCCATCTTTTGTTGCTATTAACCCTCCAAACAAGCATACTTTTTTGCACAGCTAGCATGAACTCTTCCTGGTTGGGAGGCCAGCTAGGCTTGGTCAGATAGAGGGCTGCTCACACATCCATCTGTATCTTCAAGGTGAAGCAAGATGTGGATTAAGCTGCCCAAAGGTAGAAAAGAACTTTTCCTTTGGTGCGTTCCCCTAAACTCCCTGTTATCCTATGGAACAGTAAGCTCAGTCAGGTGCTTTTCTACAACTTTCACCCTGAAATACATGTTTTTCCTTAACTACTTTGCACAAATTCTTGAGAGAACACATGCGCAAGTGACATAGCTGTAATAGTTACACAGCTCAAACAGAATATCAAAACACATAGAGATTAAAGACAGAATTTGACTTTCTGCTTTCAAGGTGACCCCAACATCTAATACAGGATTTTCTAAGTCACCCACACAGGTAAGGGCATCTGCACTTGCATGCTGTTCTTGGGAACATAACCCACTAGGCATTTTCCAATTCCCTCACATAACTCTTAAAAGTAATACTTCAGTAAGGTCAACAGAAAAGAAGCATTTCCAAAAGCACCTGTCTGGAGCATGGGAAACAGGCAAATCCTCTGAGTCCTATTACCACGTCAGATACTGCAGCTTAATGGAAGCACTCTCTCTCCTCCGGCAGAAGCGTAGGGAGCCTGGCACACTTGATGGGAGCGTTCAAATCAAAAGACAGACATTAAGCTCACAGGAGTCACGCAAGTGTGAAAGGTGTGCAGTGGGGCACGTAGATGGTCTCCTGATTCTGGGAAGAAACCAGAACATATAGCTCTTGTGTAACTTTTTCACATCCTTTCTAGCCCTCTCCTTCATATTGGGTAATGCAGCCCTTCCTGACATATCAGAATTACAGTCGGTAACATTTTATTTATACCCCAAAGGCCCAGGATACTCAACAAGGTCATGCTGGGAGGGAAGATGGCCCGCAGAGCCTGAGACGAGCTGAGAACTAACAGTGTCAGGGCCAACCATAACACTTCTCACCCCAGCTATTCTGAAATGCATCTTATTGATAAGTAAAACCAGCTTATTAGACTGCTTTGTTTAGGTATCATGTTATGTACCATGGCTCCTCGAGCAACACAGAATCATCAAAGACCATTTGGCCTGTTACAAACAAAAGGGACAAGCAAACAAGCGAAAGGGCAAGGCAAACAAAATTCTTCCCAAGCTGCAGCAGTCCAGGTGCACCACTCACAGTCAGTCTGTAAACCACCCCAGCCTGGAGGGCTGTGAAGAATAAATAATGTGAAGAATAAAATGCTTCAGTCTCTAAGAAGCTCGGAGCAGTCTCTCACAAAACTGTGACAAGATGGCAGAAGCTGTCAGCAAGAACTAAAAGGTATGTCTTCCATAGGTAGGCAGTCTTCTGGTTTATTTTATGGGGCTTACCATTTTCTGTAGAAAATATTACTTGTCTCTATAAATCTTTTCTCTCCCTTTTCAATAAAGTTCAATAGACTATGTAAAGAGTTGCAGGAGCTCCCAGAAAATTTACTAGCAAGTGACGAATAACCATAACTTTGAAACTGAGAAAAAAAAAAACCCATTTCTTAATGATTCCCCTAAGAAACAGAAGTGATGCAAAAATACAAAGCAATGAAATCAAACATTAACAAAGAATAACAAATAGAATTAAGAATTAGTTATGCCAAGCAAAGTCTGTGACTTGGGAAGAGCCACTGCATTTATCACACCCAACTTAGGCCTCTTTTCAAATTTTTTTTATACTACTAATGTAGCTAGGAATGAGGTCTCATTGTGCAAGACACTGTGCAAACAGAAGAGAAAAGTGGCATTTGCCCCAGGGAGGTGAGGCTGTATTTAGAGAAGACAGATGGCAAATGCAGGAACAGAGGCTCAAAGGCAGCCAATGGCTCATGGCGCAGCTATGCGGCTCAGAAGTCAAACCTCTCAAATATTTGCCTGGTGACCAGTGCTTCAGAATTCATTGCTTCCTCAAGTCCTTGTCCTGCCTGCAAAGCAGCACGCAAATGCCTGTAGGACTGCACTGGGATATATTTTCCCTTGCATAAATCTACAGCATTTCAACCATTATGAAAATTCATCTAATGGAACCAAACATTCCTGCTCTAAATAGAACATGCAGATGTAGAATGCATGCGTGCCTAAATTCTTTTAAACAGTTAAAAACAACACCAGCCAAACTGAAGCAAAAAGCCCAGAAAAAAACCTATCCTACTTCAAAATACTTGAATTAGTCACACTCATTTAACTCTACATATTCCTGCAGTACAAAACAGCGCTTATGTTTATGGTTCAGACTGCAAACTCCTCGCTTTTCAAGATGCTCACAAAAGAAAACTGATTGCTTTTGATGGGGTTGTTTGCATCAGTAGGAGCTCAACAGCATAAGTAGTTCAACTCATTCCTTTTGGTAGGGCTTTGTTCTGCCACCCATCTTTCTCTTGGTCACCTGTACAATAACTTTGCATGTCTCATCCCTCGGCAGAACACCATCAGTTCCAATGCAACCGATTCACTGCGGAAACGTGGCCAGTTCCGTTCATTGCTCGAGCCCAGCAAAGCACACGTGCACTTGTTTCAGTGGGATTCCTCTTTGCTTAAGTGTCCAGCTTCAATTTTTTTGAGGTTTGTGAAAGAGTTAAATGTTGATTTTAGAATCTCGGTGTCCTTCCCACCAGAGAATTATATTTCAGCATAGTATTATGGCAAATTTTACTAATGTTTGCCTATGGGGATATCTGGGTAATGGCACCATCTGACTCTTATCATAATTTGATTCAAACTCATATTGCTTTTACATTTTATTTCTCTTCGCCATTCTGGCTTGTAACAGCCAACAGCAGGCTGAAATTTTACCTAAATGAGAGCATTTTTGCTCAGCGAAAGAACATTACTCTGTGCCATTTGCTTAATAGTTCACATTACTGTGAAGGGAGTGTTGCATCCTTAGGCCAAGTTCCTGGCACCCAGTTTGTTAAAAGTTTCAAGGGCAACATAACAGCAGCTTCTGCATGATAAAAAACCTTATTGCCTGGGTAAAGTTATGGTTTCTCAGACAGTCTAGAAGTCAAGAAAAATCTCAGCTGTATTTATGCATGGGCAGGGGTAAATGAATAAACACAACAAAATGCTGTTGCCACAAAGCACCCATGTTCCCTAATGAAAACAGCCTTTGTTAATACTGTGTAATGCCAGTATTACAGAAATTTGAGAGATGGACTTTGCCATCCTTGCGTTGTGTTTTCTGCAAGAGCTTTCGACAAAATTAGTTGCCCAAAATAAAAATACATAAACAAATAAAAAAGAACATGTTGAATCGCAAGGAACAGAAGAAAACTACTGCACAGAGGAGCCGAGTCTAAAGTGGATCAATGTAGTCGTGACAAGTGAGACAAATTACCGGCTGACTGGAGCGCGATCCAAACCAAAGGGGAGCTGACTGCAGCGGTAAGTAGGCCTGACCCTTCATGCTTCCTAGTTGGAAAGAGAGCTGCAGGGAGCAGGGAAGCTGCACAGAGGGCCAAGACATGATAGCAGAGCCCCGAGTAGGAGGAAGGGTAAGGAAAGCCCAGGTAACAGGCAGCTGCTCGTGCTCCCTGCATAGCACAGTGTGTATTTAAGCACGTTATGCTGAAATGCTGCAGAATTTCCCGTGTTTCCAGGACTCCACTGCAGTGGATAGAACCATCAGTCATGTCAACAACTGAGCTGTGGTCAATGAATGTTTATGCTTCCTTGGTCCTTACCATGTTTGGAGATTGCTTAGGTTGCTTAAATCACACTGAAACTTCTAGCACATAATCTGTGAAAATAAGTCAATTTTCCTTGTCCATACAACATTGTGGGATACCAGAAAGCGTTTTATACAGTACGAAAAGTATCCTGACACAGTACAAATACATTGCAGTGCAATTGCAAGTTGGAAGGAAAGGAGCACCCTGCCTACCTTACCTCAGGCCCCTAACTCCTTCCCCACAGCCCAGGAGTCATATGCAACTGTGCTAAAAGCAAGAATTCTGTGTATTCTCGGGGTAGGGAAAGTGGATTTGATCAGGCTGGAAAAAAAGTCAGATTCAGAGGAAAAGACACAATATAAAAAGCACCAATCATGAAAAGGAGTATGAGCTGCACCACCAAGAACAGAAAGGTATTTCGTCTGAAATCAGATCAGATTTTATGTCCCATGTTCCTTATCCTACATCTGCTTCCAGAAATAAAAGACAATAAATCTTCAATAACTATGGAACCATTTGCTCCAGTCCATAGTAGTTTGAAAGCTTAAACAAATTGCTAACATGGTCCAGCGTTGATCCTAGAACATATTACCACTATTTATCTCTATATATAACTACTGCTCATGCAAAATGTCCAGACCCTTTCAATACTTGCTAAAAGCCAGTCATGTGTCCAGGGAAACTGTAAGTAACAGAACGTATCTTAAGTAAAAAAATGTTCTACCTCACAAGCAGATTTCAAAACTACTTATTTATGGCCAAAACTGCATACATCAAATTTAGCACTCTCTTCCATTTGTAAATGTCATGACTTCCAATCACAAACTGCTGAAGTGTCAAGTGCAAGTGTCCACCTTTATCAACCCAGAACTCACCCCATAAAAGTGATACCCACCACCAAGTTTATATCTGCCATCTTGAAATCAGAGTTTGCCGGTAAGATGCTATGCTTACTTGTGTGAATTAGGGCATATTCTGCAAAACTCCCCATGCGCCAAGGAGGACATCACTGATCCATGCCCAGGAACCAGGGTCGCTGCAAGGAAGAGCTGGAAGTACCTACACTGCACTGACATCAAGTGCCTGCAAGGGGCGTGACACAAATGCCTGTATGTTCAGACTATCATAGTTACAGGAGTAGTGGTGGTAGACCATCTTTTCATCCCAAAGAGTATTCTGCATTTAACCAGTGAAACACACCAGTTGGGAAGCCACTGCACAAAAGCTGTATGTGCTAATACTGCAAAGTATTTTAGCAAAAAAAAAGCCAAACTGAAGTCTGAATTTCAAAAGTATAAAAAAGCACTATCATGAGAAAGGACTAAAAACAAACTGGAGCTTAAAATGACACAACCAGATGCATACAAGAAATGAAAAATATATTTTTATGACGTTCCAACTTCCTTTCTACCAATAGCTAATCATATTTTTCCCTGAATATGCTCAAAGTAGACGTTTAACAGAATTTGATAAATAACTCAAATAACATGCGAACAATGTTAGTTTTTGCCATCCTGTGATTAAGGTTGATATTGATCTAGAAAGCTAGGTATTATTATTTTTAGACTACTATAAAGTACTTCAGTGGCTTATGGTGAAATTATTTCAGAAACTGTTTTTATTAATACACATCTGTCTGTACTTCTAAGCAGGTGATAGAAGTTTGATCTTCAGCTTTAAAATCCTTAGACCCTTAGTTGCTAGGAAACCAACAAATCTAATTCCTGTGTCTTTTATAACACAAAAATATAATTATATACTGATTTTCTCAGAGAAACTCATGCTATGTATTTTTCAACTCCTCCTTTTGTCAGTGATTTGAAGCTTTTTTTTGATTCATTTAGGCTACGAAAAGGCACATCAGTTATAAAGATATTGGTAAACATATTAACAGAAAAAAAGATGCAACATTCTTTTATCAGAATTTTTCATTTATCTCATTGCTGGAATAAGAAACGACTGAGCGGCAAGTTATAAGGTCTTGAAATTTACTTCTAATATGGATTCACAAATTTATCTTTAATATTTCGTTACTGTGATTGCTGATCATTTCTGGTTCAGAAGATGTCTTTGTGGACAATCAATCTAGTGTCTTTATGAGAAACATTATTCATAAACATATGTAAAAGGTCTGTGCTTTCATTACAGCATAACTAGCTATCCATCTATCTATGTATGCCCATCTGACCTTGCAATTACTGGCTTATCTATATGATGCATTGCAACAGAGTTATTAGTTCTACTTCCTTAGACTTTTATTCTTTGGCTTGGCAGGTCTACCAGGAAGAATAACACATATTCTACTAATAACAATGATTAGTGACACGATAGGAGCCTGAATAACATTTTATTCAAAAAGTGGTATTTTGTCTGTGGACATAAGCAAATATAACTACCCTGAATTAATTTCTTAATTGTATCACAGAAATGTTGCTATATGAAAGAAACAGTGATAGTGCACACTTCTATAAGAGAAAGAAAAAATAATATCTAAATATCAAATACAATATCCTCTCCATTAATTATCTCATATTTTATCAATGTATGTCAATAAAAAACAGATACAGTGGTGAGAAAGAAGTTAGGAGAGTCTGTCTGTTCCCCTTTCCTAGAGTTCTCAAAACTCCCCAAGTCCCCATTTTCTGTTTGTTTTTCTTGGGACAGCACAGCCAACACGCCGGCAGATGCCAGCTGAACATCCCACCCAGCAGCCCTGGCGACAGCAGCTGAGCCAAGTCAAACACACAGACACACTGCATGTCCTCACTGCTTGTTTCTCTGCCTCCAGCAGCACCCCAGAGGGAGGAAATGTCCCTTCTTACAAAAAATGAGAAACCTCAGATTGCACAGACTACTTTTCTTCCACCGTTTCAGAGTCTGCAAGCAGGCAGCCACAGGTGACGTGGCAGTGCTGAAGGGGAGGCGCTCAGACCACAGTGATAAGCCATACGAGAGCTTTTGCAATTACTTATAAGAATTGGTTTTTTCTCTTTGCCTTTAACAAAAGAAATAGGAAATGACACGCAACAAATAACATTAAAATGTTTAGATTGCAAATAAGACACTCTAGTTTAGGAAATGGTAGACTTTTATGCTGCCACAGAGTCTTTATTCTGCCCTATCAGGATTATAACATGTTTTTCAAATTCCACGATCTGAACTACTTTTCCAAACACTGGGCTTTGAGCAAGATAAGAGCTCGGTGTTGGAAGATAAGAGCTGGAAAAAATCCACCATGCATAGAATTAAGATTGCACAAAGAACTATAAATTTAGATTTTCACAGTTCTCCAATTCTTGACCTTGCAAGTCCTGACCCGAGAGTCATATTTTTAATGTATGACTTCAGTGAATACATCTGCATATACACAAATGGTATTATAGACATATCTCAAATACACAGACAAATCCGTTTTCTGTATTGAAAATGTTTCTATTAGGGAATAATTTTTTAATCCTTTGCCCACATAAGTAATCCTAACTGAAGGATTCTACTGCAAAGAAGTAACTATGCCCTAAAAGCTCACTGTGTACTTTTAAACAGAAAATCTCCATCACTAACAAAGCAGCAGTTACTCACCAGAACATCATCTTTCCTTCACACCCTGCAGTTGCCCACTGTGGTTCTTACACACACCTTCAAGAAAGCTCTAGAGAGAGGAGCAGAGCAGAGCTCTCTCATAAATGGAGATGGAAAAGACTGTTTACCTTAAGAAAAAGACAACTAAGGGAGGAAATGATGAAAGGAATGTAAAACAGATATGGAACTGGGGGCTTGCAATCTACCTAAGATGGCAAGAAAAAGCTGAGCGCTTTCTTCTCCTTTAATAATAATAATAAAAAAAATCTAATTGTCAGAGACACCTTCAGCATCGCAAGCAGCACATTCTCCAGCACATCTTGCTACAGCTGTCAGGTGCATAGGGAACTGTATCAGTGTTGTGATTTTCTATTCCAGCATTAATATCTGAGAGAATAATAAGATAAACAGCTTCTTCCACAAAACACAATAGAATATTACAGCATGTATTCATCTTCCTTTCTTTTATCCCATCAGGTCTAGTACTATATCAGTCTCATTTGAACGTGCAGTACAAAGAAAGTCACATCTGAACTGAAAACAGAATGAACACAAATGTCCAGAGGACGGAAAGCTCAGCCTGGTTCACTGCAGCTGATAGACAACATGACCAGGGCTCAGCAGAAGCGTACCAGACCTCAGCCACTGCTCTTTGCACTATACCCCTGCAAGAGCGAATCAAGCCTGTGTTAGCATGGCTTTGACTATCTAGCCGGATCATTTGAGCTAGCTTTTCAAAGCCACTTAATGCACAGCCGGAACAAGAAGCTTGCAACAAAACCATAGTAGTAGTATTGGTCAGTCAAAAGTAAAAAGGAGAATTCAGATTATGCAATCAAGAATTGATTCATAAAATTATCACTATAATTTAAATACAGTGAAGGAATAAACCACAGAATTAAACTTCAGCTACCTTCTACTAAGCCACCTCCATTCTCTACTTATCTGATGTTGCTATTTATCAAAGAATTTAATTAAAAATAAGATGAAGAATATGGTTTAGGATACACGTTTCTAAAGTAGCTGGAATGATCGACATTAAAAATGCAACAAAGCACATGTGGAGGGTCGGAAAAATAGATGCAGCAAGAAAGAGAGGAAAAGGGAAAGACAAGAGGCCACTGTTCTTACAGTTAGCAGGAATGTGTAGAGCACAACCTGAAGAGAATTACTGACAAGTCACTGGAGGAAATGCAACTTATTAGACTCCACTGTGAATATAATGCAGTTAAATCATCTGCAGGTAGACTTCAGAAAAGAAATAAAATCTAGGAAGAGAGCTGGGCTTAGTCACAGCTTCTTTACATTTTCTTATTATTAAAGCACAGGCTCTAAAGAAAAGGTGTAAAAATTGCTTATTTAATTGCCATATTACTGTAGGTTTCCTATCAATATTAAAAAGGAGAGTATGAGGCACCAAAATCATCAATTTCCACTTTTTTTACCCTGCAAAATTCACAAGGCAGAAAAAAATTCTAAGTACACTATCACTGTTCCTAGCTGTACTTCCCTAGGTCAGACTAGCATGCCCAGGCCTTTAGGAAAAAAGATCTCTTCGGAGCACAAGTATCAATTATCCTGACTTCAAACCTAAACAGTTTGTCTTGAAATAAGCCTAACTGTACCTATACACTTCATTCAGGCTCTGAGCTTGAATTTAAGCTCTGAACATAAAGTAAAACTACTGCAGTTGCCTTCGCAGGTGGGTTTTTCCCCTCTATCCATAGGCAACACTTGGAGGATAAAATAGAAAGGTATAACAAATGAGGCTTAATGACCTATACGTCTGCATAAAGAGACTGTAATAAAACCATTCAGGGTAACTGTGACATGCCAGCACTGTAACTCGACACGTAAGTTGTCCTGTTTCCAGAGAGCTAAAATTCTTATCTAAAAAAGTGTAAAATGTCAGTCACTCTTCAGCAGGAATTAGCAGTAGCCAGATCTGCAGATCACACCGATGCAACATGCAGACAGCCTCTTGGTCCAAGCAGACATAACTACCCTTGTTGCAAATCAATTTTGCAGATTTATTCCAGCTAAGGACCTCTCCCAAATGCAAAATAAAATTAATAAGTTTAAAGAATATATACAATATCACTGCTTTTTCACAACGTCCTTATTGAGAAGAATGTCTTTGCAGCTCCTCCATTCCTCTGTACCCTCATCAAAATCAATCAATTTCATTCATTTGAGATAATGAGTACTTAGAGTACTTACAGCATCACCTTTTTTGAGGACAGAGGAAGGGAAGAGAAAAATAAGCAGAAGAGTAAAGTAACATCCTGAATCTTGAGCTCTAAGTTTAAAAGGTAGTTTGGTCTCCTTCTAAAATAATAGCTCCTTTGGCACTGTTTGAGGACACAAAGGACGAGACAATTAATTTGGAAGCTCTCTTATCACAGAATGGTTCGGGTTGGAAGGGACCTTAAACACCACCCAGTTCCAGCCCCCTGCCCTGGGCAGGGACACCTCCCACCAGCCCAGGCTGCTCCAAGCCCCGTCCAGCCTGGCCTTGAACCCCTCCAGGGATGGGGCAAATATATCTGATACATGAATAAAAAGACTTGTATCTACCTTACAGAGTATTGGAGTTTATCCGCTTAAGTAGAAATAACACTTTTTTCTCTCAATATTTTATTTTGTGCCAGCACTTATTTTATTCACAAACCAGTGCTTTAGCTAAATTATGCAACAGAGAGAAAAGCAGCCTAAACTCATAGGTTTACTATAATAGAAAGCATATATAGTTCACCTCACAGAGAATGACTGTCAGAAGTTCAAGATTAAATGCACGTTATCTTTTTCATATTGTATAAAATAGATTTTTTTTTAATATATATTTTGTATTTCATACCTGTATCCATAAAGAAAAGAGTAGCTCAAACCAATGGCTGTAGAAAACATGTTTCATATCCCTAGCGCTGTCAATAACGACAAACAACTAATGTCCCCTCAATAAATGTAACTGTTATAAGATCACTTCCTTTTACAATTTCTCGCGTAGAAACTGTAAGAAAGGAACACACAAGATTAGATGAGAGCAACTTGACCTAATATGGAAAAACAGATTACTGCTCTCCTATATTATAGAGGTTATAAAATCAGTGATTTCTATGTGGAACAGCTCACAAATATTAGTAATTATTTCTTGAGTAGAAATTGGGAAGACAATAAGATGTCACGTTTAGTCTGAAATAATGCAAGAATGTTAGATTATTTTCTCTCTCAAAATGCAAAGGTGACTTACAAATTATCTTCTGTGCCTCAGCAATAAATTGAGAAAAAAACACAACTTGCTACCTGGACACACCTATACTTTTCCAGTATAATTAATAATGATAGTTTTATTATGGCCCATGTAGCAGCTAATTAATGGGCTTTGATACTTGCACAGTCAACAAGAGTTCCTATGTGCTTGCATAATGTCCACTATTAAAACTTGTAGCTGTTCATGCTAATTCATTTACTACCTATGGCCCAAAGGCAGCAGAGAAACACTTATTTACACTCCACACATCACTCTTTGTTCAGATTCAGGCTGAACACTCCAGAGCACAAGGGAGAAGGACGGAAGAGGAGAAGAGGAGAGAGAAAAATAAAAAGTAGTGGGAATAGGAGGTGAGATTACTGGAGATTTCAGGTGAGAATTTTAATTCTATTACTTCTGGACTGTTTTTGTTCTGAGTTAGCTCAGAAGAGCTATTCTATGCTTCCTCAGAAGAAACAAACCATAAAATAATCCTGCTTCTCTCATAATGAACAAAGTCACATACAGGACTTGGGGATGCGACACAAAGCCATCAGAAGACAAAAGCAAGATGCCCATGAACCTTGGACACGTCTGTTTTAGCTGTTGCAGACTCTTATAAGACTTAATTTCCCCTGCTTTAGTTTTCATGACATATTTCATTCATTCACCAATCCCATTTCCCTCAGTAATAAGTCACTAAAAGCAATTGGTTATTATCTGTTAAGTCCAGAAACAGGGTGAAAAAAAGAAAAAGAAAAAAGAAAGTGGGTTGAGGTCCTTCAGAAGACATTGTGGTTGGACTTCTTGGTGAAACCACATACAAATGCTTGACTTCTCTTTTTAGTTTCTTCAAATTTGGGGTACTGCACCTAGGATATTTAGGATCTACTTCACAAATGTACTGAGGAACTGTAGATGGCCATGACTTCCATTCGGAAGAGCTGATTTGGATTTGAAATCTTCAAAGACAAGACCCTATACACCTTACAGGGCATTCCAGAATCACAGCTTTCCAAGTAAGTATCTACACTGAAGCCTCAATATCTTTAGTCTTCATGTTCCTTGGCTTTCATCTCCTTTCTCCAGGAGATGTGATGCTACTGAACTCATTATTATCAGAAAGGTAGTTAGATACAACAGGATAAAATGCACTGTACAATGTAATATATGCATTTATATGCAGAGTTCCTATTGTTTTGTGGCTTCTATCCTGTGACTCATAGTTTTCTAGTACAAGAGAGGCTACAAAAGTGACAGCAGCAGTGACTTATGCTCAAGGTTGGAAACCAAATGCATAAGAAATGATACTCTGGCTGTTTTTGAAAAACATCTATTGTCCTTCACCTTACAGTTTGCATCTCAGGAACAGTGACTTTCATAAGGCTCTTTCAAACTGTTAAGGACTATGAAATGAGGTTTGTTATCCTTCATACTTGCTGGACCCTTCAGCCCCTGAAAAGCACAAAATGTTTTTCTTTTCTTTAGCTTCTATAGATGGGTACCATATTTTCTTTTGCTTTTTTCACTCATTCACAAGTATCCTCCACTTTAACTTTCTCTCCTATTCTTCCTTAAATATTACTGTAGATATTAATTCTCAGCTTCAAGACGGTGTTTTCAATTTCTTGCCTTTTTGATCTGTCTTGCCTACACAGTCTAATCTTTTATCCTTAACTCTTTTATCCCGTATGCCATTTTATCTACTTTTATATTCTTTCTTATGAGATGTTCTTCACTATATCTACAATTTAATCACTACTCTATGCTTTTGTGAGCTTTCTACCTTAAGAAACCTGACCTGACCATCTGACCACCTGACCTCTCCATTTTCCATTCTCACTCCTTCTAATTTATGGGCTTGCCTTACTCACTCCTTTGCAATTAGCCTTTGACTGTTTTTTACACAGTCCCCAAAAGCACTTAGCTCTAATCTTGTTTACTCTTCCAGCCTGTTAATTCATAACCCCTTTTGCATTATCCAAAATGATTATTCAAGTGAGAACCTGTGGCAATTCCAGCATGTTTTGCATCTCTAGGTAGATATTGCCACAATAGTGGTGTTGTTGAAGGAAATGTATTACATCAGACAACTCCAAGCAACTCATGAAATCCTTGTGTACTTCAGAAGTGGCCACCTGAGGAGAAGCCAGTGCAGCACAAACACCTACTACACCAGGTCACCCATTTCATAAGCAGGACAAAACCAATCTCTTCTTTATCCACCTGCACTTTGCTGACCAACTATTCAACCACAGTCACTGAGGGTTGTTTTTTTACTTTTTCCCCCCACCCTCTGCACTACAGACATCAGACTTTTCCAGACTGATGAAATCAGAGTTTTTGAGAAATATCCAAAGTTTCTTTCTTACTTAGCAAAACATCTCTGGTTTGCAGTAGGGTGGGTATGGAAAAGGAATCAATTGGGATGTATTTTGCTTTAGTTTTACCACTTGATTAAGCACAAACTAGCTTTCATTTAAGTAACGAATGACACAGCTTGCTTTCCGTACACCAGGGAAATTTTGCATGCTCTAAAGACTTTTTCTCTTCTGCAGAGAATCAGATCAAGACCAGCAATCTTTCTGACTGACAAGAAGGATCAAGTTGCTGTGAATGAACTCCCACCTTCTCCTCTGCCAGCAGCACGCTGTGGGGAATTTCACTCGGGATGCACTGGAACCAGCACAGAAACATGGAGCCTTTACATTTCTGATTGCACCCCCACAAAGCGAGGCCACTGGGCATAGGTGAATATATGTTTCTAGACTTTGTTTGAATCCGCAGAGTAATAACATCAGGAATCTTATTTGTCCAAGTTTGTTTCAGAGGAATACAAAAAACCCAGTGTGTCAGATCATTCCTCAAGAATCTCCTTGCTGAATTACTGTGGATCCTTACACACAGACACATGCTATTGACTGTAAATCACCTACGTTAAGTCAGGAGGAACAGGAAGCACACAATCAATTGCAGGAAAAGCAAATATTGCACTTCAAGTTACCTTGGTATTGATTCCACTGGAATTCAGACTATGTCAGTCTGAGAGTTACTTTTACGTCATTAGTGTGACTATTGTAATACAGGATTGGTGCCATTTTATTTAAAACAACCAGTTTAAGAGCTGCACAGGAGGTGCTGCACATAACCTGTTGCACTAAAAAACAATGATAAAGATAATGGAAAAAGTTATGATATATGATTCTCTCCAGAGTAAGAGGTATTCAAAAGAGGATTAGAGAGCTCAAAAAAAGGTGATCTGTACTGGGGCATGTGATAAGGTGCCTCCAGGACTGCTCTGGTTTTTGGTGATTCACAGGATGCATAAGCGGTCCCGCCTCTCCAGTGAGGGATTCTGGGATGTGTTCAGTTTTACACAAGCTGGAAGATAAAAGGCACAAAATCTAATTCTGGATCCTGAGCACATCATGCACATCGTCTCCGTCACCTTTGCTGAGTGATGTGTCACATACATAGATTCACAGAATTGTCTAGGTTGGAAGGGACCTTTCAGATCATTAAGTCCAACCATTGACCTAACACTCACAAAAACCATCACTAAATTACACTGCTAAGCACTACATCTACCCGTCTTTTAAATACCTCTGGGGATGGCAATTCCAACACTTCCCTGGGCAACCCGTTCCAATGCTTCATAACACTTTCAGTGTAAAAATTTTTCCTAATATCCAATCTAAATCTCCCCTGGCACAACTTGAGGCCATTTCCTCTTGTCCTATTGCCCATCCCTTGGGAGAAGAGACCAACCTCTACCTCACCACAACCATATGAGGCCTCAGGCTATAAGCAGGGCCATGACAGGGATGATATACCTGTTAACAGATGCATGGATAGCCCAGCATTCACCCACAAGATTATATTTCCTTAGTAAAGTAGAAGCATTCAAGGAAAAAAATAAAACAAACCAGCCAATACTTGCTAAACTGAAAGAGAGAAGGTCTCCTTTCTGCAACACAGTGTAGGGATAAAACATAGAAATCAGGTACATTTGCACAGCACTCCCTCACCACCTTAAGTCCTGGACCAGTACCAAGAAGAAATATTAAATTTTATTATAGTTTTAATTTTACACTTACTGTTTAATCCATTTAATGGGATTTCACCCAGTGATTCCTACACCTCTGGAGGAGGTCAGACTAGATGATCACGGTGATGCCTTCTGGCCTGCAAATCTAGGAAATCACTGGGCCATTATAGCCTCTCCAAAATATGCAATTAAGAAGTACTTATAACACCAGTGGCTGTCTGAGATTTAAAAAGCCTCACAGGATTATCTGGCTCAGGGAACAGAGGAGCAGGAAAAAAATCCAAACTGTTAAAACTTCCATAGTTTCCTCAAACTTCTAACAATACAGGTATAAGCTTCATGTTTGAGATGACAAGATGATAACCAAACCACCATCTCCTGTATTCTTAGCATCAACAACCCTAAAAAAACAATAAATTATTGTATCATTTGAACAGCTTCCAAGCTGAAAGGCTTGCCTAAAAGCTATTTTTTAAGAATAATCTTTATGCATGGTATAAGCAGAAATTGGGTTGGATTAATTGTTGTTGGGGGGTATCAAATTTTATTTTTCAGGGCCTGCTGCAGCTGCCATATGGCTGAGAGGCTCAGCGACTGCCTCTCGCATGCCTTGTAGCACACAGGGAGATGACTGGAGCACCTTGAGTAGTGTGCTATATGCAGCCCAGGATGCAAAGGAGCGGAGCGCTGTACGTCCTGAGGAAAGAGAATGATGAGCAAGAACGGGAATGAGTTCATTCTTCTCAAAGAAGTTAAGAAAAATGCACAGTTTGTGCATCTTCGCCCCTTACCTGTTTGAAGTAATTTTTACCAGTTTCAGAAGAGCAGAATACAGACAGATGCTGAATTAGAGACACAGGCTGGGTGGCATTTCTCAGGTCACAACCACAAGAAAACTTTGCAGACACCTGGATCCAACAAAATTATCACCACCTTATCAAAAGCACACAAACCAGGTTCTCATCTTAGAGCTACTCTCTGACTTCCACTCTTCCCTGTCCCCCTCCTGAAGAACACCTCGTGTTTCACCACTTCAACTATTTTCTAACCAAGTAAGGAAACAGCTTTCTAAAAGACCAGTAAGTCTAGTAGCCAAGATGGTTATAAAACTTCAGTACCTTAAATTTGCAAAGGAAGTTAGAGGAGTAAACGTTGCTGAAGAATACTCAGTCACTCAAGCCAGAGCCATCAGCGAGGCTGCCAGCAGAGCGGTTTTCCACCCCAGAAACCCCACGCAGCAATTCAGCATTTGGTGATCATGTCAAAACAAGCTGGATAACACTTTCACTGTGGTGCTGCACTTTTCTCAGGATATACAAGTATTTCTCTCTTTCAAAAGAGAAATACTGCTCTTGCACAGAGTGTTTATTTTCCCACTATTTTTTTAGAAATAAGAGAGCACTCCAGTAACACCCTCACGCACAGTAACTGCCTCTTGCTGACCCTGCAGAGCACCTGGGTTAGATACTAATGACTTGGCTTACTTTGCAGGTAAGATTTTATGTTATATGCTATATGCAACCTTTAACGTGTGTTAGAAGGTCAAAGAAGAGGCTGCTCAGAGCAGGGAAGTCTGCAGCAAGCTCACAGCCTTTTAAAGGGGAGAGAGCTAAGTCCCGGGCAGCAGGACAGGGTCAGCATGGCTTTAAGAGGAGTTATTGGGAGCTTTACTACTGAATTCAGTGAGAAGGGGAAGACAAAAGCCTCAGGAGTAGGAACACAGCTCTCTAAAAGGGAAGGTGCAGCAGAAGAGCAAGACAGAAAACAATGAGAGAAAAAAAATAGAGAGCTCTGGAGGCACAAAGTAGACAGGGAGGCTTCCAGGGGAAATAGAAGTGCCAGGAGGAAATGGAAGAAATGTGGAAAACCAGAATGAACTTTTTAGCGATTACTTTCCAACCCAATAGAAAAAAAAAAATTGCAATAAATGCAAGCCATCTATACAAAAGCAAATACGAGTTGAGAAGGGAGTTATGCTTTAATAAAAATGTACTGGGTAATTTCTGATTTTGCAGAAGGAAACTGTGACTGAATACATACAGCTCCTTTCCATTAGGTGACGAAATAAAAGGCCATCTCTCTTACAAACCAGCACTGCATTTCTATAGTCTATAGGCACCAGCACCTTCAATTATTCTTGATGGTGTCCACTGTTTTTAAAATAAAGGTTTTATATAGTTTGGGTTTATGAACAACAGTTTCACAAATTTCTTTGTGCTCTAGAGGAGCCGAAGCATGTACAGTTAGTACCACACTTTAAATAGCTCTCTTTATACCTCTCTGTTACAGATGTTCAGTAGGTGTAAGCTTAAGAACACACACTGTGTTAAGATAGAGTAAAAATGCCTTACCAGAGGCAGCGCTACTAAAAAGAACCTGCACTATTTTCCATACGTTAAGATCAGTAATACATTAAAAACCATCAAGAAGAAATTACGTGCAGCTCACATTGTTTTCAATGTGTTTTTTTATTTTCTTTTTTTTACCGTTCTGATCCATATAAATGATCGACCAACTATAGAGTGAAAATGGTTTCTTGGGAGACATAGGTATAATGCCCATTATATGCTGTTGATTCCCAGTGTGTGAGGGATGGTGTTATGCAGAAAATTGCTGCAATGTTAAATTTCACTGCAATCCATTTGCTGTGAATTGATGCAGCCAAATAAAATGAAAAAGTTTATTACAAGTCCTTTCATAAGAAGAACTAATCAGAAACTACTGTTCATTCAATTATACACATGGTAGAGTTTAGGTTTAGTCTTAGACACCTGCACCTGAGCTAACTCACTAACTGGGGGCAGAAATTTTGCTCCCCATCTCCCCACATAGGAGTTATTTTTTATACCCTTTGAGTGATGTCTGTAAAAGATAAATCCCATCCCTTGAAAAACTTAAATCTAGGCTTCCCTACAAACAGGGCTGTCTTGCTTCTCATAGATTACTGATCTTGCATTTGATGTGAACTGAGAAGGAAGAAATACCTTCTCCAGAACTGCATTTTTCTGGGCATCTTCTCCGTTCATGGGAGGTTCACTTAATATTTTTAATGACAAGAGCCTCAACTGAGTAGGCACTCAGTAAACCAAATGAGGAATCTAACTGTAGCAACACAAAACGTAACTCAGGAAAAAAGGCACTGCAACACACATTTAAGTTGTGTACCAGTGTTTCAAGTTTGACCCAAAGCTCACTGTGGTTAATGACTGGGTTTCTACCAGATGTCTTCCTGGGTGCTTTAGTAATGTCTCTCAGTAATTAGGGTCTTAAGAACCTGCTTGAGAGCCTTTCTGATGTAGTCTTTTTTTCAAATCAAAAAGGGCATTTTGTTTTCTAGTTAGAGAAAACAGCCAAGAGGATATTTGGAAATACCCACGTACATACAGGAGGCAAGATTTTCCTGTAAGTCAGCAAGGTTGTGGCCCCTTCATTAACACTGTCTGCACTGCATAAAACTTCCCTGCTCCCATAATAGGTGAACGCTGGTGTGGTACCAGCATGTGTCTGATCCCCACTCTCAGGATCATGTAGGTTTGGGATGTCTCTTCATTTGTCACACATTAATGAATCAACAATATATTTTAAAGCACTGAAGCAACTTGTCCTTCTTCAAGAGAACTTTAGGGTTTTTGGCCCAACTCCTTGAGTCCTGGAGTTTAACAGATGAAGGACTGTTCTATATTTATATTATACCAAGAAAAAGTATTTTTTTGTACACTGCAAGTGTACAGCTCCACATTTGAATAGAGCAGTCAGCTGCTGTCCTGTGAGACTACCTTTAACCTTGCACAATAACACCACCACAGCAAGAGCCATTCTGTGACACCTAGTACTGGCATTTCTAAAAAATTCTGAGATTTTTTAAACTTCCAGAATAAGCTGGATTCATGGATACTGCATTCCATCCAGGAGCTGACTGAAAAAAAAGCTGCATGGAGGTACCTGGGCTCACAACCTGAGAAGCAGATCCGTGGAAAGGGTCCTTCACAACTGTATGAAGTCAGATACAGGAGTCATAGAGCTCCTCTTATTCTTAAAGTCCATGAAATCAGGACCTGTCTCTTCAGATGCAAATGCTTTGAAAAAAGCCACACTGACAGGCATTTAATCAAAAATATTTCCTTCCTTCAATCATGGGGGAATATTACTGGGAAAATTTTACATATTATGTATTTCATATTTTAAAAATAAATGTAGTCTTCATTTTAACAGGCTGGACTCCATTCTTAACATCTTGTTTGTATATTTCCTCCTTTAATACACCACTAAAAATGACTGTAAAGTCTGGCCACTTAGTTATAATATGACCATTTGTTTACATGGCATGTTTTAATGAATCATTAATATCTTTTGTGGGTACTTTAAGTTATCCATCCTTTACCTTGATACTTCACAATACACCCCAGGCTTAATGGCCCATTAAAATATGCCCTGTTGAATCTTGTGGCTTAATTGCTGCACTTTTGCTGTTTTCGTATTATTTTCAGGAAATTTGTTTTTGTTTTCAGCAAGAAAGGACAGTACTAAATTGCAAATGAGCTCAGAAGGCCATCTATTAAATGTGAATGTGGGTGTTTTCCTTATGATTTTTTTTCTAATCCTCACGGTGTTCAAAATTATGGCACATTTAGATTTAAATTACCAGATTGGTTGATCACAGCAGGAAACAGAGTAAGCACATTATTTCTATTTTGACAGAACAATAGAAGATTTTTATACATTTCATTAAGCAGAACTACTTAAAGAAAAAAAAAAAAAGGTCTTACTGTGTAGCACCATCTTTTACTCATGAACATCCTGTTGAAAAGCCAATTAGCATTTTCAGAAGGAAGAGAAGTCCTGCAGTTAAACTTCATTGCCACAGTAGACATCACAAGTATAAAATGAAGCTCCAATACTTAAATTTTTCTGTGATCAACCTTTGCGGTGCCAAAAATTGATCATAAATTATACTTTAAATTAGCATTTTTTTCTTGTTTTTTTCTTATCTGTTTCTTGAATTCATGCAGAGAAAATGGAAGTACATAAATAAGCTTCACAACAACTCTGAAAGCATTATCCGATTTGCAAAGAGGAGCTGGTCAGAAAAAAAATGATGAGTGGACTTTTCCCTACCTAGCAATGTTTGATTCTTACTGATTGCAATAATACTTTATGAGACTGTATTTGATTCTTTCATAAGCATGTATGCAAGCAACAGAGATCCTGTTAATTTCTGTTAATTTTAGCATTAAAAATGATCAGTGTATAAAAATAAATCCCAAATGAATCGGTCACTCCTTGACACTAGAAGCGGCACAGGTGAAAACAATTAGTTCTTTGCAAATTTGTGTTAGGGACTTGATTTTTTTCACATATTTTAAATCTGAAGGTTATGCACAGCAAGAGCAAACACACTGACTGGTCACATAAGACACATCCCATTCCACAAAGATAAAAACATCAAAGCAAGGGGCAATTAATTTGGAGGTGGTCAGATTCAAACCTATCGCATCCAGCCACAACAAAAGTTCCAGCAACTCTAATATGGAAGGCTTCATTCCAAAATTCTGCTGCTGTTATTTTACAATACATTAAGGTAATGCTGTTTGTTACCACTCAGGTTTAAGATACAGCAATAAGTGTGCTTCAGAAAATGTTTACTGCAACGGAGAACTTTCCCCCTAGGGAAAACTGTCTCATAAGGAAGTACAGCAAGCAGACAGTTTGGGTGCCATGGCATTTTAATTTAGGCTAATATGGGGTAGAAGTCCTTAAAATTACATCGTAAAATACTATGCAAGTTGCTAAATCAGAGGCAAAGAATGAAAATACAGGCAATAGCAGATACCTGAAATGCAGTGACATAACAGCACAGCCAATGATTTGTGTTTGTTTTCCTCCCCATTCTCCTCGTTCATTCCCACTGAGAAAACATGAAAAAATAAACTACATTAAGACACTATCTTCGGCTCAGACTTAATTCCCTGTGTTGATACAGACTGCCTCTGTAATCCTGGATAAGTCATATGGTCCCACTGCACCTTCTTCATGCCATAAAATTGGCTATCCCAGTTTTTTCCTCACAGATATCAGATGCCCAGCACTACAATGATATGGACCATAATTGTAATACCCAGTGGGACTTAACATGGCAGGCAGTCTTTGTTCATTATCTGCTTTCACCTTGTAATGCTTTCAAAGGCAGTACCTTCTCCTGGCTGAAACCTAGCATGGAGTCTACGCATATACTAGGAGACCATTTATAAAACACAGACAAATTATGTTTCCAGATGACTGTGTACTGAATGTGTAGAGATGGGACAAACTACTGTCGGTAATACAATACAAAACTTATAAAGGCAACTTGTCCCTAAGTAACACTGTATAGCTAAGATAATATTGGGTGAAGGCTGCATTCACTGAAGGAAAAAAAAAAAAAAAAGCCTAAAAGAGCAATTATTTTGGAAATGTCACCCACTAAATCACATAAGTGTCACAGAATCCTGGTCACCTTGAGCTACACGTGCATTAGCAAGTAATGCAGCACAGCAGAAGGAATTGCTAAAGAAAACAGCTGGTTTTGATGGACAACACCATTCTGTGTGCATTGGGGACGAGAGGGGAAGTAGCTTGGACCATCTCTAGCCTGATCCAGTGGGCAGGATATGGGCAGCACCTGGAGCACACCTTCCTCCAGAAGCATACCTCTCAGTCCAACTGTATCACAGAAATACTGTTGCCTCTTTGCTCTACAAGACTGTTTTGCAGAGCAAATCAAAGCATGCAGTAACTGGGGATTAGCCGGAGACTCATTTCAGAAGCCAGCTCCTGATCTGAACTACAACTTTAATGTAGATGCATCTTTGTAAAACATGAAAATACTTACACCGCGGCAAAAGCCAGCCTGCGACCTTCAGTGTGCCTAGCGACATCTTAGAATTATCCCAACATACTGCAAGGCAATATGAACAGCTTCCAAGCAGTGCAATAACATGGTACAGTTTGAATGCCTGGAGGAGGATTGCAGGTGAGCTCTAACATGAAAAGTTAAGAAGCCACAGATTCCAGTAGCCCAGCTGGCACATAATAGATAAATGAATTAACAGCATGGCATCCTCCTGCAATGGCACTGGTCATATCTTTCCAGTATCCCAAAGAACAACAAAATAGGGGGTTTGTGAGGCAATTAAAAAGGTAATCAAAAGATAATTCATGAGGAACAATGACTCCAACCTTAGGTAACTTAACAGCAGGCTTTATACCACTCCTAGCAAAAAGGAGAGCAAAGGATAAAGTAGGGCCAGAGTGCAGCAGGGACCAATGGCCAGAATTTGCTTTTCTAACACCTGCGGTTCTGAAAGCTCAGACAGTCTAGGCTCAATGCCATTCAGGTAGTTCATATCACAGAATCATAAAATCACCCAGGTTGGAAGGGACCTTTCAGATCATTAAGTCCAACCATCGACCTAACACTCACAAAAACCATCACTAAATTACACTGCTAAGCACTACATCTACCCGTCTTTTAAATACCTCTGGGGATGGCAATTCCAGCACTCCCCTGGGCAGCCCGTTCCAATGCTTGACAACCCATTCAGTGTAAAACATTTTCCTAATATCCAATCTAAATCTCCCCTGGCACAACTTGAGGCCATTTCCTCTTGTCCTATTGCCCATCACTTCGGAGAAGAGACCGACCCCCACCTCGCTACAACCTCCTCTCCGGCAGTTGCAGAGAGCGAGGTCTCCCCTCAGCCTCCTTTTCTCCAGGCTGAACACCCCCAGCTCCCTCGGCTGCTCCTCATAAGACTCGTGCTCCAGACCCCTCACCAGCTTCATTGCCCTTCTACGGACCCACTCCAGCCAGAGAATGCCTCATCGAGGTCAGCTGCAATGAAAATATAAACTTGTGCCACGACAAAGTTAACTAATGTCCCTTTAGCCTTACCCTTCCCTTCATTTCCCCCATGTCGCTGCAAGCAGCCACAGCTGGGTTGCCACAGTTAGCCCCTTCCCTTGAGCTCACCTATGGCCCTGGGGAGCACCGTACCTGCTACGCTCCATCCTGGGACTTGCTTTGAAAATTTAACCTGTGCACCCCTGCTGAATGCCACGGCTGTGATCAGCTACTGCACCAATGTGCGCTTGTACAACCTAGGAGCATTATTCCACTGGAGGCAATAGGAATTTTTCAGCACAAAAGCAAGGACCCCAAAAGAATAGCACATATTTTACGTACTGGATGTATAGCACGCACTTTTCAGAATTCAGACTGTATTAAAAAACAAAAAAGAACCCCACACTTTGATAAACACCTTCAAATAATGAAGTGCACACAGAATACTAAATTGAAGGCACTAGACCTAAAATATTCTGGTTTCTTCTGCCCTCTTGTTTCTCATTAATATTCTGAAAAACAATGAAAGGATAACAGTCTGAGTCTATGACACAAATTAAAATTATATATACAAAGCCAAAGAGGAAATAACATACACATTGGGCTCAGCAATTATATTCAACAGGCAGATGAAAAATTGATACGGAGGGAAAAATACACTGCCACGTGAGCCTTCTCCTCTCCCCAAGGATAACACAGGATTTTGAATTGCTTCTACAACTAGCATCTATATTCACAAAGGCAGCAACAGACCAACTAACTACCCTTTGCAACTGCAAAAGCACGGAGGTATCCACAGCTGCGCCACAGTCGTCATTCTCTGTAGTCTGTGAGGCCCATCAAACCACCCCATACCTGGCGACCTGCCATGAATGATGTGGACTGTGGCGTGTTTTTCCAGCTCAATTTTTGCACTAGTGAATCCCAAATGCTTTCCCCTCTTCTCCTATGAGAGAGGAACTGTCAACTTTAGCTGCCCAGAGCTGATTTGAAAACATAAATTCAATTTATATTTTTATCCTAGCAACTCACAAAAGTATCTCTCTGCTCCAACATACCCTGTCTGAATTAAAATCTTTTCAGAGATATCCAGTCATTAGTTTAAGCTTAAGATAGTAAGACTTCTCAAGTCTTTTCTGCTTTCTTTCTTCAGTCACTGCTGACAGTACAGTGCCACTTGCTGCAATCCATAACTTGGGATAACCTTCAACTCAGATCCTTTTCTCTGTCCGCAAATCCAGCTTATGTGTAAATCCTGCAGATGCTGTCTACATAACAAATTCAGATGTGGCTTTTCTTATCAGATCACACTGGAAAAGCTCTCTCCAGGCTCCCAACACCTTTTGTCTTTATTAAAGCAACATTGTTTTTTTCCCAAGTTTGACAAATGCAATTCTGGCCCTGCTCACATCCATTTGCAATACTTCTGAAAAGATGATTTTCCTACCCTGACACTTTGACCACATCACCCATCCTATCTGTCCTCTTTTGGCTCCTTCTTTTATGTTGTATCAAACAAAAAGCGTCTTCACTTTCTAAGATCTTGCTTGCATGTCCCTGCCTTGTCATCTCTCATTCTGCACTGTGAAACAGGCTGTCTCTTTTCTTCAACCAGTGACTTGCACCTTCAGAATCAACTTGCTACAAAAAAATACTAAAGCAGCTTCATCCTCTCTGCCACCGTGTCCTTCACGCTAGGAAACAACTCACTTTGAACATCTCCAGAGTTACTTATTATAGCCCCCCAACTCTCCCCACAAAGATTTCCTTGCTGTTACAGCTAGGGAATGACCAGCCTTGGACAGTTGCATGCTGAGACCTGGCATGCCATCTACTGTCATCATGCTGTTTCTTTTGCATTCCTCTGTCTTTAGTAACCACTTTTGTCTCATCTTACAACAACACGTAGTCTGTTCAGTGTTAGTGCAGTGCACAGCACACTGCTATCCTTCATAGCCCACGGCTGGGCTTCTGGGCACTGTGGGAATGCAAATAATAATGAACAAAACTGCTGTCTTTTCTCGGCCCTTGGCTGTGCTGCTGCTGGCTGAATAGTCTCATTTGGAAGCTGGGCTCCAGCTCCGCGTTGGTTGCACGCATCGCAGTGTGTAGATCTGAGCACGCCATGGGTTTACTGGCACAGTCCAGGTTCTTGTAATTTCCTTGGTGAGTGCTAAGGGCTCAAAGGATTTTCAGATCATCAAGTATTGACAGTAAAAGCTTTTGTATTGGAGAAATATGAAACAGCACAGGTCTTGGACTTCTTGTAAGAAACACATAAGCCACAAGATTTCATTTCATGTCATGAGAGTTTTGCTTTCAGAAATCAGAAATCTGTGCCAAAAGGCACTTCTTCGCCCTAGCAACCATTTCCAGGGCAACAGACTTTCTTCTAAAGTTGAAGGTCTTTATGTCTTACAGAATCAATTCTTCAGAGGTCTCAATTTCCCATCCTTTGCAAGTGATAGATGCTCAGGTAGTTTATTATATGTACACCATACCATCCAGATGGAAATTTATCATTAGAAGACTACAGTAATACTGATCTCTGTTATGGGTTTGGAATGAACATGGGACATCAAGAACCAAAAAGCAGGTTTTTCATCTGGAAAGACAGACCCATGTCTGGAGACTGGTGAGGACACCTTTAAGATATATAGCTTATAGTGTACTGGCACCCCAAGAGTAGATGCAAAAAGAAAAAAGGAGTTTGCATAGACTAGAAAACGCAGAAAGGGAAATGCCACTAGAAAAGTACAAGAAAGTTCCAGATATTAAAAAGGAAAATCCTTGGAGTACTCCAATTTTTCTTTCCCAAGAGAACACAAAATGAACCAGAATCCTGGTTCATAAATCTATGTTAAAAATGCTTGACCTAATATAGTGAGCTTTGATCTACTTGCATCAACTTTCATCTTCAGCTAATCGTTGTGCTCTGGGCTAGGTGGCAGCAGGACAGGTATATCTTCCCAAAGCGTATTGGACAGTAACTAATTTTAAAGATTGGTTTGCAGTTTGTAATGACACGGCTCTTGTATATGCTCTGTATAAATCAGTACAGTCTCACATGCTACACTGAACAAATCAATAAATCACTTACAAGTAACACTTGCAGACCTTTTATTATCAAGTGCCCTTTGAAACACTTCCTGCCCCTTTCACATATAATTTCCTATCTTCAGTAGTTACTAGAAAGGTATTTTATCATTTAACTGTCTGTCACATTGGAGACATTTTATGCTTAACTTAGCAACTACTACAAGATTCAGAAGACTTCTGTGAATCTTTTTTCCTTGGCCTCGATACCCTTGAAAATTCTGGTAAAATCAGGACAAACTCTGGCATATGGAAATGTGATCCCATAACTAGATAGAGGCCACGAGTAGCAACAAAATATTAAGGAATCCGTCCATTCACTCAAAAAAAAAAAAAGCTTCTAGGTTTTAGTGAAAGTTTATAGCAAACTACTCACAACCAAAGAACACATGGAGAATTATCTTACTCATTTGGTGAATAATTTTGGAAAGAAAAGCATTTGTTTATGGTGAACTAGTGAATTAAAAAGTGGGTTTGATCAAGTAAGTTATCGATTAAGAACTCATTCCATTTTAATAAAAAATATTACCTCCAGGGGGGTTTATAGATGTAGGAATGAATTCTAAATGCAAAAGGATTCACAGGTATCCATTGCAATTGCTTCTCTTTATAAACACAAACAAAGCCTTTGCCTCACTTCCAATTTCTGAAGAAATTCTTCTACCCTTCACTTTTGGGTGGTTTTTTTTCTTTTAAACTTCCTCCCAAAAGCAGTAATGGAAAGCAGCAGGTTCTACCCCAAAAGAGTTATTTGGAATAAGAAAGCAATCTCCTCCTCTTTGTTTTTTTTTAATAAAGGTTTACAGCATTGTAATTGTCATCAGTGCTAACAGCATGTAAATCATCATTCTTTTTGAAAGATCAACCAAAGCAAATCCAGGTTAGCTGTATATAATAAGTGCCATGCATCTTTTTGCTAACAGCACTGCATCTTTTTGCTAACAGCACTAAGATCAGATTCTTCAGATGTGTCTATCTGAACTCCATGTACCCGGATCTCTTTGGAAGTCAGTGGGCCACAGCTGCTAATTCACTCAGAAGTATCAGAAATTATTTCTACTAAGATCTCGTGTAAGCTGTAAGGATTTGTGCTCTAAGTGTTCAAGAGCTCACATTCTAGTCTTTGAGATTAGCCAACATAGCTCCAGTTGGAGACCTCTGCTCAAGAAAGAGGCTAAACATGTTTAGATACCTATTTAGATAGGATACATGTTTAGATAGGATAAAAATGACTGATTTTATTTAAATAGCCCAGCAGTACTAGAAATTTTTCTTCTTCAGAGATCCTCTTTATATTGCAGCAACCAACTCCTGCTGATGTCTGCTGGGGAATGAGCAGAGGGAAACTGGGAAAAACATGTCAGGGAAAATATATCTGCTTTGGACATCCTCCATTATCAGTTTTTCCACACACTCATTTTCACATAGTGCTTCTCCTCAGCCCAAACTTGGGTTCACAAAGGTCAAGTGTAGCTCAGCACGGCTAGGAAACCAGAACTAGACCTGCCCAGGTTACTCACCTGGGCCTGCCTAGCACAAGAAATAGGAGCTATTTTTTCTGAAAATGTGAGAAATAGAGATATCAAAACACAACAAGCAATACAATAAATCCACATTCTTCAGACCTGCACATAATTCTAGTCAAACACTTAAACTTCCAACCACCTATTTCAAAGGACAATGTGTTTGAAGAGCAACATTAGTGGATCCTTCCAGTCTACTCTTTCCATGAAGACAATAAAGAGCATCACATGCACCCGTGCACTCCAAATTACACAGATCATTACAGAAGGGAAGGGATTTCCATCATACTCAGCAGCAAAGAGCAGATGATGGATTTTGTTACAAACTCCAAACTTTTAGCAGAACCTAGAGCAACAAATCTGAGCTAAGCTTCTTTAAGGAGAAAGCACGCTTTATTCCCTGTTGTAGGCACGAGAGACTGGATTTTCACAGTTAGTGTAAGACCTGCTTTGGTCCTGATGCTAAATGGGAATTTGGCACAAAGCCATATGAAATTGAAAATACTCACATATTTGATCTAATGTTTCAGAAAGAGTAATAGCCATAAATTCCAAACCAAAAGAGATTATCAACCTTAAAGTCTAGAAAATTTTAATGCAATTTTATTAATATAGCAATTTTCTGAATGTCAAAAATTAAAACACTTGGATAAAAGCTCAAAGCTTTGGTAGGAATCGTCTCTGCCCCAACACTCTTGTAAGCTGGCACACCAAACTTCTTTTCTGCAAGGTAATCAGTAACCTTTTGTAATAAGAAAGCTTCACAGAACCTATAGATACCCCCTTAAGTTATGTAAGGGTGTATATATTTCTAATGTGGTGGTTGATGAACTAGAGTGTGCTGGGATGTGAAAAAAAAAACATTAATGAGAATGGAGATGTAAGAAATAACGTTAACTAGGCCTTTTCATTACAATTGAAGAGAGCTGTGCATGTGTAAAACGGGTACATAAAGTTTTATAACATATTGCCTGCTCAGAACCTCTAACATTTATAATACATTTCCATTACTATTTGCTGTAAATTGTCTATATCTTTTACATTAAAAATAAATGGTTCCAGCTAGACAGCTAAAAGGTTGATTGCAAGCAATTGTAGTTGCCAGTATCAAACAGAAAAAGTCTATAACTTTGAGCTTAAAGCAGAAAAGAAAGATGCAACTTTGCAGAGCTGATCACTAGAGAATGAATCCTGAGCTGTTTTCCATTCCATTAATGCTTTGTCCTGATTTTTGGGGTTATTCCTCCACATTACTTTTGGAAAGCAAGAGAAGCACCACCCTTTGTCCTCTTCACTCACCAAAAAGCTGGAACAGTCAGTAGCAGTTTTAAATTTGATTCAGTTTGTCAATAGCGACAACTGTAATCCTCCATAATCAATGCTCACATACAGCACAAAAAGCTGTTAAGAGTTTTACCGGCTTTTATTTTATTAGTAGGCAGGGGGCAGGGACCTGACAATACTTCCTGGAGCTCTTATTACTGCATGAGCAAGCGGTCTAGAAGCCAGCCTACCTCTGCTTTGCTGATGAACCCTTTTCAAACAGTGAAAAGAAAGAAAATGGAACTAGTGGAGACATCAGCCCTTGCTTGGTTAATCTCCACATCATATGAAGCCTGCCTGAGGCAGACAACAAGTGGACTAACCAGCTCTGTAGGTCAGGCCCTTTATAAACATGGAAGGAATTTAAGTAACCCCATCTATGCTGTTGAAAAAAAAATGTATGTGTAAAAGCTAGAGCATACATTGCATGCTCATGGCCCCCTGCGTGAGCTGAGGAGTGCTGGTGCATGGTGCACCATCATCTCCCATTACTTCACCGCATCAATCACTTGAAAGCGGGTGGAAGAGCGGCATACTACCAAAAGAAGATAAATAATTGATGTTAACGTAAAGAATGTATAGCAGCACTCACATCAACAGGGAACAACTAAAGCAAGAGTTCAAACAGCAGATATGCTCTTGTAATCTCCTTTTATCGTTTGTTCTCCCTCATGGGTATGACCCAGTTTATCACGACTCCATGGACCGTCAGCGAGTTCAGAAATATGCAGCAGAGCTGCCTGGGAAGACAGCATAAGTATGATGAAATTTTAGGTGATTTTATGTATTATAAGGTAAGAAAAAGTTGCTCAAGTGGGCACAAGGAATAAATCTTGCCAAAATGCAACAAAGACAGGTTTATGCGACAGTTATACACCACATACTGGCTTACTAGCCCTACTCCAGACTCCTTCTGCCATGATATGCCATTGCTGACCTCAACTCAGAGAGGAACTAGAGATCTTATAAGTAGTGGAAATAAATAATACAGAGACATGCCAGGAGTGTTACATTCCCAGAACAGTTCCCACATATCTGCAGACTAGTGAGAATGTCTGATTGCTGGAGACCAGGAGAGAAAAAAAACCAAACAAACAAACAACATATTTTCCCTGTAACTCTTGATATTTGGTCACTGCCACAGACAGGAGAGAGAAGCAGAGAAGTGTGATTAAGTGGTGCTCCCAAATCTTTTTCTCCCCATTACTGAGTGGGCTAGAAGCTAGTGAAATAGTTTATTCAAACAGTCAACATGACCCAAGAGCTCCTGCTCCAAGCAGAACTTTAGACTCTTTATTCCAAAGCAGCCCCCCCATTCAGTAATGAATTACTGCATGAAATATGTGAAGGAAAATAGAATCATCTTTCCAGGTTACACGGAAATCATTTGGGGTTTGTGACTTTTTTTCAGCTGTTAGCTGGTTAAATGCCTATCATGTGACCCTAATTCCGCAAGCATCACCCTGCTGAAGTCTCCATGGAAATCAAAGTCATCTCACGTCACATCATGCCTTTTACCATGGTGCTGGCACCCTTCCCTATTGAATAAAGGTAAGTGTTTCATGACTGTTACCATCTTCACTGTTTGACTGACAATTAAAAGAGGGGTCTGTAATTGACTTAGATTGGATTACATTCTGCTGTGCAAAGACAAACAAAGCCTCAATAACTAACAGGTGAAAGGAATTAGTTTATTCAGCTGTCTACAAGTTTCAAGAATAAAAGCCCTTCACACTTCATGCAGGAGAATGGTGGAACTAGGTTGCGTGTCTGCAGCAATTCAGTGTTCAGTGTCTGGAAAACTTCTAAGATGCATATAAAAGATAAAATGGGAATGACATAAATTTAGAGCCTAAGAGATGTGAGCAATTTATTGCCAAATAATCTGTTCTTGCTCAGAAGTGTTAGGTGCAGCACTGAGGGGAGCCTTTGATTCACATATCCTACAAGAGCTCAGCCTAAGCCGAGCATTAAGCAAGAAGCACAACAAGAGTGCCCATGGGTTCCCAGGAATTCCCTGTGCTCAGCTACAAGGACGGGCTCCTCTGCTTTGTCACTTCCCACTTCCCATAGCTCTTGGTCCTAATCTCGGTGACCTGAACCATGTGCTGACACCACTCACTCCCTGCTGAGTGGCATAGAGCATCACTGGTGTCCATGGGACCATGCTGTTAATCTGAGGAGCAGTCTTTTACTTAACAAGACACTGCCATTCATACACCTTCACCCACTATAGGCACTGTCTATCTCTAGCAGGTGCCCTGTCATAAATACATATTAATTTGGCAGCAGCAATGCTTTTTCTAACAGTGCCTGAATTATTCTCCATGCAACATTCAAACCAGAAAACATTGAAACTGGGTAAGCAAATACTAATATCACAGCAAAATCTCTTAGCCCATCAGCTGCCTGTGCACATGCTCTTTGACACTGGATTTAGATGTCAAGTGTGTGGTGACAGCAGATGTATACACAGCCCTGAAATAACGTTAAAAATATGCAAGTTCTTGCAGTGAGGCAGAAAGAGCATATGCACCTATGTACAACTGCCACCTTTGTGAATTTTATTCCTAGATGAGTAATGCAAACACTGCAATCATAAAATATTCTTCTGGTACCTCTTTTAGCATTCATAGCGTGTTTGTGTGGTCTAAAAACAATTTAAACTGAAGAAAAACTAGTGCTGCTTTTACTGATTTTGATATTGAATTCTTTTTCTCTCTGCTATCCCCTCCATGAATACACAGCGAGTCAATCTGGTATGTCTTGATGGTTGAATAAGCTCTTTGATTTTTGAATTATTTTGAGATTAACTGAATTTGAAATGTGTGCTGCATGCAATGTCTTGCTGGCACAAAAAGATGAGCTTTGTTATGGACAGAGAAAAGTTGCAAAGCCACATTTTTCATTACTGCTCTGTATTGCTGAACTTGTGTTCCTGTCAGACTGCTGCCTGCCGTGACAGCAGGGGCCACCAGGTTGAAAAGTTCAATTTCCAGTATTCTCTCCTGACCTGCCTGAACTTCAGAGAGTAACAAAGAGGACTTTTCCAGCACAATAAAAAAAAAAAACAAAAACAAAAACAAACCCCAAAACCATTCTGGTTTTTAAATAATAAAAGATAGTGGGCATTACATTAGGCTGCCTGAAAGCTGTATAATGCCGAGAATGCATCAAGCTCCACCTGAAAAACATGGTTTTATCAGTACAACCTGTTATAGAGCCACATACTGGAGTTTCTACAAGTTCTCCCCTGTTGGTGGTCTGAGGTACTGTTGATCAGGAGCTCTGAAGGGCTGGCTGGCCACCTGAAAATTTCCAAGTCTGTAAAATGACTTTAGAGCACGCACAGAAGTGTATATTCCTAATGTTTTTTTCCATTGAATTTGTTGTAGTTGCCATTGAAAAACTACATGTCAGGACTAAGAAGAAAAGTTGCCAAGATGAATGCAGGGAAAAACAGAAGGAAGAGTCTTATCAGATATTCCACCAAAACCCAGACACAGCATTCCAAGAGGCTCTGCCCTTCAGGAGAGAAGGAGGGGAGAGGAGTGCTGGAGCGACTAGTTCTCTGCAACATCACCGAAGCACATGTTAGAAACACCACATCCAATAACACCCCTCTTTTCTGCCCTGAAATTACCCTTATTTTCCTCTATTTTTCTCCCAAGAGTAGCCCCAAAAGAAGTCTCCTGCAAACTCTGGGTGCTCGATATCTGACCTCTTCCCATAGTCACTGCTAACTAACCTCGGGTCCATAACTGCCACTTTTGATCCTGCAACAAGACCAAGTCAAAGGAAAGGACTTTAGTCTGCATCCCAGCAAAATCCAGAGGACCCCAAAATAGATCCAAAAGGCACCAGCAAGTGCATTATTATTCAGCCTGAGCTTCACAAGCTCCAAGGCCTGATGAAAGGGAGAGAATGACTCAGAGACTATGGGCTGTGTTATGAGGGTGTGAAGTAAAGCTGCATAAAGCTTGGGAGTGTTGCATTTCTTGAGAAGTGTAAATTAGGGGAAAATTTCAGTGAGCCCACGAATGTTATAATCAAAGGGAAAACAGCTTTTTCTTCTCATCTATTTATTATTGCCTTCCAGTCCTTTTGTCCAGACAAAAGTGGTTTGTGCATACAAAATGTATCTGTAGTTCTACTACTACTACCATAGCACTTCACGCGCTCTCCTTCGGCCTTAATTCTCTTCATCACCTTGAAGACTCCGCTCACCTTTCTTCTTCTCTGCTGCCTGCTTCCTACCTGCTCTCTTTCAATTTTCCATTTTTCTCTCCCTCCTTCATCCCACCATTCTTTTTTAGCTCAGATTCCTGGTACTCAGGTTGAAAGTCTCCTAAACCATCTAGATTAATTTTCCTTTACTATTTAGACCCGATCAGCAGATATACCAGGTGCTTTTTAAAGACAGGAAAAGAGTTCTTGTCCCATGGAGGATGGGCCTGTCCACTTCCAGAAAATCTATGCTGGTACAGTAAAAGCAGCAGTGCTAATATCACATTTCACTAACTTCTCTGATGACTGATGTAATTGAAATAAATTATGAATCCCACATGTGCCATGCTAACAGAAAGCAATAAAACACAATATTTATGAATAAAGATAGCAATTATCTTATTAAATCAGACAGTAATGTTATTCTACCAGTGGACTCTTCATCTAACATTATAATCAATACTGATTATGAGTGTAAAGGAAAGGCTCTTGCAATTACTCTAACAAGGTCCCATAGATTTTTAAAAGGTAATGAAAGATTTTCTGTAGAAAGTAGAATTCAGCAGAGTTATAACCGAGATTTTGAAACAATCTATTTGGCTTTTGAGGTAGAAAGTCTTAGATATTAAGCCAGACTTTGACATCATTGACACCAGTGTCAAGCTGATGTAATTGTATCGACATCAGTATTGTTAGCCAAGATTGACACCGGCATGACTGGGAGCAAAATCCCAATCCTTTAAAAGGTTTTTTTTAAAGGCTGAAATAACTTAATAAGACGCTCAAGGTACTTCTGTAGCTCTGTTTCAGTAGGTGGTAATTTCCTAGAGATGTAGCACAGAAGCTTGATTAAAAGATAATGATCCAAAATGTATGACTATTTCTGGAAGAGCTATTTTAGTCATTAAAGGCAAAAATTATCCCCAAGAAACATATACTTTGTGCCTCAGCTCCGAGTCTATATTGAAAGACAGGTCTGACCAAGATTTTCAGAAACAGTAAGTGATTCTGACACCTCAGCTTTGTGCCTGTTTCCTTAAGATTTATCCTGGTTTTCCAACAGATGTACCTTTTATAAAGGTGTTTTACAGACTACTTAAACCCACAATAGTGTTATTAAGGTAAGAGGTAAAAGCATTTATTAAAATTGAGTAAGCTATAGAAATTACTTCCATCTTGACACAGAATATTAAATCTGTATTTAACACTGTTGTTCTAAAGAAAAAATAATAATTCAAAGAAAAAAAATAATTCTAAGAAAAAATAATTCTTTTCAAAATTATTTTCTCCTTACTTTTCTGCGGAGGACAGAGGAAAATGTAGTCATTGACCAAACCAACCATTTCCCCACATTTAGTTTCTTTTCATCTCATAAATTCTTTCTTCCTCTTGCTCTCCTCTCACTTGGGAGAGAATTTAGAGAGCATCAGTCATTTGTTTTAGTGGCCAGCCCACCCCAAACCACAACACTGGTGAGCTGAAGACTGAAGAGGGCTAGGGAGGCAGGGAAAGAGAAGGGGAACTTGTTAGAGGGAAATACACTGAACTCCAAGAAGGATTTAGTCATCTCACAGGGGCTCTTTTGCCAGAGGAAAATGCAGGGATTGTCATGGCTACCATGGAGCACAAGTTTCACTTAATCAGAATATGAGCTAAGCATGAGCACCACATTGCAGCCGTTTAAATACATTTCACAAATAACATGATATAAACTGGGAAACAAGTAGCTGACACTATATGGGCAGTCACAGAAAAAGAGAACTCAAGGAAATGTATCAAGGTAGTGAGATTAAAGCCTCAGCCACAACCCAAGGATACTGACTCTTGGTAAACCCTAACTCCACTCCTTTGTGTGCAAATACTCACTCCACTCCCCTCACTCTCTCCTCCTATTTTTCAGTTTACAATCACCATTATAAGAACAACTATGTTTAGCATTTTTGCCTTGTCTTTATTCTCCTCTTTGAAATCAAGGGCACTTTTAGATAACGAGATTCATGAATTTCCCCTGCTATTTGGCACAAGTATTTTGACCCCACGCAGGAACATGGGGCCACAATCTTAATAGAAGCAGAGCTGAGAAAAATTTTCCCAGCAACTTTGAAAATCCTGGAGAATTCCCCTGACCTCTTGTTCTGTTACTTGCAAGTAACGAGCTCAGCCAAAGTTCTCTGACATCTTTTGGAGTTTGCAATTCTTTCAAATAACCTTTTACTAAGTTCTGTGTGAACCTACCCAGATTTACAGCTTTAGGATTAAATCACTCAAACCTCAACAGGCTCTGTGTAAAAATGAGGTGAAACCACAATGGCTTTGAGTTCTGCTTGCAATTTCAGGCTTGCTTTGAACTCAATGCACAAAGAAAAATGCACTTTAAGCCCGAGCAAGCAGTCTTTTGAAATCCTGCTCTCTTGGAGGTACAGTAGACAAGCCACCTCTGCACATTAGTGGGAGCTTTCTTCTGTGGTACAGGGTCAAAAGGAGGGAAAACACATTCTTGCCCTCCTGACTAATAATTTCCTTGTCCCAGTTTTAAATATGTGTCCATCTCCTTTGATCAGTTTTCTCAGCCAAGCTCAAAGTTTTACTTTTCAGAAAATTTCACTTTCTGCAGCATGATGTCAAAAATAACTTATTGTGAAGTCTTGAAAGCAGTACTCATTTCCTCCGCTCTTGAGATCTGTCTCCTCCTCCTTTTTTAACAGCCTACAATGTATCATGTATCTAAGGAACACACTGGTCATGTCATTCATATTCTACATGCCTCCTTCCCTGCTCTTGAACACCTCTGTGTTGTAACAGGCTCTACCCTCTTCTAGTGTCTTCAGATTAGATTTCCCATTAAATAGTCCAGCATTCAAAATTTCAATACCCCTCTCAGCAGATGCCTACAAGCAGGGTTTATTCTACAGGTTCCAACACTTCTTTCCTTCCACAGACAAAACAGAAATGTTTCTGATGGTTCTCTTCCACTAAAACTCTAAATTTAGCATGTATTGATCTAACCTGTCATTGGTGACTTATTGACCTTGATATTTTAGCCTAATCATATCCTTTTTTCCCCCTCCCTCTCTCAAAAAAAGTGAACCCAGACCAAAATATGAGGAAAAGATAGAATCTTCTCTCATACACATTGTTTTTCTAGCCTGTAATGAACTTTGTCATTATTCTAAGATTTTCATATCCTCAGGCATTCTCTAGATCAGTTCACAGTCCAGAATGCACTAAGGCAAATGTAAAAATAACAAAAAATTGTTAATATATGTAGCTCATGATTGCAAATGATATCAAAAAACTAGCCAAGTGCTCCAGTAAGTCAGTTGAGACATCTTTGTTCTCTACACGCACAGAAAATAACAGGTGCCGATCTGCAAGAGTATCTTTAGATACCATGCTGGTGTACATGAAAGAATTAGGTATTTGATGTTTGACCTCACAAACAAGTATGATAACAAGATTACATTCTTGCACCAAATTTGGTTTCTCCAAACTGACTGAAACTAACTAAAACCCTTTCTTAAAATACTGGTACATTTCATGAGCTAGTATTGGAAGAATCTTCTCTTTTACTTCTGCATAAAAGGTGTTCAGCTTGCAAGTCTGTTTTGTTGTGGTTGTTTTACTTTTGCTTTAACTGTCAACTATAAATGCAACCTGGGAACTGAAAATGAAGTAGTATTCCTACCGTATTTCACAAAAATCACTACCAACGAGTATTGAGTAATCAATAATAAAGAATTAGTACTTAACTCATGGTTTCATTTGTACATGAAGCAGAACAGAATTCACCTCCCTCTCCCAAAGCTATATTGAGTTTGCAATGTTAAGATTACCCAAGTGAAAAGTAATTTATTAACAAAGTCTACAGATATGTCCTGAAGAGAAATATATAAGACCTGATCTAATACTCTTAAATCAGTTACACGATTCCTGCTGACATTGATAGCTTAAGATGGGGATCATAGAGTAAATATGTTTAGACATAAACAACTAAACTACTCAAAACAGCCTCTACATAAAATTAAACTCTATCCAATCACTTTTTTAGACCTTATAGATTGTTTAGAAGCAAATTAACTAAGAAGATTCAATAATTCAACATCACATTAGGCCAAGAGCAAGATTCTGCACTTGCTCATAAATAGAAGTGTGTAGAATATGATCATGTGTCTGCCAAGAATATTTCCTTTTTCCAGCATATCCATGCTTTCTCTATATACTCTAATTGTTTCGTTTTGGCAAAGATAAGTTTTCCAAATTAACTTTTACTGACCCTCACTCCCTCCACCAGCTTCATAATTCTCATCATCGCCTTCCGAATGAATAATGTTTGTTTATTTCAGCTTCTTTCCAGCAAACACTTTCCATCAAACATCTGTTCCAAGAAATGTACTAGCCGGAGGGTATAAACAATGTGTTCACCCTGGTTGCAATTTCTCAATGCCAGTCTTTTCAGCAGTGAGACTGTCTTGCAACCATGCAGACCGTATGCTCTGCCGGCTTTCTGCAAATACAATTGCATTTTCCAAACTCCCTTTGCTGTTCGAGGCACTGCCTGATGTTTTTCTGTGTCCCCCAGCTCAAAGCTAAGCTTTGTGAGGCAGAGGTGTGTAGCTACTAGTCTAAAGTCTGCTCAGCCATCAGTCACATTCCATCCAAACAACCATCATTATTTCCTGGAACTGACACACTATTACAGGCAATACGATCACTAATATTTTTGACATGGAAGGCTTAGAGCAGTGAAGCAGCAAGAAGTCAGAGCCCAAGAGTGTAAAAGAGGCATTATTAATTACTGTGAAATGCTACAAATATTGTGTATCCACTTAATACTGCATCCGCAGTTCTGGCGGTGAAGTACACTCTTCCATTAGCACAGTCTCCTCTTCTGATTTTTCAGTGCCAGATAAGAAAAGAGGTGTTTACAGCCAGAAGCAAGCACTTATTATCAATTTCCAGGGCACTTTAAAGACTATATTAGAGATGCTGACATTGGTCACAAGACCTTATCAGGATTCAAAAGCATTTTGCTTACTGAGACTGTTATTTAACCCAGTACCAGTGCTTCATCTGGTGACAAAAAAGAAACCTTGGCTCCACTCCTCCTGCAGCGCAGCTCTGATGTGTCAGGGAAGACAAGAGCCTGATATAGTACCTGGTGAGCCTGCTAATATACCTGATCCTGGGGCGACTGCATGGTGAATACAGATTTCATGCACTTTTGACATCTGAAAGTTGAAAGTTTATGAACTTAGGCAGGCCAAGAAAGCCTGTATCATTTCTCTTTGGGAGCTTTTGGCTCCCAGTGAAATCTGTCCTAGGACAGTGCAAAATCTAAAGCTTAGTTAGGTAGACATGTTTTACCCCAGTCAGATAAGTGAAACAAAAATGTGTAGAAAGATCACTATGCATTAGTGAAGGTAAGTACTCCACCATGTTTCTTATAGAATGAAGGCTATAACTGAAAGAAAAGTGCTACGCAAAAAGGGATAAAACGATCAGGGAAAGGATGCGAGAAGGCGCCCTCTTTGCAATCCCAGCAGAGGTGTCCGATAGCAGCTGCTAATAGGAACTACCAAGGTAAGGAAACTGTAACTGGACAGCACCAAAGCTGGGAAGGAAGCCAAAGAACAGTGAGTAACAGCAAGCACAGGTAAATAGTGGTACAAAAGTGCCATCTACACTCATAACCAAGGACAGCACTTAATGTTAACGAACGCATTAACATTCTCAGGCGATAAACTCATATACTCATAGCATTAGAGCATTTTAACATGTCTTGAGTAGCCTGTTAAAGGGGGAGGACAGGTAGTGCTTCATAAATTAAATCAAATACATTATGTGATCACATTTATTTTTATCAGAGCCTACACCTCTTGAATTTTTTATCACCTTAAAAAAAAAAGAATATAGATATGCCCTGCAAACCCATCAATTTGTCAAATTTGGATTTTGAAATGCATATAAAATTTACACCCACTGAGCATATTTTTATACCCACATAAAAATTTATTCTGGCAGTGTTTTGCCAATATGTCATCTATAAAGTTCTGTTTAGACTTTTATACATATATATATATAAAATATATAGGGGGCTAAAGTTGCTTTTCTGTTGAAGAGCTTTTCATCTTAGTCACGTGAGACATGCTTTCTGCATCACTCTGGTCATATTTGAGATATAACATTTTCCAGGTGAAGACAAACAGTGACCATAATGATCACTAAATTGGATCTCAATTCCGACTACAAACTCAGTAAAGACTGTAATTATGCTCTGCAGAGTCCTTCCTGGGCAGGGAAAATTCAGGGTCTGCATACCTTACAGAGGACATGGACATGTCTGCCTGGAGATTTAACTGGCCAGATTACTTATTCTTACAAAAGATTGCAGCTCAAGCCTGTATGGTAGCCTTGGCGTTACAGCTATGCAGGCTTACGAACTCGATGGCTCTAGACCCCATGCTCTGCCTTCACTGCAGAAGTCATCACTAGGGAAAGATGCGATCTGCCTGGTGGCTGCTCGGCACTACAGCTACACCTTACCCCATCATGCCGCCTCCCTGCAAATCTCTGGAAGATTTGCCAACACTGGGAGAAGGTAGAAAAGTGCCAGGCGTATTGGTAGAATGCTGTTATCTGCACCCAGAGAAAGATACTGACAACTTTGCATGTAGCCCTGTGCATTTCTGCTCCTAAGCCACAATGCAGCCTTATATCTCTCAGTGTGCATAAAGCATAATATCCCCACAAAATAAAAATTCACAAACATATACCACAATGTAATAGCCAGTAGGTAAGAAATAAGGAGGCAGCTAAACCTGATGTTAATTTTGGGGAGAGGAGGGAAGCATGGAATGTCTTTAAATGGCAAACTATAGATTTTCCACTTGAATGTAGAGTACAGAAAAATCACTTGTAAGGGTATTCCGATTTTTACTGCAGTAGAAAACAATAACACAGATATGCCAATTTTCTTCTTAAGCTAAGTACCTGTCAAATCCTGCTCGGTTCTTTTTATTCGCTCGCAGGTTCTATTTGATTAGCGAGAGATAACTCATGAAAAGCAATTTCAAAAGCTGTGCAGTACCGCACTCATTTTTCCAAATGTTACTTTTAATGGGTTCTGCACACTCGATGGTGTCCTGGGTTTTGCACTAAATAACCATAGAAAGTCACTGTGATACAGCTTCAATGACCAACTAACACAGATCTGACTATATGATCCAGGAAAAAAAGCTTTTATGCCTCCTCTGGGCCATGGCCATGTGGTCTGCTTTCCTTTGCTGTCGTGTACTTTGCACTCCTCTCTGCTTACTACCACCAAGATAGCAATTTCAGAGAATCTACATGGTAGGTAACTTGGCAACACTACCAGCCACTGAAAACTACCTTCATGTTACAATTTGCCTTAAGCTGGACAGATGCAAGTGAATTTAGGGCTAGAGTTAGAACTGTGTCCATTTTCTCCACTGACGATACATGTAAAGAGTCATTTATCAGCTCCCACAAGGGCAACCTAATTCCCGTTGCACTCCAGGAACTTATTGGCATCCTTAGGCACCCAAACCCCTGTTTTATTTCCTGCCTTGTACTTAGGCTGACATTTGACACATCAGGAAGGAAAACCTGTCTTTGTAGAATAAGTACATGAGCCAATGTATGGAAAAAGTCACAAAGTGCGAGAATATAAAACCTTTTTCTGTTCATTTCATTGTGACTGGTCTTGCTGTCATATTTACCTTTGGTGCAAGTAAAAGCAGGATTGCTCCATTTTGGTGTTCAGATTTTGATGTGTATGGTGCCTAGCGCACGGCACCATTTTACACTTCCCTGTTACCAGAAATACAGGAGAGCTCAGCTCACCCAGGCGCTGCAGACCCCTGGATGCTCGCTCAGTTCTCTTTCCTTTTGAGCAAAGGCAATGCACCGAGGCAGGCAACAGAGCCCATGGCAAGCACCGTGCTGCTGAGCGCATCCCGCATTTATGCATAACACAGAGGCAGAGTAAACTAGCAAAGGTACAACTGGAGATAATGCCTTTCCCAAAAGGGAAGATCATGCCCTGGTCAGACAGGGCATCGCTCAGAAGACTTTGAGCCAAGCCTTAGCCCAGATCTGTGAAGAGTCTACCACAAGCCAGACCTTTCAAACTCTGAATTACTGAGAAGACTGAAAATTATCTCATTGATCTATTAATATTTGAAACTGGCACAGAGCACATACCGCTATTAATTTAAAGCACACCAATAACTTCCTGCTCTCCCTGTTCCTGTAGATTTTCTACATTAAGCAGTGCCTTTCACTTCCATATCTGGTCTCTAAACATTTTCAGATATGACTTTTACAACTGCAGTAAGATTTCACCTGGGCAGTTCTTGTGATCCTTCGTATGTGTGTAATGTGGAAGGGTATTTATGTATTAGGCAATTAAATACCCAATCACAAGCAGATTTCTGTGCCTTAAGTGACAAAAGAGTTTGAAGCCTAATTTTAATTAGCCTCTAAGCAGTTACAATAAATCCAAACTGTAATTCTTGAAAAGGGCACTTCAAACCTAATGTTAGACAAATTTAATGGCTACCTGCAAGAAGAGTGAATTCTTCCCCAAATCCTGGTCTTCCCCAGCTGTCAGCTCTTATTCCCTGCCCCTTCCCCTGTGCACTCACCGGTCCTGCAGAGGCTGTGTTCAGGAAGCTGAACTAACAGGAAACAACTCTTTTTTCTTTTTTTTTCCTTCTCCTCCAAGATTTTTTTTTTCCTTCACAATTTAGTTCAAGATATCAGACAAGCACTAGTGCTAGAGCAAGGAAGTAGCAGTCATAAGCAGAGAGAGAGAGACAACCGATCATTACAGTAATTTAGCTGCATTGCCAAGGTGAATGGGTAAAAATCAAGGGCAAAACTACTTTAAATTAGAACAAAATCAGACTCAATATAGACTTTTCAAGCACAGATTCAGTGTACTAATAGCAACCTCTGAGACACGAATGTTTGTAGCTAATTTCCACCAACATTGCTTTGACTGCACCTCTTACCAGGGTGAAGTTCACCCACTTTCCTTGCTATAACTTTTGAGGCTGCTACAGACACTCCAGTGTATAAATAATAATTAACTTCTGCAAGCAGAGGCTTACAAATGGCATTGTTTGATTTGCAATACATTTCAGTCAATTTTTCTTCCGCATAGAGAATTCTTAAGGAGAATGCTGACAAACAAGCAGCATAAGGTCTGTGTTTTATTAAAATTTAAAACACATGCTGCATACACAGAATGTCAAAAGAATATGTTAATCAAGTACAAGTAAGAATAAGCCAGCTTGATCAGCTCTTAGCTGTGATGGTGCAAAGCTGAGGGAGCTGTCAATAACAGAGTTACTCTGGCTCCTTGTAACCATAGAGGATTTATCCAAATACATTAAAGAAAGTATAGACGTTTACTCTTCAAACTCATGCACTTCTCATGTTCTAGTGGATTCATGCTGGTAATTCAGAAAGTAATGTAAACCTTTGAACTTTGTTTTACTGTATGATATTGCCAGAACTAGGATATTCAAACTGTAACCTCAGGCTATGAAAGAGCAAGGAGGAAATCAACTTGCTGACCACGAGCTACAACTCCACACAGAGTTGATACCAAATTATGTCCAGAGCAGCCCTCAAAATATCCAGGCTTTGCATACTCTCTTCCTCCCCCTCAGAAACCAAGCCACACATAGTATGCAGTCTTTTGCACATAGTAAAACCTAGCTGCAGGTACATCAACCGCCTTTCACTTTGTCAAAATGATTCCTTCAATCCCTCTTAGAGAATAAACCTCAAATCACAGGACCGAAAACATTAAAAGTTAGAGGAACAATTCCACTTACCTAACTTAAGAGACCCATCATTAATGTCAGTTCATATCTTATCCCTCTCCTCTGTTGCTTTGCCAGGAAACAACACAAATAAAAAAATACTGATTTCTAAGGACTGGATTCTTATTGCAATAATTTAGGATAGCTTCTTTCACCTACAGCAACTGAGACTGTGGATTTTTGTTTCCAACTTGAATTCAGTTTCTCACACTCAAGAAAGAAGTGGGCTCTCTAGGTTTGCAATTCCTTTGCCATATTTGTAATACTCAGGTCATCACTTACCTGTGGTTAGAGGCAATTGATCACTGAAGAACAGTTTTGCTTTATAAAATGAAAACATAAGAAAGCTTTTCCTAGATACAAAATGCTTTACTCTTAAAAAAAAAAAAAGACCCCACAAAAGACACCCACAAAAAAACCCAGTTGATTGTGAATGCTGTTCACAGCTACCTCTACCTTCAGTTTGCATTCATTCATTTGGTTGGTTTGGGGGGTTTTTTTGTTTGTTTGTTCACTTTTTCCAGTAAATCCAGAATGACAAAGAAATCTCAGATTAAAAGAGGCTTAGACCCAAATGAGAATTTGCTGATGTTATTACACAAGCAGCAGCAGAGCTGTATGTCACAAATGTGATTCCCATTGATAATAGTTTACAGCAGAAAGTCACAGATGTGATGGCACATGCAGCGCTTCAGCCACAAACAGACACATGTCCAAAGCAATTCCCTTTACTGCACATTCATTCTGGGAGTAAATGAAAATGGATGGGAGAGCATTTTTGTCCGAACACCATGGGGAAATCTTGCTTTGCTGAAGCTGGGCACGTTCTGTGCCAACTAATAGCAGAATCTGTTTAAATGCATAATTCACTGCTAAAATAGTATGTTTGGGAGTTTTTTTGTTTGGGTTTGTTTTGGTTTTTTACCTTCAAAGAAGGATGAATAAGGAGCAGAAATGTAGCACGCGGGCAGGTCACTGTCCTTTTGCATTCATTCACATTATATTTACGATGTGCTTCTTAAAGTGGCACCTACTCCTTTTAACCAAATTGCCCTATTGCAAGTGCTAATTTTTATAGACTTAGTGGAATTTTTTTAAAATTCTTATTTTCCCCTGTTAGAAAAATTTCCTATGCAGAAACTGGTTTTGCTGATAGATACTCCTTTCACAAGAGTTCCCTTAAGTGGACTCCGTTGAGCTACTTCTTATACCCCTGAGCTGTAGACTGGGTTGGGAAAAGATGCACAAAGAGGCACAGAGAACACAGAAAAGATGTGACTGGGCAATTTTACCACATAAATCCTTTTCAGACCTCAAACATTTTCGTTTGTTAATGTAAACCATGCACAAAGGGAAGCATAAAAACTTCAGTGATTCAGGCCTTAAATGTTACTCCTACAGGGAATTTCAATGATTTACTGGTAATATACCAAGCAGGAGAGCTAATGTAAAGCACAGAGCTCAGGGCGGGCACTCTTATAAGAGCATCTGCTGATGAACTGAATTTATGAGTCCAGCAACTTTTTAAAGGTGAAGGAGGTGGTGCTTCAAGAATTACCGCTGCATTTCTTTAAATAGTGTCGCTGTCCCTACAACTGTAATTGCTTCTTCTATTTGAATAACTGCCAGCAAATTCTTTTTACCAATAAACCCTATTGTCAATGTCAGATTTATATTACTTTTAGTAATAGCTTCAAAAAATAAACACGATTCATTCATCAGATTTTAATCAATATCTCCAAAATTTATATTCAGAAGGCATCTTCACTTTGCTTTTAAACAAATAATTTCATCATAACCTACTTCTCAGTAAAACTACAGTAAGTTTTCACATTATATTACAGGAGCAATGGCTATTCAGTTCTAAATAATGGCTCCTTTGCTAGACGAGTCAATGGAAATTGATTTGTTTCAGCCTCCTGCGCTCACACACACAAAGCCTGCGTACAACAACCCTATTGACTTCTGCAAACAGTATTCAACCTTGCATCCTCAAGGACTCATGGCAAAATTTTTAAATCATTCCCCTCCTGTATTGTACCCTTTATGAACCAAGACTGCATTCAAAAATCAGTCTCCAGCAATACTACTATAAAGAAGAAATTCGTCACTGAATTGAAAATCTACTTTATATTGAAACATACAGCCTAGGACTGGATATAAGAAGGAAGAAAATTAAGATGTATTGAACTGCAAAATGAAAAGCATCGACTGTATATACGGTAAAAGGAAACAGACTCCAGCACCCTTTCTACACAAGAGAGTTTTGACACACAAGCCACCCTACGGGCTAGCCAGGCTGCCTACCATAAAGCTCCCATCTGCACACAAAGTGTTCTGCATGGCAGACAGGCCTTTTCCAGTCCTGTGTGTACTGAATATTTTCTCTCTTCTATAAACAAGAACATTTAAAAACAATTAAAATAAAGATTAGGGATATTAGCACTGTAGAAGCATTAAGTGCAGTATCAAAGAGACAAGAGACCATATGGTCCATCAAAATCTGTGTTTATAAGCCCTGGAAATACAAATCAACCATTTTCCCCATCCTTTTAATCCTTCCTTTCCTATTTAAATCTGATTATCAACTTTACCCCTACATATCCAAATGAAACACGTTGTTGCCACATTTTACATTTCAAGCACTGCTGTAAACAAAAACAATTGTGAAAAGTCCATATCTGAATGCCTTCAAGGCTGATGCTTGACCTCAGGTTTTTGAGTTAGTTACCATCACACATAACTTATCGGTCCCAACTTGTTCCACTCCTTTTTGATTTTTATATAACATTTAAGAGAGCACCTTTGGCATCTGGCAGACTCCATGACAGCAGCTTTTTTCACACACGTCACAGCAATATTTTCACTTACATTTCACACAATGCCAAGTGTCTAGTGACTGGTACCCTGTAGTATTAAGCTTCAGAGTTATTTAGATGATAAAAACCTCAGAAGTGGGCACTTGAATATGTTTTATGATGGCTAACCCTCATCCAAAAGGGATGAACAGGTGACTTTTGTTGCTGTTGTTCCTATTATACCAGTGTAAATACTACACCATTTACTAGTTCACAGAGTTAAGTGACCTAACAGAACTCTGAAGCATGGCAGAAATCAGTCCTGTTCTATTCCTTAGGCTTCTTTGACAGTTTTAAGAAAAAGAAAGGAATTAGCATGCACGTGCAGTAGGTAGCATGCTATGTATGTGGCATTGGTCAGGTCCCGGTGAGACTGTATCACACGTAAGAATGGGTAACAGCAGGGGGAAAAAAAATGAACAATTGACAGCAAAATTTGGTTTTGGTTGAAAACAAGATGTACAGTGTTTAAATGCAATCTCATTAGCACATTATTTACCTACATTCTTTATAATGGAAGAGATATTTAAATTTCCATACATAAACATGTATAATCCTGAAAGGGAGAGGATACACTATGGGTTGCCTCAGCTGAAGGCTGGGCCTTCAGGAACCCTTATGATGAGATATATGAATCATAAATCTTTTGAATGTACAGATAGATGTTTTCACTGATACAGTGTGGACTGATATGAAACAGTCCAGACAACAGTTTTCATAGATTATTCAGCAGTGCTCCAAGGATAGATGAAGAAGCTATGAGTGCCAACAGAGATCATTTTGATACATGACTAAACATCCCTCCTCCGTTCTTCCCTCCATTTGTTTTGTTTAAATATTTACACATGAACTACCTGACCCTGAGCAAAGCAAACGTAACAGAGAGAGACTTAAACTAAGCACTGGTCTTGTAAGAATCACTTTAAAGCCTTAAATCTCAGCATGCATGAGAACAGCCTTTGGATAAAAGCGAAGCCACAGATACAAACCACTTTGGAATACAGCTGTACATGTCACAGTGATTCTTCTTGATATTATCACTGAATGTTATTTTGAGATAGCCTTGATTTCCTTTCCTAATTTCCTGTTTCAGTTGTTTCATAGCAGAGCCTGTACTTAACTAAAATCGTGACAATGAAGTCCAGCCCAGAGGCAAAATAGCAAAATAGCGTCTTACAATTCCTCCCTTCTGATAGACAGGATACAACTTTAATAAACCAAATTAATGACATTTTCAGTAAATGTGAATGCTCATGCAATTAAAAAAATATATATAAAATAAAATGAAGTGCTCCCACTCCAGCTGGTGCTTCTTTTCATCTCAGGGCTCTGCAGGACCTTTTACTTTCCATGGTAATACCACATATAGCAAATACTGACCCCAGGTCAAATGGCTGTAACGCGACTTGAACATTGCTTGCAGGTTAATTTTTTTCTGCTAACCACTTTTTTTCTTCTAATCACTGGAGGTGCTTCCCCTCTTACAAACACACTTTTTATATCATCACATCATATATATTAACATTTTGTCTCTCTCTACCCATATTTACCACTGTCTTCTAAAACTCATTTCTTCCTCCAGGTTACAGAATAAGCATCCATTTGATTGTCATAAATGGCCTTACAACTATTTAAAATTACTCTTTCCATTTTCTGATCTAACCTTACCTCTCTCTCCTGTCATTTACTTCTTGATTGTTTCATTAAAACAAGAAGTGTCCCCTTTTAACTGGCATTCACCTGAAGTAATATACTCATCAACTGGAAACAAGTTAGAAAACCATAACCCACCAATGCAACAAAAATATTTCACATTTCAGAAATGCTATTTCCAGCTCCGAGACAAACAAGTTAAAAGATTTGAAGACACCTGTCTACAGTTTTGGGCGGCTATGTTTAACAAGGAAAGAGGGGGATTCAACAGCATAGGCTGATTATTAAAGGAAAATTAAAAAATTTGTCTTGCTTACCTGACTAAGAAGATAAAACTTCTCCATCAGTATATCATTGGTACCAACATCAGAAAAGAAGCAAAATCATATACACTAAAGACAAGAAGTGAGAAGGAAAAGCATTTACTTTAAAAGTTACTAAAAGGTTCTGAATCAAAGAGAAACATGGGAGCAGTAAGGATACAAACACTTCTTTTAGAATTGGGCTTGATCAGCTTAAGGAAAAAAACTATATGGTATACACATGTAAAAGGAGGGAATTAGACATGAACACAGTGATCAAGAACAGCCCAGTGCTTATATGAAGGAAAGGTGATCAGCGTAAATCTGGGGGTTATATAGCCAGATAAGATTATCCTGTATGGTGTGGAGTATTTGCAAGAAAAAACAGACGAAAATAGAGAAATCCATACATTTGTAAGGATGAAAGACTTCAGCCCAGGGGAAATAAAGGGGAAGAGAGGGCATGCCCACTGACTTCCAGGGGATAAGTCTCCACCCAGGGGTCACAGCAAGACACAGCAAAGGAGAAGTAGCAAAAGATGGGCATGGCATAAACACACATGCTGAAGCTAGGTCTCTATCCCACAAGATGATATCACTGTCATATATATAACATCAGGAAGTCTGTAAGTAAATAGAATTATTCATCACAGTTTTCTTCCTCTTTCTGTGTGTTAGGTTGGGTTTGGGGTTTTTTTCCATTAAAAGTTTGGATGAATAAAATCTTGCCTACAATAGCTGCAAAAGAAGGAGTATGCAGACCTGAATCTTGTATCTTCAACCCACCTCCTTGTGGATCACCTCAAAACTGTTTCACAGAATTGCTTCCCATTCCCTGTCATCTTTGAGACACTTCAGTAGTTGGAATCTGCAGCAGAGGCTTTCCCTAAAGCCTCAACATTTAGTATTTCATGAAAACATCAGCTTTAATTTGTAAATTAAATCGTCAGTCCTTTAGTTGGCAGGAGAAAGACTAACACAACTGTAGCTAAAAGGATCTCAATGTAGAAAAAGTCTGGAAAAATTCACTTCAAAAAAATAGGAAAATGTATGTTTGATTATGCAGAGCAGGCTCAGTCTGAAAGCTTGGCATGGGTAACACTGTGCCAGACTAGAGCACGGAGTGTAAGCACACATCACCGCTGACGGGATGCAGCAAGAAACAAATCACATTCACATGTATGAAACCAGGCAGAGCAGGTGAATAGAAATTGATTAATTAACAGCATGAATATTAACAAGACCAATGATGAAATCTAAAACTGCAACTGACAATATAGTGGGAAAATTATTAATACTCAGGTGCACCTAAGCTTAATTTTCTTTCCTTTTCCCCACAGTGAAAGATAACCATCAATTCTTTAAATAAATCTTAACCACAACGTCACATACCGAGCAGTGCGTGAACCTCAGCAATAGGGAGGGAGCTTCTTTGTAGCAGCAGCTGCTCTGTGCCATCATGCTGCTAATTATTTAAAATCTGGTGCTAGTATTCACAGCACAGTAGAGTTTATCAGTCCAAACTAAGCAACAAGAGAGACGTGTCTTGATCCTAGGAAATTATGACCAATTTGTGGAAATCTTACCTCTCATTCTCTGGGGAATTTTGGCACTGTGACATGAAAAGGTGCCTTGCTATTTCATTCTGGTAATGGCCAGGTCTTCGGAGCATGATAACTGGATGCTAATGTTCAAATACTCATGGAAAATACACTTATTTTGGCTGGTCAGAACCAAAACACTGCCATTCATGCTTCTGAGCTAGCAAATGTAAAATGCAACCCGCTCCTCTAAAAGCATTAACCCTGCATGCCCAACAAATGCATATAACATTCCACTATCCTTTATTATCTCACACCTTAGATTTCTGGTGCAGATTAATGAAATACAAACTGCCCAGCTATTGCTGGTCTAGTAATGGAGGAGTTAACAACTCAACCACTAAGAAAAAGAAACAAAACACATCTTTTCCTCCACTTTGTCACCGTTTTGTAATTTAACATTTACCATCAATTAATTGCTGGAAGTCTCCATTAAAACTCCTAACATTTAGAGTAAAATTTCAGTATAAACTCAGGGTCACTATTTACAGTGCTCCCTGAGCAAGCAGTCTTATTGCTTGGAAGTAACCATGAATGTTAAAAGGTACAAGGCAAGTATAATCAGGAAATGAAATACAAAACTCTAAAAATATCCCTGTGATCTATGCATGTAGCCATGGTGTCTGACAAATTCAATTAAATCTGTCATACATCATTCCTACAATGTTATTGATAGAGACATAGCAGTATTGAATTTTAATTATTCAGCTAGTATTGATCCCACAATAATCTCGGGAAAATCATCTCAGGTTGTCAGTACCCCTAGGAGACAACGGCTATTATCTAATTATAAATCACACTGTGTCATTTGATAAAAGGTTAGGGCTTTCTTTTTACACATTTTTGCAGTCAGATTCTCATGTATAAATCAGAGTGACATGATTGTCTGCAAATGCTAATTATTTTCTTCCCATTGAGCTTCTATTCCACTACCATGACGGACTCATAAAAGTGAGCTCTAAGTGCACGTAGCAAATTCCCAGAGACGCAGCAACAATTAAGGAACTGGGATTTCAGATTTTTATTCCATATTGACCTTGAGCAAGCAATTGTAACGCTCGCAGGGTTTGCATTTCCCCCAAGGAGAAGAGTGGGATAATATCTGCAGTGCCCACTCTTGTTAAATGCTTTGAGATTCTCAGAGGAAAGCTGCTGAACAGCAGCAAACTTTCCTCTTCAGCTCATAAGAGGAGACAAAGAAGCTGGCTAGTAATCCTGCAGAGTGCTCTCCTCCTCTTCCAAAAAATCTTAGTTTCCCTCTGCACCCTGCTGGGAATTGGGTGGTTGACACTATCTATCCATTTTCTTTTTCTCCGCTCAGATCCTGATTTTTGAATCCGCTCAGGACACAGGAGGACACATCACCTTGCAGTGACAGTGGTGCCAGCGGGAGGGATTTTCATGCCCTGCAATGCCAGGAAGCTCATTCTTAGGGTTAAGCAGTGATCCCGAAGCTCATCCCATGGCCTCTGGTGGGGAGGCACTGACAGATGAGAATAGCTACCATATACTGCTGACATAACAAAAACACCCAGAAGTTTGAGGTAATCTGCCATTATTCAGCAGCCCTGAAATAACCACTCGAGGAGGTCTCCAGCAGCCCCTTACAGACCTTCATTCTTCATCCTTTATTATTTGGAAAAGACATCCCACGTCCAAAGAGACCTTTTATTAAATCTGGTACTTTGGGCCCAGGAGGGACCATGCATTCCGAAATCTTGGAGACGGTCCTAGGAACCAGCCTTTTCCTTTTATGCCAACTGTCTCTTGGCTCAAGCACCCTCGGCTGACCAACACCTGCAGCACTATCGCGCGGGCAGAGAAGTGCCAGCCCCTTTACTGCTCCAGAGATCAGAACCGGCTTCTTGAGCTCTGCTGAGAGACCCAAGGGCAACCAGCGCCGCTCCCCAAGTGAGGTAGTCAGAGGGAATCTTTACACACAATCCAATAGTGTATGACAGACGGTATCCCTGCAGGGTACATTTATGTATAAGGAAAGAGGGTAATAAAAGTGCCTGATCATTGCTCCCTAAAATACAATGACTTAAACAACTGCAGAGATGGTCTGTAATAAACGCACCATTCAATGCCATTCTGGGACGCCCTTTTTTCCCCACACATGCCTTGAACTTTATGATACAGAAATAAGGATAAAATAAATGATCAGCGACAAATGGCCTAAACTATCTAACATGAAATCTGAAAGGGGAGGTTAAATATTTAGCAAACTGTAAATGTTCTCCTTTAGATTTGAATTTTAACTGATTTGAAAATGTCACTATTGAGTCAAGGACAATTTAGAGACGAGGGAAATTTTTCAGCTGAAACAAGGGACATTTTGGAAAATCTGGTTCGCTTGGCACTCATCGCAGCCTGCAAGCCTTCAGCAGGCTTTGGGACTCACTTTATTTTGTCAGTGGACATTTTTACACTTGTACTGGAAACCTCTAAAATTGTGACATTTTCTGCAGCTAATGGATTTCAGAGACACCACTGGGAGACTGACTACAATCCTCCATTCCCTAATACTGCCCTGAACTGAAGGATCTTTCNGAGAGATACAGTATTAGCAACAGCCTTAGATTATCACCTAACCCACGCACTTTTACAGTGGTAAGGGAGGAATGCCTGGGTCTCCCTGTACATGCTACTACCAGTGACTTACAATCCTATCATCGGTTTTAAATCCTTGGGGGACTGAGGTCTAGTTTGAAGGGAGAATAACCCAAAGGCTTCCTTTCATTTCATTTCACAGAGAGCTAAAACGTGAGGTAGCATTAAAAGCTCCTCTAGCTGACCTTTGCAAACCCACTCCTAGCAAGTCTAGGTGAAGGTCAGCACTGTGTTCACTCCCAATTGCTTATTCACTCTTCATTTTAATTCTTTTAAATACTCCCCAAGTCTCCCACACAATGCAGGATGACAAACCACTACGAGTAAGAGCAGAAAACCCCCAGTGTGAGTCGTTTAAGCTACCACACAATTCTCAGTCACTTTTCATACCCAAGCCAAATTCATCTCAGTCATCTAAAAAATAAAGATGTGTGTCCTAAGCCACTGCTCTCCTGAGCCACCTTGGTTCTTTTTAAATACTTCATTTTATGACTCCTTTCTATCTTTATAGGTCCTTTCTATTTTCAGTCCTTGCTTTTTACTATGTCACTGTGACCACTTCTTTTGCATTAACCTCATTTGTTTCTAACTACCAGTGTTTTTTTCTTTCTCTGACAGTAACTTCTCATTTTGCTTCCTCTTTAGAGTATCCTATGTTTTGCCAAAAACTTCATGAACAAATAAATATACTGGGAAACTCAGTCTCAGAAGGGTGTAAAGTTGTGTGTTGTTACACTATTAGCATGAGTAACACAAAGACAAAATGAACTTCCAGAAGGCACCTAAAGGAAAACAATGCCAAGAAATGCCAGGCTCACCATATACCATTTCTTCCTGCAGAAATGTTTGTCTTTCTCATCACAGCCCAGTTCTTCCTGTCCAAGTCCACCTATAACTCAGATTAGACTTGCACACACTGCACCACAGTTTCACAGGTCATGGGTGGTGATGCAGAAAAGCAGTGTTTACTTCTCCATGTGGTGACCCAGATACCTCAGGTCTGACCTAAGATCTGTGCTTTCTCACAGTCTGCAACACAGAACCCGAGATTATGCCTAGTAACAAGGGAAAACCTGTGTGACAAAACACAGAAGAAAACCTACCTGCTAATTTTAAGGCAAATGCATATTTGTAAAGAAACACGTATTTTAAACAATCCTATGGTTTTTGAAAACTTGAAGACCTGCGCAGGTTGAAAAGGCTACATGCTTAAAGGCTTGAATTATCCCAGACAAATGACTACATTTCACAGGCAATACAAAAACCTACAGATTGAGTAATGGCAGCTCACAGGTGTAAAGAAAATTTGCATCTAGCCAAAAGGTAAAAATAACACAGAAATTAAAGCATGACTGTGAAACGTTTGGCTTGGAGAACTTTCCGAGAGAGGCCATCCATCAAATCCTGTACAGTGCATGAACATGGTATCAGACCCATGCAATGTGTAACATTTTCTCATCACTTGGCGTTGTTTCACTTGCCTAATTTTGTGTTATTTTTTCCCCTGAAATTTAAGCTACTTCAACTGGATTTTTCAGAACTTCTTGAGTCTTTTTACTTCTAAAACCTTGTGGAACAAAGCACTTTGTTCAGTGAGTTGAGATGATCTTATTTACCATCTTGTGCTCAAAGATTCTTCCACCACAGGACAGGATTAAAAAAACCCAAACAAACCACCACACAAAAAGCAACAGCCTCAATCATCCCAGGATGGACAAGGACAGCACAACCTTGATTGTACTCAAGTGATATTTTATGGCACAGGACAGGAAATGGACAGGACTCCATTTGAGGCATAATGATAAGCTGCATGAATTGGCTGAGGTGTTTGCTATAAAATGACTTATTTCTGTCTCTGTAAGTATTTATCTATAAATAACATCAATGCTGTTCATGGCTTTTTTCCCCTCCTGATGGTTTATGCTGCTATCACCCTCACTTGACCCATTCATCTACCACAGCTGACCTCTGCAGGAACTTCTGCAGTAACCCCATCTTCTCTACCTTTTCCGCATAGATCCATACCAAACTGCAACACGGTGAAATAGCTCTGTCACTCAACTTACAGCCAGAGATCCAGTTACTCTGAATCCTCCAGGATTACTTTGCTCAATCAGCTTCACTCCAAGGGTGAAGAATGAATGCTTTGCACTCACGTTCTTTGTTCTTTTCTTTCCTCCCTTTTCTATGTTGAAGGAAATGAAGCCACATCCATTCCAATTATTACTACTATCTAAAACCTTTCTAATAACAAGGCATATGGACAGCTAAACATGCACAAACTAATCAGCTTTTACTGCCTGATAAAGTGTCACACTTGTCGTGTTCCCTGATCAGCCGAACTTATTAGTTCGCTGCATATGACGGTCACAAATTTGCATCTATTATCCACTGTCTGGAGATTTAAAAGCTTCCTGTTCTGCAAAGATTATCCATCAATGGAAGCAATTCTTAAGGGAGAGAAAAGAATATGTTAGTTCAGTGCTAGTTTTGCTAGGCAGGCCTTGTTGGATTTATCATCTTAATCTGTTACATTGATTGAACCCATTGCAGCTGTTTTTATCCAACTGTTTCAGAACTGATTGGTAATGTATTAGTAATAATTGTACTAAACGCTCTTTTGAATCCTTAAGAACATAAGTCAAATGGGACTTCTTTTTCTTTGGTTTAACAATAGTTCATTATGTGCTCATAAAATCAAGTAGGTACTGAAGCAGATGTGAAGTACCTTTGGGTGGTACAGTATTTGGCAATTTAAGAAACTGCTTCCTCCTGCTATGCCATAGCCCCATCACCTGAGGCCCACTTATGATGGGAGGAAGAAGAGGTGGCCGGACAGGGCAGGCTCTCACCCCTCTGAAGACCATGGGAAGCCAAGAAGCCCTACCTTGCTTATTTACCTTTTGAAGGAAGCAACTTGGGCTTTTATTATTCTTAATTTTACACCTTAGAGGAATGTAATAAAGGTGTAAAATCCTCTTTAAAGAGTTGGCTGGAGCTTCTTGTTTTCCATCTCCCCCTCTTGAAGCATGAGTGCCTACATCATCTCTGCTGCTCCACTGTAGTCAGTGGTTCCTACTGCCCACAGCTCTGGTGAAGCAGTCTCTCCTCTTTCTTTAAATGAGTTACCATGATTTTTTTTTTTTTTTTTAATTAGAAGACCTTTGTCATGTCCTAATCTGAGTGCTTTTGTTGGGGTTTTCCTCCTCCCCTCCACAATTTACTTGCCCCATATGTTTTGGAATGTTTGTTAAAGATTCACTCTTTCTCTAGAATACTGCATCCAAGATCATATCCTCTTCAGCAACCACAAGTGACTCTAAAAATGTATGTCCCTCCTCATGCAAAATGTACCATTCATCATACTTAGTTTAATTTTTGAGAGACTCTGTGTACAACTCTACTCACCAGCACAGGCCGGTGTGGTGCCACACTCTGCTCCTAGCAAGTAACCAAGTCCTCATCTCAAGTGTGTACTTTTACATGCTAATGCACAGATATGCAGTCATTCTCCAAAAATAAATTAATCTTTATCTATTTACATATTCCAAGCAGGAGAAGAAACAACTGGAAATCGGAGCCAAATAGCTTATCTTGCAAGCATCAGGGCTAACCCACATGGGGTTCTATATTGGTGATTCAATCTGGCTCCATTTTATTTTCTTGATAGCACCAGTTTCCTTTCCTTCTCATTATTACCTTCAGACAGAAGGAAAAAAAAAAAGGCTAATACTTATTCCAGCCATGAATCAGCAAACAGAAGATAGTACATGAGCATTCAGGCTGGCATCTTCCCTAAAGAGATTAATTGTGGCAAGCTTGCTTGGCCTTCTGCCACTTTATACTCCTGCATAACAATCTCTCCATGGCATTTCTGTTAGTCATCATGCCCCTTTGAATGAGCATAGATAGTTAGTGTAATTGTGCTCTCTAACAAGTCGAAACGAGGGAATTAGCTGCCCTTTACTTTCTGCTCAGGTCAGCTAATCCTCAGGGTGGTCAGGCAAGTTGCAGAGAGAATGTCATATAGAAATCACATCAGGCAGACAGAGGACCGAGTCCATTATCAGCACTTGTACAAGTTGTCTCCAAATCCAGGGTGTGAGCTGGGAGCGTGCGGAGAGCAACAAGGCTGGTGGGTGTAGGAGCAACCCGCCCATAGGCCTACGACAATGGAAGGGAAAGATGAACAGTCAAACTAATACTCTTGTTGATCTGCTCAGAAAGAATAGGACTACAGACTGAAACTGTCAAAAAATTAGATAGTAACTGGCAATGCAATTCTCAGTTGAACTGGAGAAAGGGGCCAGCCATTTTATGCTTTTTGCAAATACCTTTCCATGCTTCCAAGCAGCTATGCCTAATCACAGTCGTATTTGAGTAAAATAATATACAGATTGCAAAGCTCAACATGCTTTAGGTGATGTCTTTCAATAAATATATAATCTAGTGACATTTATTCAGGAACTGGTAACATTGGTGCTGCTCATGAATAAACACAATTGCTTGGGCTAGCGCTGCATCTCCCTTACTTATTCCGATCTTCACAAATACTGCTCTGATCATCACTGAACCAAATCAAAAGCTGTAGCGATCGCAGAGCACCTCTGTATGGCAGCCAGCAGGCACCGGAATTTCTGTCAAAAACCTGAATTCTCCATAATGGATTTTTGGATAACCAGTAACAAAAAGTAAAACAGCAGAAACATCCAGTCAGTTCTCAGAGGTCGTATACTTGAAGGTTGTGTGATGAATGAAAGAATATGGAGAAAGCAGTAACAACTTTGTTGTAATAAACAGTACTTTCATGCTTCGTAAAATACCGCTTTGCCAAATATGTTTGTCATTCATAAAAGCCAAGCCATGTAACAGGTGGAAGAAGAGAAATGTTAACTCCATTACACAGGTATAACTGATTAGTCCAGCAATAGAAGATCATTACTGCTTATAACCCTCTTCAGATAACTGACCTGTGCAGTTCAAGCACTGCCATCCTTGACCACAAGGGACTCAGAGTCATGATAAAATTGCAGTAACTTTTCTAGTAAGTCTCTTCTATTTCTAAAACACACAAACAAACAAACCAGGATGAACCAGAGCTGTCAGATACTACCATTTTATATGAAAACTTTAAAAGACACCATATTACAAAAGCATTCCCTATTTGTGGAACCCAGAAGAGAAAGATGAGAAAACATAATTCTCTCCAACTTAGTGACTGGGAAGCTGAAGCAAAAAAGACTGCTTTGTGACTGTCACACAGATTCAAATAGCAGCCAGCGGCCTGGTGTCTCACCTCTCTGCTCCAGCAGTTTATTCTTCAGGTCGTGCTGCCCCTTGAGACTAGGCAACTAAATATTTATAAGGAAAGATCAGAAGAAGTATTTAGAAGAGAAGAACATTAAGAAAGAAAGAAAGAGAAACAGACAAAGTCTTTTACAAATTAGAAACAAACCACCCCTGCTGTTAAATAGCCTGTAACCAAGGGTACTGCGCTGTTCTCTCAGGTCTTTTTTCACCCAGACTACTTAATTCCAGGGAGAATTTAGCTTTACAGGTTTAATTCAGTCTGTGAAGGTAACGAAAGATAAGCTGCTCATTGAAACCATTTCCCTCTATGCTCATGAGACTTGAGCCGAGTTCTGCCCTGGAGAAGAGGTACTCCAATCTGTATTGATAGCAAAAATACAGCAAGATGTAAGTCCCAATTTAATTGTGACTATTTAATTCACTGCAAAATCAACTGTTTTCCCAGGAGCTTCATGAAGTTAAATGGAAGTAAAAACTATTTTATATTCAAGTAAACAAACTGGAAGAATAGACAATCTCGTTAATGAAAAACACTGAAAATAGCTGAAAGAATAATTCCAAGAGTTGCAAACATGACACACTGTAGAATACGGAGTGGCAGCTGATTAGCAGTCTCATCCTTGTTTTCTAATGGTGTGTAATTAGTGGTTCCTTAAAGAAGATGCACATGGCATTTCTTCAAACTAAGCACAGGCTCTGTTTGCTAAAGACACGGGACTTCATTCTTATCTCAAACATGTTGCAATGCCAGGATGTGCCCTTCCTTAACACTGTGTTCTCAATTAACTACTGTACCACATTTCAACACCACCAGGCTCATTCTTTGAAAAATCTTTTGGAATGTCACAGAAAGGAGTCTTTCTTTAACATTTCGGTCATTATCTTCTAGTAAAAAGGAATGCATAATACCAAGAGTATATTTGCCAAGGAAGCTGGCTGATTTATTTGAATATTTGCACAGCTTTTCAGCAAATCTCCTTCACTGTTTCTTCTGCATTTTCAGATCAGAGGAAAAAAAAAAAAAAAGTATTTCAGTTGCATACAAATGGAGCAAACGATACCAGCCCAAACAGACTGAGGAGTAAGAAAAAGCCCAGAAATCAACTTTTTTAACTGAGTAAGGGAATAATTTCATGTAATCATGGACCTTATTGCAACAGAGTTAAGACAAAACAACACAATATAAGATGTCATAAAGCTAAACATCAGCAAAAAAAGTAATAAGAGGCTATACTTCTCTGGTGAAGAGCTTAACACAGTGTGCTGAAAGTTCAGAGAGTTACAGCATGAGGTGAACTTAGGTCCGTATGCCTAAAAGTCATCTTACTGCTCACATTACCAATTATCTCAATTAATCAATAAGAAAATTTTTTTCCACGCCAATGTGAGATTTTGCATCAATACTGGAAATGTCACTGTGCATCCTGATGCCTACAACAAATAGAAGATGCCCATGTGTATCTGTAGCTGGTTATTTCTCCACACAACCTACTTCTTTGTGCAACAAAGGCATCAAGCCTCCACACTGAGGTCCTTCAGAATAATGGAACTACTGTTATCTGAATTCAAAGACAAACACTTCAGATGGAATGGAGCTTGCATTTGGGGAAAAGTCACATGGATGGAAAGGATTTCAGCTTGGAAAATCCCACAGAGAATGACTGGGAATTAATCTAGGTCTAAATAAACCTGGGAATGAAATGTTTTCAAGTCCCCTTCCCCACCCCCCCACACCCCGAGACCCATGCCTCATGAAGCATACCCCTTACTTCTCCCAAATATTTGTGAGAAGGAAGAACATGACAGCTGAAAATCTTTTAACTGTCCTGCCGTATTTACAATTGCTTTTTCATTTGGAAGTGTCAAACCACACATTTCCAACTAATTCCAGGAAAGGCATCAGAGGGAAACTGCTTTACTTCCCGTTGCTCACAGAGACAAGCAACCAACCCTCTTGAGGAAGCTTTGCTGGAGGAGAGCTGAGATTACACCTGTGGGCTGTTCCCTCCTCCAAAACCTTTCCTGCAAAGCACAGGCATATGGCTCTGCTCCTGACAGTGTTCTTGCCATCTCGGTGCAGGAATGACAGAAGCAAGCAGGGGTTCACAGGGCCAGGAAAAATTTCTCTTATATTCCTGCACAGCTATTTAGAGACAAACTTTGATTCCAAAAGCTTCATACAGATAAACAACGAAGGCAACAGTTCAAACTATTTTCTTAGGCAGACATTAGTACAGAAGTGTAAATACCAAAGATAAGGGAGAACAGACCTGAAAGATGGGAGACAGCAGAACTGAATGGCTTGGAGCTATCTTTTACACATTCCCTTTGCAATCTGTATTACCAATTTTTTTGTTGAGATGTACTAAAATTTTGCATGTTGTCAGGTATTTGAGGAAGCAAAAGACATCAAAGCACATAACATTATATTCTATCTAGCAGAAGACTTTATTCTACTGGCAGAAATATGCATTTAACCTCTTAAATTGTATTAACAGCAGCTGGTTAAATCTCTAACTAAACCTTCACTTCCAGCAGCCGGAAAATGCTCTAGAAATCATCTATCAAAGTGATGAAGTGAAGGACAGACAAGTGCAGCAACAGTTACCCACACGTGCAACCAGCAGTGTCTCACCTGATGGGAAAAGGCACTGCGGGTTTTTCTCTAAAAGACCTCCTATTATAACAGTTGGGCACATTGCAGAGACCTGGTCCCGCAGCAGGAAGGGCTGCTGGGCAAGACACACACACCTGAAGTCCTCCTGGCTCACCATTTTTTCAACCCCTTCCTTAGAAGGGGACCTGCTCACAATTTTTCTCTACAGAGCAGAAGCAAAGTCAAAGGGAAAAGAGGCAGCTCTTAGTGACATGATCCAGTGAGTGACAGCCAATGGTGCTGGGCAGACAGTGCCTGATAGCGATGATTATTCAGTTCTACCTGGGAATTTGATGCAGATTAGGGCCTGCAGGTACTGCAAGAATAAAGTAGTCTTTTGTGCCATATTATGGAAGAGACTACTACAGATAAGAAAACGCTACCCTTTTTAAAGGTGAGACTGAAAAATAATGAAGGCCCTCTTCCTCCACCGCTGTTTATAATCTGCTATAGTAGTGTAGCCTGACATTGGTTTAATGTCCAGTGTAATACTNCTAGAAAGACTTCTGGAGCCAGAATTCACATTCACCAGAAGGCAGAAGTAGAAAACAAATGGTTCTACCATATAACTAACCTCATTGGTGACCCAGGAAGCTCATTACAATTCTAAATACTTTCCTTTTGACTCCAGGCAGGCCCCTTACAAGCACAGCCACAAATGAATTTGTAGCTAAAAATCATATACTGCAACCTCATGCCTTGAGGTCTCGGTGTGGGGCTCTGAATCCTGCCCTTCTTTCCACATTGCCTGTGGAATACCCAGGGAGCAAGGCAAGGCCAGCATGAATTTTGCAACAGAAAGTTTTCATTCAGTATGTACTTGGCATGTGCATATGAGTCAACTATAAGACTTTAATCATGTTCAGCATTAGGTCACAGCTAAATAGACTTTCAGTATCATCATTTTGGATGAGGCACCCAATTCCTCAGTAATCACTAGTCCTCAGCTTCAGCTCCGGCCTCAATTCTTTGTCTGTGAAAAAGTGTGAACAGAATTTGCGTGTCTTGTGGGAGGCTGTAGGGGTAGTGCTAAGATATTGAAAGAGCATCAGTCATAAGTACCCATGAAATCCTGGAATCCAGTAATGGAATATTAGCATAGAAAAAGGTTGTGTTTGCTTAGATATGGAGCATCCTGCAGGTTAAAATTATTTCTGTTTTACAATGTTAAAATCTCTCTGTACAGCAGTATATAAATTTTAAGATTAATTATTTTTAATGACTGTTTGCTTCAAGATGTAATACAACTACTATTACTCCAATTACCCATTATTACTGTAATAGTATTCAAAAGCTATAGTATTGAAAAGCCACAGTCTACTCACTCAACAAATAAAAAATCTGTTCTTGATGGGCAGTGGCTTTTGTTTTTCCACCCTTCATCACTTACTGCTACTGCCTCATTCTTCACTGGTATCTTCTGCAGAAAGAAAAAAAAAAACAAAAAAACACAGTGAGTTAATCAGGATTAAAATTCCTTTCTCTGAGTTCCTGCCACAGGGATCACTGTTACTACCCAGATCAGATGGCCCTATCCGGCCTTCCAGGCATTATTCCGCTTATGCTGTACCTGAGTCAATGGGAGAGAAGGTAAAGCAGGCTCCAAGGCACTGACTGAAGAGATACCTCCTGCCGACGCAGCAAAAGCTGCTGATGGAAAAGATCTCAACGCTCTTGTGTGCTGTTTGCAGCAGAGCCCCAGGTGCTCTCAAGCAACAGCAGCCAACGAGGAAGCCCCAGACGCTCTGCTAGGGCTGGGGGCCTTGAATCCTGCTTTTATCATAGGATTAGATACTACAGCCACTGTGGGCCAGCTGTTTCTTATAAAGAAAAGAGAGGTAGCACAGCACCCCTCTAGGAATACACTTAGCATGACAAGCTCATTTATTCCCAGCACTTGTTTACCACTCTGTAGCTTTCCTGCAGCAAGCGAGACAAAAGACAGGATTTGAATGTGAAATGGTTTAAGCATTTCAGTGGAAATGGGGGAGTGGCTGTGTCCAGATTCCCTCCCGTGATCTATTGCAAGACTTGTGGAGGCCTTCAGCAGCTTGTTTCTCTCCTGCACCTCAGCAGTCCTCTACAGAAACCAGAGATACTGGTATGCAGTGTGATAGCCTACTAACGACAGGATTAATGTTAAACCACAGCTCTGTGAGATTTCAGGATGGGAAGGGCTACTGACCATCATTGTGCTATTTAATTCATTTTCAGCAGGGAATTTTCCAGTCTCCTTCCTTCCTTCATGGAAGTATCAACCTACTGGAACCAGTCCTCACCACTGCTGGCATGATGAACTGAAGTCACCAAAGCTGTGACCATGCTCTTAGTGCCAAGGTTATAGCATGCAATGGCTCAGACTAAAAACTCGATGATCACAGTAGCCCCAGTCCTCCATCTCCACTGGCCAGATCCTGCCTCTTAACTAACACCCACTGCAAGGCTCTCCCACCCACCACTGGCACACACCAATCATGAAGAAAAGAAATATGGAGGGGAGGGGGCAGGGAGGACCAAAAAAATCCACCTCCAAAATCAGGTAGCTTGTCCAGGTCAGTCATTGTCCCCAAGAAAATCACTGGGGTGTGCTCCTGGTAGGAAGGGGATGGGGTGGCCTGGAACAGCCCCTGTCCCTAGGTGCAGGGGACAGACAAATCACACACCTGAAATGGAACTAGCAGAAAACTGGAAAAAAAAATGTATTTTAAATCAACAACTGCAGCTTATCTGATGCTGGCTGGCTGAACTCTTCCCCTCTTTGCTGGTGCTCTGGAGTTTCAAAAGATGTGTATATCAAGTAACAAAAATCAATTGAAAATTCCTATACTCATCTCCTCGTTGAATTTTTTATTTTCATTCATTTAAACCCCACAAACTACGTGGCCCTGGTTTTCAACATCACGTATCCATGCGTCCCTCTTGTCTCCCTGCTTTTGGCTGTAAAAGCAGCTTCATGCCTCAGTCTGTCGGCACCAAGATCAGCACAGCAGTCCTGAGGCAGTAGGCATTTGACACCGCTGTCTCTGAGAGCCCCCAAGTCCCTACTTGTTAACATCAGGCATGACTGCATTTCTGTATTTCTTTTATACAATTATTTCATGTATATCTGCAATTTAATTTCTAAATCAAGATTGTTCTCTAGTGTCAGAGCACCACAAGTGGCACCACCAGGCAAGGACTGACTGTGTTGGGAGAGGGAGCACACATCTGTGACCCAGCAGAGCAAATCAAATTCAGGAAGTACTCCCTGTCACTGCAGCCCAAGAGTTGTATGGGAGCCATCATTATACACTATATCTACTATTATTTTGAGTAAATTGGGGTTGATTATGCAGAGTGAAAGAAAAAACATTCAGTTTGGGCTTACATGAAGAGAATAGCTCTCAGCTGGGGCTAATGCCCAGGTGGGAGCCCGCAGGGCAAGGCTCAGTTCCCCAGGGACAGAGCTTCCAGCCTGAGACATGCCCCAACACTTGCTCTTCCTATGGCTGCAGAGCCCCTTAAACCCATTTTCACCTCAAGACATCTTCCTTTTTTTTGGCATGCCCTTTGAACAGTACCTAAAATCTCAGGGAGGAGAAAAGGTTAACATTTTCTGGAAGCGCAGAGAAGTATTATATTATCTTAGTATATATTGTAGATATGTATGCATATATGTGTGTGTATAGATTTGTCATACACATTTGAGTTATTGTGAAACTATTCCGCCTAAGAATAACGCTGAGAGGCACAGGAATTTCATCAGTCACCTTGCAAGAGATCACATGCTTTGGATATTGAGGAGCTGGATTTATAGAGTTGTTTTATTTTCACTAAGTTTTTCATGTGTTTCATAAAGCAGAACATGGTGTAATTTATTGCTTGTCTAGCATCTCTCGTACCAAAAAGATTACAAAAATGTTTCACTGCCAATTACAGTTAACCAGCCTCACTCAAAGGCAGCAGAGCTAAAGCTCTTCAGTTCATGGGCAGATGAAAGATCTCAAAGCTCAATTACTTTTCATGGACAAAATTCCCATCATTCTCCTTCTAACCATATCCTTCCCAGGAAGAGGGATCTGAAACCTGAAGAGCTCAACAAAGATGGCTTGAAAGGAAACCTGTGAGCCAAGCTGGCCCAGGAAAAACATGTAATGGACCATTCCCAGGCAGGGCACACAGGCAAAAAAAGCAGAAAGCTCTCCTCCTCCCTCAGTGTCCTCAAAATAGCAAATACAGACCAGAACAATGAGCACAGTTAAAATCGTAGGATAAGAGAAATTGGATAGGGCAACACAGCAGGGAGATTTTTAAATGAGCAGGATCATTTATATTTGGCTTCAAAAAGAAAGGATATGACTATCCTCAGCCTGGTGTGGAGATATTTTTATTGCTTGACTTTTACATGAACTTATCAAGCTAGTATTTGGACAGTAAGAATACACTGCAGAGATATATCAGTATGTCTGAACCGTGTCTGGCAGGGACTTGCAGCTTCTGTATTCCAAGCCTCAGGCAATAATGTCCTGGGTGACGTGTTTCTGTGTTGAAGCACTGAACATCCATCGGATTTATGCAATTCACAATGCCCATGTGCTGACTTCAAAATCCATGAAGTACAGATGGCACTGAGATCTTTTTCCCCTAAATAAAGGGTTATTCTTCTTCTAGAAGATGGTTGGAACCACAGACAATACATAATGTTTTGAAGTCTAAACTTTAATTAGAGAGATAAAGAAACGTATCTTCTTTTCTTAAAAGGGACAGTTGTATTGAAAGCGTGACAATGAAACTGCTTTCAGGACAACCACCAGAGATGTTCCTGCAGGAGCTCTGGAGAAGGAAGATAAAGAGCTCCCTCTTCACAAACACTGACTTTTTGCCATCTTTGCAGTTTTGTGACTCATTTTGTACTGATTTCAGTAGGAAGCAGAAAACATTAAATGCAAATAATACTACTCATCCAGTTTTATCAAGGGCAACATCCAATGCTAAATCCAGAGTTAGTCAATCCTTTAATATTAATACTGAGAAAAGGAGGAAACTTATGGGTCTCTTGTCATGTGAATAAAATATTTAACCTATGAAAGATAATGGGCCTTTGGAGCAGGGCTGGTTTAGTTCTCACAACTGCTGCTGCTAAGAGTTAAAGCAGATACTTCTTTCTTTTAATAGAGTTCCCTGCAAAAATATGCCAATCAAAATACTGTGCCTTGCATTTGAGAGGTGCCCTTGTCTAGCATAGTCAGAGAAGAGTGTAAACAGCACAATTCAGTCTTCTTCCTTGGCACACAGCAAAGAGCAAGCAAACCCTAAAACAAGGGCAAACAATCCCAGCGAGCAGCGTGATTAGGTTTGCTCTAGAACACCTGTACGCAAATAAAGACAAAGAGAGTGCCAGCGTGTATCTCCCTCTCTGGGAAAAAGAAAACACGAGATCTGGCAAAGTCCATCCCTAGTGTGCTGACACACAAGGATGAAGTGACCCACACTGCAAGAAAATGTAAACAAGCAAAAAGAGATGACAAAATCCTATATTTAATACTACAGCCTAAGTTTTCTTCACTATAGAGTTCAGACTAGAGTTTCAAAGGTTGGTGTCTAAAAGAACAAATAATGATATTGTCAGTGCAACCTAAAAAACTGTATCTGGAAAACAATGCAATGAGAGTTTGTCTAAGGCTGAGCTTGGAAATGCAGCCTCTGGGGAATCTCCTTTTTCATGAAATTTTAAAGATGCACATAAAACAGGGGTTTAGGTTATGTGCTTAGAATTGTGTGGAATCAAGTAAGATTTTAAAAAAAGCCACTTCCTTGGCATCCATTTACTACTTGAAAGAATGAGCGCTGACAATCTGTATGCTTGAAAATAAGATTAACCCAAATTTGGGCAAAATTCCATATCTTCCCCCTCTTCCAAGGACCATCTTCATCCCAGGAGTCAGATCACTATAACAGAAGGCACCCTGGATTTTACAAAGATGTCATTTTGCTTCAGTAAAATGCAAAAATTTACTTAGCATAAGTATTCAAGTTTTCAGACTCAGGCACTTAACTTTAAAGCAAATAGTTGTGGATGCCACAGTTCAGATTGGCATTTGCTGTTTTATAATGCAAACGGGAGTTTTTAACAGCTGCTGTGACAAGCTCTGGCAGAGATGGGTGTCCCAGGGTGCTGCAGGGACCTGACAGTAAACTGGTGTCACTATTCCCTAGCAACAAGTGGCTTCTTACAGTGCCAGATCCTCCCATCCCTGTCTGCCTAGCAGCTTCCTAACACGGGAGTCCCTGTGTTAGGTAGTTCTTGAAGCCAGAGTGATGGGCTGGAGCAGAGGGTATTTCCACTAGAGTTAAACTGGTGCATAGAATGAATCCTGATGACAAAACCAGCACATCACTGCCTTGTGGAGAGAGGACGTCACCTTCTCAGTCTCGGCATCCTCAGGATTGTTTAATTATCACATATTAGTTTCACTATTAATCACACTATTCCACCTAATCTTGTAATTATTTGCCACCAAAAAAAAAATCCACAAAAAAAACCAAAAACACACAACGATTAAGCCCCTCAAATACAAACAGAATATTTCAGCAGTTAGTGCATCACATGCAGCCTTGCTTTGATTTCCTGACTTAAGGATCATCCAATTTGCTGCAATGCTGCAGAAAATACATCACTAACCTCTTAAAACAACAAAAGGAGGACATTTAATGAGTCAAAGGCAATATTGTATTACAAAACAAAGATTAAAGGAACTAAATTGTTCCTTTAAAATAAAATTTGAAGGCTTCACAGAGCCCAAGAAAGCTAAAATGCCATACATGAAGGAAATACAATTATTCCAACCATAGAAATACAAATGTTATTGGTGGAAAACTCAGCAGGGCTTTTTGAGAGAACACCACTGAATGAAAGCAAGAGAAGCAAAAACTGGATGAAAGGAAGAAAGGATGAGACACATGAAAGAAAAGATGAGAGCCGGGTGAGAAAACAGGAGGGTCATTTCCTTTATCTAGACTTGCTAACTTCACTGTTCAGAAACAAAGGCAGTGACTGTTCTTCACAAAATTGTCTCCAAGGATTCTGTGGCCCATTTGGTGATATTTTTAAAAAATAGTTTGAAGGAAAAAAAAACAAAACCTATATTCTTTAATGTCACTCAGCAGTAGTTCTGCATCTGGGGAATTCTGTTCATACAATGGTTTGAATTTTTTTCTGCTGTAGTTATTTCATTACAACCATAGGATTTATTACATGGTAATTCCCTGGGCTCTTATAAATCTGTTGGGGGGGGGTTGGGGGAGCAGTTTGTCTTATGATTCCAGTCTGGAAACAAATTTTCCATATAAAATTTAATCTATTGTATCTCACTTTTGTATAATCAGATCATTAAAATGCATTGCTAATATGTAAATCTGAGCTAACCTCATTACCATAATTATGCTCCATAATTATTGAATAAACAAGCATTTTAGAGTTTCTGAAGTCTGCTGAGAATGCTTTTTCAGTTTGGGAGTGGCTTTAATTATGTGCTCCCTAATCATTATTATAAACCTTTGTGGCAATCCTGCTATGTGACTGTTTTAAATGCTGCTCCTAATCTGACTGGCAAGGACCAAAGGTTCGTGTGCCGAGAGCACATCAGACAGCATCCTGACTGCCATGCTCCACATGAATTAGTATTATTGTTTAATTTATAGACAGGGCTTTGCTCACAAGCCTCCACGTATTTTAAAGAATTACAAGCAATGAGTCAAATTCTGCCTTTCCCTCTGGAAGGAGAATTAGTGAGTGAACATCCCTGTGTGTGACATAAGTTTATTGAACGTAAAGTATTCTGAGAAAACACACTCACCATAGGTTTTACACCTGCACTGCACAGATGCCCGATAAAAGAACTTTCAAATGTGCTGCCTACTGAGTATTTTTTCTCTTTTTTTTTCCTTTTTTTTTTTTTGAGTTTTTTTTGTTGGTGGTGTGGTTTTTCTAATATATCCCTAAATGAGGCACAGGGTAATCATCAGAGCCACAGCCAATACAAGTAGCTCCACTGAATATAATAAACTTTTGCCAATGTATGAAAGATTCAGCCCATTACCTTTAGAAAGCATCATGAGCAGAACCCTGCTGACTTCTTCAATCCAGTTTCATCTTTAAGAAGCAGCACATCGTTCTCAGACTACCATTGTCAGAACACACTGTCACATCTTGACCTAAACACATAATGGAAACTTACTGTCTTTGCAGAACCCAGGAAAGATATCCACAATCTGTGATAGATATGACCTTTGAACAAACGACTCATAAATGATCAGTAAGGTCCTGGCAACATTTGAGTGTCCTTGACCCAGAGTGATATAACCAAAAATACCCATGATACTGACCTTTTCTTCTTTAACATGAGATTTTGTTTAGGAGACTTAATTAAAGTCTGTCAAAGTATAAGAACGTCAATAAGATTGATCCATACAAATTTTCAGAGTGAAAGTGGGAAAAAAAAAGTGTTTGATCTGTATATTAGAAAAAATCAAGCCTAAACAGTATAGCAGGCATACTAATGAACCTGCTAGCATAGAAGAAACATCTGATTAACACCACCACTATAGTTCTCCACTGGGCAGCAGAAAATACAACATACATACAATGGTCTTTCAACTCAAAAAAAATCCCCAAACAAACAAACAAAACAAAAACCCAAGCAACCCAAGAATGAGATTACTTTAGTACTTTTTTATAGAGTCCCAAGGCTCATCTGATTTTCCTATAACAAACATGAGAAAAAGACTAAAAATGCCTTATCTCTCGGAGGGTAGCTCTCTTGCTCCAGTTCTTTGTAAGAACGTCCCTCGACAGCCCGTCCTTTACATAATCAGTCTCTCAGGTCTCCCTCCCTGGAAAGTGAGCTAGAAAGGAAGCTCAAATTAGATTCAGGCAGTGATGAACATTACCATTTTGGTGAGCTGAAGCTTGTCAAGCTCTCTTATCCTTTAGGTGAACATCACATTACCTGACCATGGGACAAAGATTTGATGTGAAATTACACTTCACTGTGCATTTATAGGACAGACAGACTGCTTTATCTTAGATGGGAGAAGAAAGATCAGACCTTTATAGGAAAGAAAAAAGGATTATTCACATTCACTGACAATAGCATCACCTCATAGGCAAAGACCAGCACTTCTCTTTTCTATGTATGGATTTTGTGCCCTTCTGCACAACCTTTTTTTGAGAGCATTAGAGAGAAAAGTGACAGGATTAAACATCAGTATAATAAATCATTTGCTCTTAAGGAGTTCAAGATGCAAAATAAAAAGAAATTCAATTGATACAAGAAATGTATATTCAGAGAAATACGCTAACCTGGAAATTAACCAGAAGGAGCTGGTTTGGATACATGAAATGACTCTCAAGCTAAATTTAAATCTCAATTTATCCCATCAAATCCTGAGTCCATCCTTTCACTACAGAGGAATTTCCAGTGCAGGGCAGCCAGTAGAAGGAAAGATAAGATCAGTTCTTTGTTCAGTAGGAAAATCTTAGCACAATACCAAGCTTAGAGCCCACACTAAGAATGACAATGACTAATAAAAATAATGTTTTTCATTTCGGTAGGGCTTTTCAGGAGAGAAAGAAGAAGTACTTTCAAGTATCCATTTATTAAATTCACTAATGAAATTACACATGTGTTCACATTTTCTAGATTAAAAAAAAAAGTACATAAAGAGCTGGAGCTAGATCCCTTTTTTTCTGTTTTTGTTGAAAAGGGCAAAATAACATAGGAGTTTGAGGTCTTTCTCACAAGACTGTTCTTATTATTCTCTTTTTCTGCAACCTGAATCTTACATCTCCACCTGCATTGCACCATAGCTTAAAGAGTCTGGATTGGCACCCTTGTTTCTGGGTGAGAAGGAGGTTTGGCCCCACTCTTCCTCAGGTGAACCAAACTCACATCTTCTGCCACCTCACTGAGCCTGAGACCATCTGAACAGCAAAAGCATATTCCCTGGTGTTGCACATCTTGAAAAGAAAGCAAAAGCCCCACAATGCAAGAGACCTGATCCTGCCAGGGTACAGCAAAAAGCCAGAAGCAGCACAGGCATCTCAAACATCTCAAAATGCTGCAGGGTTCTTTTGCCCCCTCACTACCACTGCTCACCCAGAGATGCACAGTGGTCCTTGGTGCCATGCTGCACTCAGCTGAGAGCAGAGAGGGGCGGCAAAGAAGAGCAGAGGGAGAGCAGGCCTTGCCCTCCTTTGGGATCGGGGGCCCAGGTTCCTACAGAGCTGTCTCTTTGTCTTGGGAGGCTTTGCTAGTACTGGAGCACAGAAAACATTCAGGTAAAAAAACAAACAAACCACCAACATTAGTTAGAAGATGTTCACTATCATCCCATATGCTTCATTTTCTTAAGTGAAAACCAGTGTGTTGATTCATCAGTAAAAGCAGATGGCTTCTTGAATTGCAAATCTTGTTATCCCTAGATGCAGATACACCCCACCACTGAAGCAAGACAGGCATTCTTTCACCTTTTTTAGCCAATTTGTACTGCCAGAAGAGCAAAAGAGAGTAGGATTCTGCCTGGGAAAGGGCACTGTACGTGGCGTAAGGCTGCCATAGCACCTCCCATCATGTCTGTCTCTCATACAGTCTTCACTTGCAAACAACAGGACAGAGGGAGAAAGGAGCTGCGTGACACACCATGACACCAGCTCACAGACTTTGTAACATCCCTCCTTTGACTTCAATAAGGAGGTTTCACAAACTCAGTACATACGATGAATCACACAGCTGAAAATCATGAGCTAGCCTTGTCTTTTCTTCTGCCTCCAACTCAGGATGAAATGTGTTCCTTATATTGGATGTTTACTGTCTGACCCTGGGATGGCACACACAGAGGGACCTTCCCACTGGCCTGGAGATTATTGCATGATGATACTCAGAGCCTCAAATTCAGGTTCAAATTCTCTGTCTGTTTCACTGGCAATTTCTTTCAGCTGACTGCATTTTTCTTTTTTTGGTTGTTTGGGTGGGTTGGTTTTTTTGCGGGGGGTGGGGGGGACACAAAAATTAAAATATTGAAATGACCCCTCTGTCCCAGATTTCCCCACCTTCTTCCTCTGTGCATCTCTTAAGTAGTTTCTTACTGCAGAAGAGCTGTTATTGCACTCTGCACATGCTTCCAACACTTGACTCCAAAGGAGAAGCTGCAAACCCCTCTTCCTGAAGCAGCACTAAAACAGTTAATTACACTAAGCTAGTTAATAGCCTTTCATCATCAAGGACTGGTTCTTCTGCACACACAGGGACAGAATCCATTTATTTTTTATGTATATCCTTTTATTTATCTCACTCCTACCAGCTGTATGATAATTTATTCTCTGTCACTGTTCTTAACTCATGAGTTCATTTAAAGTGTGATAGCAGTGGAAATACATTAACAGTTTCAGAGAATAAAACCTTTCCGAAAATGGAATCCAGCACTTTACTTCTACAAATACAGAATTTACACATTTGCACTTGGCTTAATTAATTAAATCCATACAGGAATTACCCAAGCCATACAGTATGGCACAATATATATGCTGATACCTAATTATCATCAATTCAGGCGAACAAAGAAGCCAGAAAACTGCCGCAATATAAGAGGTGTGTTGGGGTCAGCCAAGGAGTGAGCAGAGCAGTCCCAAGCGGACAGTAGCTGCTTTGAGGTGTCTGGAATGTGGTTTCTCAACCTAAGACTCCATCCCAAAGGAATAGACCCTGTCTTTTTCCATCTATCCCTGCATGTACGTGCCATCTTCCCCACTATGTCATACGTGGCCCGTTTAGTTCATTCATTCATCTGAAGACAGAACAAGTTTAGGTAAGGTTAGTTTAGCAGTGCTGGAAATGGCTGGCAGCTGGGAGGAGCGCTGGGGCCATTTTGGGAAGAGCCTGAGCAGCTCACATGACTGCAACCTTGGAAAACCTCAAGATTGCTTTAAACCACAAGTTTCTGAGATAGCAGAAAAATATCTGAAAAATATCAGAAAAATAACCTTTTCTCCTCCAAAGCCATGCTACCTCAGGGGCTATTACTGGGTAAGGGTGTGAATCCCTGAAAAGCAGCAGACTCTTGTCAGTGCAGTGACCCCAGGAAGCCCTTTCCCCGGAAATGCTCAGCTCTGGAGAGTTTCCGTGAGCTCCCAGAGCATTCTGCTCCCTGTTGTTTTTTGCCATGCCAGTTACGTGGCTATCGCTAACCCACACCAGCAATGCTTTTGGACTATGCAAGAGCAACAGCCACTTCTCTCTTGGGAAGTGAGTTTGCAAAAGAATTATCTTCTTTTAGCCACTAATCCTGTTTGCTAGTGCAGCAGGAAGGCTGATAGAGTGCTTCGCCCTCAGTGGCAGCTGTGTGACGGTGCCCTCGCCAGCCCCCACATGGCCCTGGCACAGGGCAGCTCAGCCACAGGACTGCAGCTGCCGCACTGACAGAGGATCAGCAGCCCCGCGTTTCACGAGATTAAAAAGCCTGAGCAAAATAGATTGAAGGGGTGTTTTTTTCCCATTTTTTGTTCCAAACAAACTCTTCCACTCCCCTTTCTCCTTTTTTCCTCAGCCTCTTCTGTGTAATTAAGAGCAGTTAGAAAAGAATTAACCAGGAAAAAGCCATCAGATTCTTGAGTAAAACAGCCACTTGGCAGAACCACTTCCAGATCTTTGCATGAAACGTCAGCTGCTCTTTGTAAATGGCCTTTCAGAGAAAGGCTGCTCCAAGAAAACAGCCGTAGAGATGGCACACAGCTCATGTGCAGCAGCAAGGACTGGAAGGACAATCTGATAGAACACACTGCCAAATAGGTCGGGCCTCTCCCCAAAGGCAGTAGCCTGGCTGCAAAGAAGCCTCCGGTGTATGCAAATAAGCAAAGGAAAACGGGAAGGGGGAATAGTTAGAAAAAGACACACACACCCCCACAATCCATTGTAACAATCATTATTATCGATTTTGCTGCTCTCTTTAAGGTAGGCATCTGTTACAGGAACCAATACTTAAAGAAATTAGAAAGACAGACATATGCTTTCCCATAAACATGTTGGAGACAATTGCCCATCACTGCTCATTTGTTACAACTCTCTAGATTCAACCCCAATCTGGAAATACCATTCCAATATCGACATTGCTCATAAGCAAACACGTAGTTAAAAAAAAAAAAAATTCTACTTATTCCATTCCTGGTCAAAACAGATCGGTTTTCACCACCTTTGCTGAGTGGAAACATTCTGCTCCCACCAAGAAGCATTACTTGCACAGCTACTAATACGCTTCAGTCAGTACCCTGGAGGAGAAATAGGAACCACCCAGCATATGAAAGATTATTTCAGTCTTCATGTCAACTGTCATGCTGTTACTAATACACTGTTAATTTGATAAAGCACTTAAAAGTCAAATGCTTCTCAGTTTTAAAATTATAGTTTACTAATCATCCTCCTTTAGCCAGAAACAATATTTAAATGAAAGAGATGCAAATCACAGAACTGATTATACAGGGCATGAAAGGGTTTTTTCTGAAAAATAATAGTTTTCTTCATGTCTCAAAAAAAAAAATTTCACAAACTTTCATTTTTTTCCTGTTGTTTTTGGATTAATGTTAATGTTAAACATAGGCAGAAGTTTTTCCTTTGCAGGTAATGTTAGTGGAGCGCATTACCAGACCCTTAAACCTGGAAATCAACTACCATGACTCTTAACTCAGAAATAAGCTAATGTGTTCAACCTGGACTCTTTCACAAAGGCTTTTAGCTACATCTCACTCAAAGTACCTACGCACTTTGGACGAAATAAAATTTTCAGCTTCAGTTATTACACAGTTAAACAACATAGCTACCCTCAAAAACACCAGAGAGCTTTTTTAGATCAGCTCTGTGTACCAGGTAGAATATCAAAATGCAAAATCATTTTATTTGATTTGATTTACTCCAAGATCAGGCACCATGAGCTTTTCAGGTTAAAGGGTGATTTCTGAAGTTCTGTTTGTATATAACATAAAATTGCTGCACTTTAGTGTAATTTTTGCTTCTTCAAAATACAATGTCACTAACGCAGGGCTGGTACTAACGTGAAAGTCAGGCTGCATCAGAGGCCCATCAAGCACTACAGTGTACACCAGTTTAAACACCATTATGGAAAACCTCTAAGGAATTTTATAAAACGTAGTAAGAGTTTTTAAAACCAACGTTTTAGAGCAAGAATATTTTTCTATTGACTAGTACTACACAGTTCAAAAATTTCAAAGTGATCTCAAACTCTATTAAATTCTATCAGCTTTCAGAATCACTTCCATAAAACTCTTTAGACCCAGAGTCAGCCAAAAACTTACTCAGTTTAAAAAACTCACTGCAGTTTAAACATATGAGTCGTACCATTCCAGTTCCATTGAGCACTTCAGCACGTGTTAATTTTAACAATACGCTTAAGGCTCCCTTGTGTCAATACCAGTAAGAATTTTGAGGTCTTTGGCAATGGGTCCTTCTTTTCTTTCAAAGCACTCAGACTATATTTATGCTAACATGGCAACACAGTCACACTGCTCCCCCTCGAAAGAAAATGAAAATCCTCATAGGTCTTAAGTGGAAGAGACTGTGAACCCTACAGAAGCTGCTTTAGATCCCCGTTCAGCCCCAGGTGAGAACTGCTGGACAGGGTGCATTTGTGACAGACCAGAGGAGGAACGGCTGCTCTCTCCTGCTGCCCAGCTTTGTCTCTGCCATTTCCCTTACCAACTTACTCTGCAGCTGCATCTTTCTGCAGCTGCCTTTCTGCAGCTTTGTGTGTCTGCCTTTCTGGGTATAGAATAGATGAGCTACAACAATAAAAATTAATCTGAGTTTAGGAGCAAATAGTATAGCTCCCAACATTTGGAAGCATTAATATTTTGGATTTTACTTCATCCCATCACAAAAGCAGTCACTGCCTTGAATAGCTTCATAGTGCAAAACCTTTGTTTAAGCTGCCCCCAAATTAGCAAGCAATCCAGGTTACAGATTCACCTGTTTTACAGCACAGTGGTTCATCATCACTAAGATTGCAAAACTGGGCTCCTCTGCATATGCATTTTGTAATATAGGAAAGGGGAAGATAGGAAGTGGAGCTGTACACATCCATATTCTCCAGCTCTGTGCTCAAGCAGAACAAGCTTGAAACAAAGTTGCCAGCAGATCCTATGCAAAATTTTAGTAATGTGTGCACTTCCACATGTTTTAAATCATGACAGTGACAGTGAATACGTGGTGCTCTGTCACGCTGCTGTTAGCTTTCTTCTCTCAGCAGCTCAACTTATTTGTGTGCTTCTATGAAGAACTCCAGCATGTCCTCCTGGGCGGCAGGACACAGAGTAAAGAAAGCTGTTAGCAAATCAATCCTAAAGTGATTTATTTCCAAGTGGCAGATACCAAGCAGGCAGCATATATTTATCATTTGGACAAGGCCTTAATAAAGATAAATTCAGAGTATAAGTCTCTCTAAGAAACAGCTTCAGCTGCAGACACATGCCAAAGCTCACTTCGCTGTTTAATTAGACACATATGCTTCAGCTGGGTTTTAATATGGATGATGTTTGCTTTCTGTTATGAATATTACAACTAGTTCTCTAAAACTAGAGGTTGTCCAGGTCAAATAGCGTGAAATCCCTTTGAGATGTTTTTCCCGATGCCAATAATCAATAGACATTACAAATCAAAACATACTCCCATAGACAATAATTATCAAGTAGTTATTTTAAAATATTGTTAAAATATATGAGCAATACTGAATTCTGTGGAGACTCAGAGTAAATGACCAATTTAGGACAATAAGAGCATTGCTTCAAAAGTATTTCTTCTCTTCTTTAGAATCTGAGCACC
>VXBO01006039.1:266483-355822 GCA_013400135.1 Rhinoptilus africanus | reverse complement strand
AAAAAAAAAAAAGCCCACACTACTAACACTACTATACCCTTTATGTATCAGCCAGTCCTGAATTGCCAGCTGATTTTCTCTGTGATTGCTGACACTTCAGACAGCAGAAATATTTCCGATGCTCACACTAAACAAACGTGGATGCTTTCTACCTGCCGAGCATCTTACAGTCCTGTCCCTCCAGCTAGGGAGGCGAAAACAATGTTGGCCTTTTCAAGTGATCCATGACAAATTTTCATTACTATTTTCACTTTACTTTCTATTGGTGTGCCTTTGATTTCTACTTTGATGTTGTTTCCAATAATCAAAATAAGAAATCCAGCTTTTTACTGACATCTTTCAAAATTGCCTTCAAATTATGACAGTTTCAGCATCCCAACAGGACAATTCAGAAAGATCTGCCATTAATACTTACACTGTAGGGTCTCAGTGCAAAAAAAAAGGATTAATTTACAGCCATTGTTTAGGTCAGGAAGGTAATTTGTAATTGGAAAATAATAACATCCTTATTCTTCTGTCAAAATTAATGATAACTGACAGCAGAATTTTCTAAATACCTTCCATGAGAATATTAGAGGGAGAGTTAGGTTTTGTTTTTTTCTTTTCTTTGGGCCTTTGGAAAAATTGGGGATTACTAGATTAAATGGCAGATCAACAAACACTGAGATAAAGAAATCAGTTGTCTGAGGTCATTATTCAATGACACTTTTTCAGTCACTTTACTCCACCTTGAAATCTGTCTTAACAAAGCTCACAAAGTTGTTATTAACATAAGTCTCTTGGATAACATTAAGGAAAACTCTTTTCAGTAATATCCCTCATGCGTTTCTGAAAAGGATGGAAAAAGAGTAGGAATTACAAAAAAGCATATCTTTTTCCAACTGACCTGGAAATACACCTTTTAAGAAATAACAGATTAAGGGTTTTTTTCCCCAATTTTTTGTGTCTTTTACCCAGTGATTGGATAGAAGCAAGGAGAGTTTTAGGAAAAGCCACTGTGTGCTGCCCAAAAGGGTCTCTCTTTTTCAGATGGATAAAATCAGAATTGGTGTACCCAGCAACAGATGGCTTTTTTATCTGATCATGGCATAATTCATTAGCTATAAAAGGTATAAAAGAGAGTTAGTTTGTGGAGAGGGGAAAGAGGACTGTCTGCCAAAACCATCCTCCCTTGAAGACCCTAGGAAATTCCAAAAATCATCAAAATACCACTTGTACACATTGCTTGAAAATGCCATTAGATGTCTTGAGGAAAAAAGTTGGTTTTTAGTTCAATTAATGGACTTTTGCTGTTAAGACAGCTCAGACAATCTTCACCTCTGTAAACAAAAGTAGGAATCCAACTCTGAACATGCTGAAATTCATTAGTTCACACATGTCAAGAATCAGGGACAGCTTGAGAAAAAAAAAAAATTTAAAAACCCAGACCTGCACTTGCCCAGGCTCACATCCATAGACATGACCAGACATGAAAGCAGACCAGCTGCTAGAGCATGTCTCTGCTTCCCACTCCCACCCTCCATGAAAGCGAAACAGTGAGGGCACCAAGACAGATAATATCCCCTGTCACTCCATACTTCAAAATAAATTGTTGTCTGTCACAGCATGCCAGAGCAGGAGGCACACATCCGCCGCCTGATGATGCAGAGAGAAAAGGGGACAAGCTGACCTGCTGGGTGCCCATGAGACCTTTCCCAAGGGAACAGCTCTGCAGTATGATGCTGGGAAAGGCGATGTGGGAGCTGCAGAGAAACACAGAGAAATGACAGTAATCACTCACTGCCCCAGGAGAGGAAAGCAGCTGTTCCCCTCTGCAAGTGGCTTCCTGCAGGGGTTAGCAGCAGGAGCACATCTGCAAAATCATCATAAGCCTGAAGCACAAGATGCCCTGTTGTCTTTTCCTCAACGCAGGCAAAAGGAGCGAACCTCTTCCTCCCTTGCCTTCCCAAAGAGGGCTCAGGTTCAGCATAGCCCAATGACAATGAGCAATGTGGTTATATATAACTGTGTTGGCACTGTATGGAGCAAACTGGCTTTTGTTAGCCAGAAATGAAGGGTTGAGTGGTGCGCTCCTCACTCCAAGAGCATTCCCATTGAAAGCTGCCACCAGGCTGCCAGGGCAAGGAGAATGGGATCAGTATCAAAAGCCGCTGTCATTCTCACCTCACCCCACTTAAATACATGTTTACGGGCAAGAGCAGAGGTTGGCTCTCACTGTAGTCACTGAGAGGACACCAATACACTTTAATGAATATTGCCACAGCCCAGGTCAATAAATGATTCTGTTATTTAACATAGCTCTCAGAGTGACTTCTAAAAGTAGAAACCCACATTTTATACCTCCTTACTCACTAACACAAGCTACAGTGACATTTAGCTTGGCATTGGCTGGGTTTTGTGAATTAAATGGATAAACTCCATTAATTTTCTCCTGATAAAATGTTATTTGAACTCATTCTAGTGTCTATTTTTCCCTTGCCAAGATCTCCAATTCCTTTTTTCCCTTGCTACTCCCTATCTGTACTACATAAAATCAAAGCTAGGCAGTAGAATATTTCCTCTATTGAAAAGTTTCTTTTATTGTCTGGTGATAAACTGGCAGTCTGCCCGTTCCACACAAGTTGCTGCTGCTGCACTACCGTGACTTTGCACAACAGGATTGCAAGAAATGCCCCCAAACTTGCATCCATCCCATAGTCTCCAAACAGTAAGAATACTCTGATCTAAAGAAACACCACCTGAATTTCTAGTCACAATAATATACTTTTACATGAACAGTTTTACACAAAACTTTCTTCTAAGCTAAAAAAGAACATTTTGAAGATTATAATATTCTGGTTTAACATTTGTGCCCAAACAGTTGGGCTAGTACATGAGACCACTGGGAACCAACCCAAAACTGATTTATCTGATTTCACTTGCCAAGCTGAATGACAAGCTGAAAATTGAAGCAACCAATTATGTTTTGAAAATAGTTGCCTCAAATAGCTGCCGTTTGAAAATAGTCCCCTCATGATAATACAGAGCAGAATTAGAGCAGCACCCCTTCATCTTGGCAGGCAATGCAGATAAAGCCACCTCTCTTACAGAAATCTCCAAAAAAGAAGAATATAAATTCTGTCTTCCCCCTAGGGAGCAGGACTCTCTGATAGTAGAGGAGAGCGCAGTTTGCACCTCTGCCAACTGGATGCTATATGGAAAATATTTGTTAACAGTGAGAAACTAATGTAAAGAGGCTAGGCCAGCTAAGGTGAAGAGAAGGAACTAGAACAATTTTGCAAGAATAGCCCCAAATGTTTTTCTGTATTTAATATATTTATTCATGAGTCAGGCTACCAGTAAGAGCGTGCTAATGCAAAATCATTAGCTGATGATATCAGGTTAGAAGACCTGATCAATACACAAAGGAGGAATGGAGTAGCACACAAGAACTACAAGATCAAAGCTGAACATCAAGCATTTAAGAACTACAAGGATTTTGCTGTAAAGTAGAAACTCTAGAGAGGACTGAGGAAGAGAAAGACTTGGGTGCATGCCTACAGAAACAGCAAATACAGTGCTAGTATGCATCAGCCAGCCAGATCCAGCAGGGACCTGAATGTACTGGTGCAAGTCTCCAAGTGGGGGAGAAAATTCATTGCTGAGGATGGCAATGGTTATTGTCTTCAAATTTGTCATGAAAGAAAATCTCTTGAAGACAAATTTTATTTTTGCCCCCGAAATGAATGGGTACATATTGAGCAAAAACTGATTAAAGACTAAAACTGGGCAAGGTGGGGTGGAATATCAAAGGAAAATACTCTGGAACAGTCTTCAAATAATGGAAACAGCAGAAGAGGAAGTAGTCTGAGTTCACTGTACTTGTGAATGGGAATATTTTGTATGACATGGACAGAACTACAATTTCCTGCACTGGTAGTATGCTGGACAGTGTGCCGGGAAGCCCTCTCCAGATCCTGTGCTCCAGTGGCAGGAGTCACCTTGAGCTGGATGGTGCTGCAGGATTAAGGCCTAAGGGAATTCATCATATTTAATATTAAAGACTTTACTTTGACACAATTTCAATTGACTACAACAAATCAAAGCAAACTCTGCAATAAATGTCTTCATAATGCCTTGTGCTGTAGCTGTACTTTGAAAGTCCAAAATCAATAAAAACAAAATGGTGACATATGTTTGTATTATTTGGAAAGCTAAATGCATGCAAGGGATCTGTCACTGCAGGATTAATAGAGCACAAGATGTTCTGTTTGTTGGGCATCTGATTGTCTGTCTCATAATATGAATTTTGAAATAGCTAGGGATTTCTGCTAGTGCATTTGCAGGTTTATGCTGAATTCCACATTAACAATAAATCATCCTGTATGTATAGTTCTCTTTTTCAATTTACTGCAACATAACTTCATCGGTCCGCATAGGGAATAGGGCCATACGCATAATGAGCAGAAATCTGATAATAAAATATTAAGTAAGACAACGAAACAAAAACATTTGAAATATTAATACCAAGTCTCTAAAATACCCCTCATTGCCATTCAGCCTACATTTGGTGTGCACATACCTCTTACGCGTGGGTGGAGTGACAGCAGGAGAGTGCCAGGTAGCTTATTCTAATGACTGCAAAATAATCTACTCAAAATTAGGAAATCCACTTAATGATGATATAAATGAAAATATGATGCATTATGTTGTGAGTTGAAAGACATTATTTTTACTCTGCTTGGTAAAATTACCTTTGCCCAAGTAATCATTCACTATGTTAGGACCTTTTCCACATCCCAAGTGCTTCACAGAATGAACTTGAACGTATTTGTCAAGACTGATCCTTGGCCGTCTCCATGTCTGTCCTAATGAGGCAGAGAAGAACTCCTGGCACAGCAAGGTCCCGTGGCGCTGGAAGGCTGCAGAGCCAGTGCTAAGCCTGTGCTAAAGCATTCCCTTGACTTCAAGCACTCCTTTTCAGCAGACATTGCAGTGCATGCTTAAATTTAAGCGTATGCTGACACATGCTTGACAGCAATAGTAACTCTGCATATACCTGTGTACTTACCTAAAATCAGGGCTCATACTTTTGCCATCACCTTTTTGGTATCTTCTGCGGATTCAGACACTGAGACCCCTGGAATTAATCCAGTCTTGGATCTTGTAAATACATCTATATTCAAAACCCATAGGCAAGGCTTTTTCAAGATCAAATGCTTTTGGTATTCCACAAAATACAGCTCTCCCATCCCGTGTGTCATGCAAATAGGCTCATGAATTGAGTAATTCTCCTCATCTAACCAGGATCATGTTTACTTAACTGATGTGAACAGACAAAGGAAAATATACCACTTGCTCAATGTGTGCAAAAATTTATGGTATGTAGCTAACATAATGTGTTTAACAATTTTATCCAAGTTTCAATCTAGGACAAAACAAATATGTTCACATAATCCCAAGCCATATTATAGCAGTTGCATGCAGTAAGTGATTTAAAGTTTTAATTCATCATTAAATACACTGTACACATACAGGTTTTTCTTTTTAAATAATAATATGCAGAACTTTCAGAGTCATTAACAATTTAATAAGCTGTTTAAACAAGAGAACTCTCCGGAATGCTTGATCTGTGCCTATGCCTTCTAAGCAGCATGCAATAATTTATCATTTTCACAAATTGCTTGTCAGCTGGGCTGAAAAAACAAACTGTTCTGCAATTACCTCCATTCTGAAAAGTCTCTATATAGACTTTATATCAATGGGTACAGGAAGTATATGGAATCAGATCAAATATATTTCCCATTGAGAAAACGTTAATTGGCCTTACCTATGTCATTAAGACTTGCAGAGAACCCAAGGAAAAATTAGTTTACTGCCAGGTCATAAGGCTGCAGTATCTATATTTCATTTGCAATAACATAAACAGTCAGCAGCAATAATAACCAGGAGAACATAACAGCCTTGACAGCATAAAGTCAACTGCAGGACACTGCTCATGCTACTTATGTTTTCAAAAGGTCACTGTATACCTTCACCTGCAACCGGGGGGTTATTTACTAGACATCCACCAGTTTCACCTCCCACTTAGGCTCAATTGTTGCCAAAGGAGGGTGAATTAGTAATGAGGTTAACCTTCAGCGCTGCAGAGCAATTTTAGTTCTCCCCTATTTGAGCTGCAGTTGGGTTAGCATGGCACAAAGTTGCTATACATGAGTCTTGGGAAAAGGACACATGGGCAGAACTGGTAAAACAACATGTTTCCCTCCAGCACACCAAGGTGAAGCAGCGCATGGGCAGCTCAGGGCTCCATTTCCCTTGCCCTGGGTATTATGCAAGGAAGAGGTGCAGGGAAGATTCCCTCTAACCCTTGCCTAAATTCAGTCACGATTTGTCCCATAATATTAAATTTGTGACGAACGCAGCTGATTTCAGGCCATCAAATGAACTATCACAAATACACAAGGGAGGATCCACCAATGACCTGCAACAAAAACTTCTGGATATCAGCTTTCTCCTTGCTGCTTTCCCACAGCAACCTACAGCCATGTAACACAGTCTGTGGCTTCTACTCAGTAAAAAAAATCCTATTGAAAATAACAGCACTTTGAGTGAATATTGTGGCTAAAGACGTACGCAGGGCTATACTTTGACACTGGGCTCTAGCTAGCATCAGGGCATAGCCGCTATGTAAAACCAAAGCACTGAGAAGTCCAGCTGCAGCTTTGAGATTCTGAGCTTGGGAGAAGAGCAGCACTGTGAAATTTCATCTACCCCATAACTAGCTCCATCTGCCTTTATTACCTGAGTATAGCCATCCAAGAAATTTACCCTGTAGCTCTCTGTCACTTTTATAGGTTACCTTTTTATAGCTTTCTATTATGCCACATAGTATTTAGTCAATAGAGGGAAAGTCTTACTGCATTTGAAAGTATAATACCAATCTTCAAGTGCTTTTTACGAAGCCAGCTGACAAGTAGCCATTCCTGTTTTACATCAAGACTTGCACTCTGGTTTTATGGCATTTTTTAATTATTTAATTAATATTGTTAAGGAGAAGCAGAACTAATGTAAAATTTGACCCCATGGATTTCAATATCCAACTCCCACTGTGGTAGGTGAAACATCCTATGGAAATTTCTGAAAAGAGTGCAGTGACTAACCTCATCAAAATTCATGGACTTTGGTACACTGCACTCACAACGTAATAATTCAGTCCAAGTTCTATTTTCTGCAATAGTTTATAAAACATTGTTTTATAAGCATAAAGTTTAGTGATTTTTACCTGCAGGGCCAATAACAGTGCTTGTCAGGACTTGCTGGTCTCTAAATACCCATGCTGGCACCTCACACTGCTCAAGCATTACATCTTGTCCCCAGAGTCACATTGCTTTGTTTTATGTTACTGAAGTATAAGAACGCAACACAATTGACCTGTCACAGCAAAGAAATTGGAAAACAACTTGGTTTTTGAAAATGCAGGTTAAGGAAGAACCTACACATGTCTCCAAGCCTGTACCTTTGAAAGCGTGCTTCCTGCGGTTTGGGATGGATTTGTAAGGTGGCTCTGACGTTTTGTGAACACCTCCAACCAAGCATTATGAATTATTTTGTTCATTTCACATCCAAGATCCTACGGCTTTTCAAACATTAAAAGCATGTACTACTGCATATAAACTTGAAATAATAGGGCTCTGAACTCTCATTGCCTGCCAGTTAAATTGCAGAATTACCACAGAATTTAAGAGCTTTAGAGATCAAAAATGTTCATTGTTAACTAGGACAGCCATCCAAAACAGAGTGGCATCTGCTAGCAAAGTCAGTGAAACAAGGGAAAGAGAAGTAATCTTATCATAGAGACAGAAGCCAATATGATTAACTCTGTTGCCATCAATGAATGATGGTGGTAACAGGACTTGTAAGATTGGCATGATAAGTGGGAAGAGAAACTTTGGCTAGGTGGCAACAAGAGGACTTCCATCAATGGAAGAAGAACCTCGCAGTGTGCAGGTTTCCAAAGCCAGGCATCAGCATATGCATAAGAAATGCTACCGGGGCCTCAGAAACATTTTAATCCTATTCTCTTTAAGTGTTTGGTCCTGGAAAAAATGAGAGCAGGAATCCAACACTGAATCGAGACAATTTAATATTTCTAATTACATGATCCTATCATATAACCTGACACATGGAATCAGAGAAAAACATTCTCTCTGAACTACATCCTACAGGTCTCAATAGCATACTCGGGACTCAGTAGTAAATTGCCATAATGTCAGTGGGTGAATTGCACAGAGACCAGGGGAAGAATCTATAGCAGATGAAAATAAAGTGGAATAGACTCCCTGTCATTTACCCACAAGGATCAACTCGATTCAAAGCACTGCTGAAAAAAGGTGTCTTAATGAAGATGAAGTCTTATTCACATTGTAAAAAGTTATGTTTTCTGTGTTTCAGATGCTTTGGAAAGACATCTCTGAAGACAATGCGGTGCTTAATAGAGATGTTTGTTCTTAGTTACCACATACACTTTTATTCTAATTTCATTTCAGTTGATTCACAATGTCTCTAGGTGTTATGAACCAGTTTTTCACTACACAGTGTGCCACAATCTCTCATTAATAACACAGAGATATAGGTAAGCTTCAAAAACCACTCAGCATTTGGCAGGATTAGGACAACTTGACAAAATGAGCTTTGAAATAACCTTTCAAAAAAGACCTGTAGCACTTAGCACTGCAGTTGCACATTACGCGTTGTTTGTATGCCTTGCTGAATCTTAACCACAAACTTCATTAAATATGATTCCCTACAGAGGAGAATGAGTATGCATCTTACCTGCATACATTATAATTTTGAGGCCAGCTGAGGATGTACATTTCCTGAAGAGCAAGGGAGATAACTCCAGCTGGGTTGGGAAGGCAAAGCAAAATCAAGACAGACAGAAGCAAAGTACTGCATCACTAATGCAGTGACATCCACCGGGCAGATTGAAACAGGCTAAAAAAACAAACGGAAGTCTGAAAGCACAGTGTGGAGCAATGGATCCAGGCCTTTAGATAAGAGTTACATCAAACAAAGGAAATAAAACATCACCTTGACCTACATTGCTCACCATGCCATCCATTACAGTGGTGTTGCCAGACAAGAGTTAGGACAGATTTACCCCATGCAAGTCGTCTTCCAAATGTGAGTACATCAATTATGATATTCTGTCCGGTTTTGAACACTCATGTGGCACTTAAGTGGATATTTGTGCCTTGGTCTCACTTCTCCACCAATACGCAGGAATGGGAATCCTCAGGCACCCACATTTACAAATTAAGCAAACATTATTCTGTAACAAATGACTACATACTTGGAAATTATTTTAAAGCAATCTGAAAAAAAGCCTACAGGGGCTCTACAGATTTATTGCAAAGCAAAACCAACATTAAACCACAAAAGAATGAGAAAAAATAACATCATTTCCCATATGCTCAATGTGCAAAATGGATATACAGCCCTTTAGGTAGCAGTAGTAATAAAGAAAAGTCATTTGGGTCAAATGGCGTATTTCTATTTATTATTAGCATTATTTAAACTAGACTTAAGGTGTACACAGTGCTCTAAAAACAAATAAAAAACTGTCAGATCCCTTCCCTGAAAAACATACAATTTGAAGTAGGAGAATCAATGCATAATAACTTTCAAGTTTTTGCAGTGAGGAAAAATGTTACAACAAAAAATGCATTTCAAGGTTTTTGGCCATGAAGTGAAAGGCTAATTTAAATTTTTTTCATTTTATTACAGAGCAAGCAGCAGTCTGGGTTCAGATGGGCTCCTCCACTAACACAGATGAAGCTACAAACAGGAATATCTCTAATTCTACCAAGCAAACAAAACAAAAAGAAGCCCCATAAAACAAAAGACACCTCAGATCTCATTTGTTGGGTGTCAGCAGTGCACTATATATACTTCAGAGAAGCTCACATGCAGTGAGACAGAGTTTCAAAGATAAGGGAAGTCTCAGATGATCCCCTACCGGTAAACTAACACAGTATTTTATTAACCATATGTCAGTTATTGCTACAAAACGCGTCAAATCCTGCCTGGAGTTTTCCCAGGGTATTGGCTGGCTCATTCCTCCAAACGCAACTTGTCTCCCCTGTCCTTGGCCCCGGGCCACCAGGCTCGTGCTTTCAGGGAGTTTCTAAGCAAACTTTGAGGCTGCTCCTCATCACAAGCCTAGTGCGACCGACTCCAAGGGAGGCGACCTCTGTGCCTGAGGCACCCCCGAATGAGCCCGTGTGCTGGAGGGGCTGACAGCAGGGCACAGCGCCTCTCTGACGCAGAGGAAGCAGGTGACAGCAGTGGGGGTTTGGTGGCTGGAGACCTCTGCAAGTGTCATGTGTTGAAACTAGAAAAGTATAGGCAAGGGCACTTAACTGCTCAAGTATCACTCAGCGAAGTGGGTAAGTCTAACACAAAAAAGCCTGTCTGTGTTGCAAGCAGATCCGGTTGCAAGCACGAGAAGCATAAACTCTTTTTTAAAAACCCATCTAAATTAAGTTTTAAAAAAAAAGATGCAAAAAAAGACAAAATCTCCATCTGTCTAGGGAAACATCTGATGACCTTCTAAATATACAAAAAATAATTTCTGATGCCCCAGGGCATAGCAAGATGTAAAAGAAATCCAGAATGGACAGAAGTTTTACTGTAAGAAACAAACGACATGGACTGCGAGGGAGAAAGTTGGATGGAATTACAAACACAGCAAACCTTTCCAGATCTGTGTGACAGATATATATAGATATATAGAGAGATATATATATATACACACATCCAGTATAAAGATGCACACCAAAAATGAAACACTAAAGCATTCATCTTCTGTTAGGCATCCTTTTTTTTTTCAATATTTTTCCAACTGCAATCCCTGTCAGCACCTTATAGGTGAAATAAGATATTCTGATCATCAAATTTACAAGACCTAACCAACTAGAAGATAAACTTAATAGCATAGAGCAATGGCAGTTAATGTTTTTTCTTTGATGACAAAGAGAATGGATACAGATGTAGTGACAGCATTCAATTGAGCATCATAGTTCATGGAAACGTACACAAAACAGCTGAGTGCAAGAACCCAGTGTTACTTTCCCATGTCAAACCAAAACCACCTTCCCCCTCCGCCCTGCCCCGAGTTTTGTTCTGGAGTGTTCTTAGTATGATTCAGAAAACTCACTTCTTTCTTTCACTGGCTCTGCTAGAGCTGAATGAAATGACATCAAGGAAGGAATTTGCCTCAGGTTATTTTATGCAGCCCTTTTGAATGCTAAGGGCAAAAATACAAGCAGACCTATGAGGAATTCGCAATAAAGCTCACTTCCACAGTTAAGGAAACATGCAAGTGTTCACCTCACGAGCAGTATGTACAATTGCTAAACCCAGACCATCGGCCCAAAATGTGCATGTACACTTGGAAGGTAAATGGGCAAGATCTCTGTAGGGGTCCCTCCTCTTCCAATCGTGGTGACTCTGAAGTGCTCAGATTAAAGCCTATTTGACAATTTTTATACATAGAAAGTTACTTTACTGAAAGACTCCTTCCATCAGTGGCAGCCACCGTATCGGTTTTCACTTGGGCCCACAGCTACAGCAACCAAAGTAAGTTTTGATCTTCCCCTTGAGCTGGGCAGCCCCAGATGTGACACAGACTCCCTGGGCAGACGCTGTAAATCAGCGTGGTTCCCGCGCCACAGACCTCTGCCAGCAAAGGACTTCATCCCGCGTGCCTATTTTTCCTACCACCTTAGTATTAAAACACAATGGACAAAGAAATAATTTACATTTACAGGAGTGTGATACATAACAAAAAATTATTAAAACATTAAATCTTTCCAAATAAATGTGATGTACACAAACTCAGCATTTAGTGTAGTGGGAAAAAAATGCCCTCAGATTAAGCTTATTGATATGGAGAAGACTGGCTTTCAGGTCTTCTAGCCAGTTTTATGGTATCATCATACTTTTGTCCACCTCATTATGATCGTCTCCCCAGCAGCCTGCATTAACCAGTCCATGCTACTGGAAACATTATCTCCAGCCATGCTTATGGGGGCTGATTTTATTTCTCTCAGTAATTTCTTTAATGTTGTGTGTGCATATGGCATCCAGTATTTCAGCTCAGATTTACACAGCACCTCTGCTATTTCCTAACATGCAAGTGTATTTCTCTGAATTGGATTTCTGAGTGTAACGCAAGAACATTTTGCTTACAAAAAAGCTTGTTTATTAGCAACATAAAACTGTCAGTTGTTTATGCCCCACTTGTAAATACCAGGCCACATTAACATAAACTTGCCAAATGGAGGGCAGGGGGGAGAGTGGGCTATTTTCCTTGCAATCCGTCAACAGACCAAAAGAATAAATAAAAATCAAGCATGGTAGGAAGAGTTACTATTCGTTCTTGTAATTCTCCCCTGGCTCTGAAGAGGAGACACATGGCCTGGAGGATACGAGCGTGCACAGCCGTGGCCAGAGTCCCCTTATTGACTGCCTCGAGTCCCAGCCACGTTTGCCAGCCTGACTTTACAGGGGAATGTGTTGGCTCATCTTGTGAAACTATATTGTCAGGCTATATATTTTAAATGCTGTCTACTCTCCTTATAAGATTCAAGACCTAATCAATCCTTTATGTTATAACCAGGTGTAAGTCATAAAGGGGTTGTTATTACAAAATTTTATAGAGTGAGGGCTTAGATACTCATGCGGGAGAGAGGTATATAAACAGCCCTCGATGCCCTCCTGTTTTCAGGTACCAGGGTCAAGATTTCTACCTACTGGTCCATTTTAAATATTTTCAGTTACCCTCAACCCACTGTTTTCAAATTCTAGAGTTACATCTGCTGCTGGTTTATAAAAGAAAAATTGTCCGGCCACAGAAAGATCCAAATAAGACTCACCAGGATATTTCAGCTTGGGGGCCAAAGCTCACTGTTGGCGTGCCATAGCACCGCATTTGACTTTGCACCCTTGTTTTGGAGAAACAGGGGTAGAAATTAGAGTAGAATGACAACAAAACTTTTACAGACAGTGCAGTGTGTCAAAGGTCAGACCATAAAGACAGTAATCTACTCTTAAAATCAAAACCTGAAGCAACAACAAAATACAGTAGTTCAAAATACACATGGAGACCTCATTGTTAAGTTACCAAGATGTCAAGGCAACAACAAATGAATCCTAACTAAATTTGTATAAGCACTTGTGAATTTATACTTATTTCAGGCTAAGACCACTTTTTTCAGTCTAGCTTAAATCACTGGAATATAATTCAAAATGAGAAGGACTATGTAGATTTAACTAAACTCATTTCACTACCAAGAAAAGTTAAACAAATGCAGTAAATTTTTGTAAAAATTTAAACTCCTATTTTGTTTGGCAAGTATAACATAACTTTTTTTTTATAACATAACTTATNTTATTTAGCTTAGTCCATGGTTTGTCTCCCCACATACTCCCTGCACTGCAGAATCCCACCCTAAGCGTGCTTCAGCTTTAGTTAGAAATTTGGTGCCCCACTTATATTTCTTGTAAGACTTCGGCTTTTTGGGAGGTCTGTCCTGTGGAATTGCTGAACAGGTCCATGACCTCTGCCTGACGGGGAGAAGACTCAAGCCCACAGCAGCATCGGGAAGTAACGATGCTTGCAGAGTGCAGCTCTGCTCATCTGACTTGTCCTGCACACCCACTGAACCCCACAGCCCAAGGAACGCCCCGACTACTTCACTGGCTAGGCAGCAATTTCAGAAGCCTCTGGGTTTCAAACCTGAATGGATTCCTTCATAAGCGGAATTTTTCTGCACATTTCGCATCTGGAGTTGGTGTTCGAGCTGCTCGCTCACAAATTTCCTGCTTCTCTCACCAAATTCCAGCAAGTCACTATATTAAATCCCGCAGAGCAAGCCCAACCCTTGGTGGTGTCTCACTCTGCTATTTTTGTCCTAGGTGATTCTGCCTCCTATGTAATTTGTCGAAGTAGTTGTAACTCAAAGGATCCAGTTCCCACCCACACAAATTGAAAAAAATTTAGGGCAAGACAAGACACCAGGTATCCACAGTGCTATTACTATTATCTTGATAAAATAGCAGGGACACACATTCTGCCTGTCACAATTAAGGTGATAAATGCCTGTTTCTTCCAGACTTGTTTGAAAGTCAATTATGCAGATTATTTCTAGAATACAGACAGATGGTCTTTTCCCCCATATGAGACAATCGAGTTGAACTTTGGTATGTGCATAAAAATACTGTAATTTGTCAAGCTCCAATGGGGCCATTTTATCACAGATAACCAAAAGACTATATGGATTTTTGTATTTGCCTCTTTTCGATTAACACAGCCTATGTTCCTTTTTATTCAGAATTTTTTTTTTTAATGGAAGCTTTGCTATGTTTCATCTTGAAGTCAAATATTGATCTTTCAGTCTAGTCTTCAGGTTTTGATTAACGCAGAAGGTTGCCAAGCGAGTGGCTTTTTGTTTGTTTTCTGTTAATTCTTTTTTTATTATTCACTTGCTGCAGTAAATCTTGCTTTTATTGTCCAACCACTGAAAAGAAAAAATGGATTGATTTGAGCACCTAAATAATTTACAATGCAGAGCTTTTTGGAAAGACTGATGCAATGTTGACCTTCATTTTTCCCCCTTCTCTTGTTGACAATAGAACATTTTTGATTGACTTGAAAGGAAAAAAAGGAGGAAGATTGATTTTGACATGCTAATGATGGTTTAATGCAACAAAGGCTTTAGAAAATGAGTGTTTAGTAAGACATGGTTTTTAACAAAAGAAAAATAAGCTGTTGTAAGTAAAAGAATTATTATAAATATTTCTCTTGTCATTTTCATTCTCTATCAGGCCAAATTTCGTGCTCCTCTTTAAAACTGAGTTATATTTATTTGTTATTCACAAATGTTCTGACCGCCTGAATTCCTCTTCATCAACTCTGTAATAGGTTTGCTAAGCAATAAGAATAAATGGGAAAGCTCTGACAAATGTAGGAAAGCATAGTCTGAAACAGACTGAGAGAGACAAAGATTCTGTTTATGTAACTTTTTTAAATCATCGTGGGCAAATGACTTTGGCTCCCAGGGAAACAGAGCCAAGCCAAAGACATAGCTCCACTCCAATCCATTCCAGGGATGCCTTAAGACTGCTTACAAATACAAGACCTCATCAAGGGTATAAATATTAACTTACATTGTAAGTTCACAACATCTGGAGTCACTAATAGATGCTGTCTTACCTCTCTGAGGCTCTGTGTTAAAGTGACGTAAATAACATCTGCCTCATCAAGGAACATTTTGAGGTCTCCATGTGAAAAGTGCAATGGAAAGACAAGGTATTATTAAGATAACTTTTTAGATACTGGAAGTTTTCATTGACAACACTAAATTATGCAGCACCAATCACTGGTAAGCAAACCATACAGGGTTAGATCCAGCCAAATGTTAAGCCAACAGTCATTTAGGTGGAACATTTTACCTACTTCAGCTGTAAGAAGCATAAGGTTGATTAGCAAGGTTCACAAGGAAGCATGGATATCAGAACCACCAAAACCCACAACATTTCTGCAGAATGTAAAAACACGCACTTCAAACAACTGCTCTCCACGATCTACTTGACAAGGTACTTGCATTATCTAGAAATTTCTGTTCAGCACTTCTCAACGAGCACATCCTGACTTTTGAAACAGTGCTTTAAACAACTTCAGTTTTGTCAAGTCAGAAAGTTGCTCTCACGATATTGATGTTACCAGCTCTGACCCCTTCCACCTTCCAAACAGCAAAACCACACCATAGCCTACTAGCCATGCTGGGCTGGAGCAGTAACCACTGAACGCGTCAATACTTTTACCATCTTTTCTTTTACGGTGATTGTTTAATGTCTCTGGACATGTAGTACCTTCGTTGAAATTGGCTTCATAGCAATAAAATGCTATGGAAAACTGGTAATAAATATTCAGCTTTTCTCCCAGGAAAGTATTAGCTCATTTTCACTCCAATGGAATATAACACCAGCAAGTACTCATGGGTCTGGTAATTCACATGTTACCATACAAGCTGTATAATGGACAACCAGGGGATCAAGCCTAGTCAGCATGGGATTATGAAAGGCATGTCCTGCCTGATGAACCTGATCTTCTATGACAAGATGACCCGATTGTTGGACAAGGGAAAGGCTGTGGATATTGTCCACCTAGATTTTCAAAAAGCATTTGACACTGTTCCCCACAGAATTCTCATGGAAAAACTGGCTGCTCATGGCCTGGATGATCATATGATCTGCTGGATGGACAGTCACAAAGAGTGGTGGTCAGTGGAGTTAAATCCAGCTGGCAGCTGGTCACAAGTGGTGTTCCTCAGGGCTCAGTGTTGGGACCATTTCTGTTTAACATCTTTATTGATGGGCTTGATAAGGGCATAGAGTGTACCAGTACATTCACGGATGACACCAAGTTAAGTGGGCGTGTTGATCTGCATGAGGACAGGGAGGCCCTACAGCGAGACTTAGATAGATTGGATCGATGGGCCAGCGTTAACGGTGTGAGCTTTAACAAGACCAAGAGCCAGGTCATGCACTTGGGGCACAACCACCCCATGCATCGCTACAAGCTTGGGGAAGTGTGGCTGACATGTGGAGGTGGTGGAGTCACCATCCCTGAAAGTGTTTAAGAGTTGTTTAGATGTGGGGTTGGGGGATATGGTGTAGTGGAGAACTTAGTAGAGTGAGGTTGATGGTTGGACTCGATGATCCCCAGGGTCACATGCCAGATACACATGTGTACTTGCTCCATATGCTAAAGATTATTTTTGTATTCTCTTGGAATACAAATTAAATTAAGCCATTATCTCAGTAAGGTTCTGATTCACCAAATATTCAATATCACCACAGAAGTAGTGAAAGCTGAAGATATACTTAACTGTTCTGGACTGGAGCCTAAATTAGATTTCCAAATAGAAGAACATATGTCTTAAATGTCAGGCTACACCCAGAGTCAAAACTGTCCTTATGGACCATTTTAGTTTTTTCAGGCAGTTGTATTTTTTTTATTAAATCACAGTTTTAACACAACACAATATCTCTTCTAGTCATCACTCACTTACAATCAAAAAAAGAGTCCTAAAAAAGGAGCAAGTCTTGTGTCTATCAATTATCAGCTCCTATTATCTCCATTCTATCCAGATGTTACTGAAACTAATAATCTCCCTTGTATGAATAATGTTATGTATGCATGGTAGGCACAAATGTATTCTAGGATTGCTTATTTCCATGATTTTTGCTGCTCACAAAAAAAAATTTGCCCACATGCTGAGGTCTTTGTAAAGATCACAAAGGCTAAACAATAACAGGTTATACTGAATTTGGGCAGTTTACGTGCAGAAAGAATGTGAAGCCTGAAAAACATACATGGTGTGTAAATCTCTAAAAGGAAACACACTTCTTTTTAATGAAACTCTAATCATAGCAAGTAATTACAAGTCCAAGGTTGTAAACAGGACATCTCAGTTTCCTTAACTTGTCCAGGGAATGTGTTCGTATCACAGGATCCTCTTTATAATTGGCTGTGTCTATTTTGTTTTCCATGACTATTTGGCATGAGTAGAGGCTCATTTATGCTACTGGATGTTGGATCAAACCTCACATGTTCTCAGTTCCTTTCCTTCTCTGTTTTGAAAGGAAGAGTTTGCCACTGTCTTAAGAGAAAAATGGAACTTCTTTTAACAGGTTCATCATCCAGGGTGTTAGGGCCCTGCAGGCCAGGGAGCCTAAATGGGAGCATTCAAACACATACACAACTGCATTCTCTGCTTTAACATGCCAAACAACAAGTATTCAAAAAATAATAACAGGGATTTTCATATGATCTGTCTGGTGGACCCGACCTGCTTAGTTTCTATGTTCACCCAAGATCAAACTCACTCACTAGAGCTATACTCATATATGAAGCATTTCTTGAATTTAACAATGAAAGATGAAACTGCACAGCGTGGGACATAAGATTGGACCAACCATGACTTGTATAAATCAATAAATCTCGGTAAAGGTAATGAAATTACTAGGTCAACAGAAGACGTCAGCACGGGCGTACACGCTAACTTTTCCACTGCCTGCATTCATAAATGTGGCTGTGCTATCGTGCATAAGTGTATTTTAACGTGACCCCCTTGTATCCACTGTTTGCCAGAGCATTATACCATACCACTGCGCAGAAAATACTAGGAGAGTGAACGCAAGAACAACATTCACCCCATATGTGGAAAAGTACATTGTAGCACCTTAGTATTTTCCGGAGAAAAAGCACAGAACATGAAAGGATAAGCAGACTCTAACAGAGAAAGAATATATAAAACGACAAATGAAATTTTTTTGACTTATTTTTGAAAGCACACTGTGGGCAGAAGATGTGACTGACAAGCATTTTCAATAAACCAAATTCATTACCATCAAGTAAAGGAATCAAAAAATTGTTGAACCTTGCACATACTTAAAGCTACTTGCTGGGCTATTTTCAATTGTGTTTAAGTTTACAAGGACAAATACGACCTCCGAAACTAACAATTTCATTTTTAAGGGTGTCCTTGAAAGACTGCAGCCATATACAAATAAGTTACAGGTTACAGAAGAAAGCCACGTAAATAACAAAAAACTTAGAGTGAATGTCAGCAATTGAAAACATACATGCAACAGCTGCAAAATAACTTAACGATAGTCAAAGGCACTCAGCCTCAAGAGCTCATATGGCAGTCTTTTAAAGGTCAACACTGAAGTCAGTCACATTGGAAAAGAAGTCCAAGAATATGAAATCCAGCGTTCAAATTATTTCTTTGCCCAGGGGTCCTTATTAGAAAGGTAATCTCTTTTCTATCACTGTTTAATAACATATCATTACTTTGTGAAGTGCTTTAAAATACCTGGAGTACAAAAGATGATATTTAAAACCAATTCATGCTATTCCATCCCAAACAATACATAAAAAACCCAGAAAGAGCAGGATAAAGACGTTAATTTTACTGACAATTTTGTAACACTCCTTGAGAGAGAGCAAACAGCCATAACTCCAAAATTACATTGTAACCACAGGCCATTTTATCACGAGAAAGTACCAAGTGATGATAATTTCTCCACTGACTTTAATTAAGCTTCTTGGAGACTCTCTCACACGCTCTCCTTCCTGCTCTCTTTGTTATTAAAAAAAAAAAGTGAAGTTACCCCCCAGGTGAATTTTGACAAACGCTCGTAGTTCCAGTGTCAGAACCATGCCTTGCATAATGGAAAGTTTACATGAAAAGTCAAGGTTTTGATGAATGTCACACTTGAAAGCCAATTAAGTGGGCTGAAAGGAAGACACAATTTCCCATTGTCTAATTGCCTCACAGCACCTTCAAGGTAATAAATTTGTCACATTGAATTATTAATGAGAAACGAATATTTGACTTGCAGCCTTGAATAGAAAGTAGTTCATTATCAGCTGGCATTGTTCCTTGCAAATAAAGAGAAGGGCACGATGGGAGCTAAGGAAAAGGTGTCAGAGAAAGCTTTTCCTCACATCACTGTCACACACGCTGAATGCGCCTTTTGGGTGTAAAAATTCCAACAGGGGAAAAACGATGGTGCATCTAAATCCTAATTCTCTTTGGCCTTTGCAGCCTGACAAATAAGCTTCCATCTGGATTCCCCAAAACACACTCTTTTACCAAATCACTTCAAACACAAAGGTTGTAAATTTTTTTAAATTGGCTACATAAAAGTACAAGGAGCACAATAAAGCAGAGGCCAGTTTTAGGTTTCTGTGGCTCTTAAAGGCTTTCTGCCTTATCTCCTCTGCAAAGCATAGTTCATACGCGTGGGGGGAGACAGGTAGATTAGTGTATTTATTCTTAATCCACAATTGCTGAAGCAAAGGTAACGCACTTGAAAAGCATTCATTTCAGCACAGGGGACCTTTAAAATGGTGAAGGACTCTCTGCTACACATCCTACGCACAACGAAAGAAGTCCAAATAAAATGAAACCCAGGTCCTCAGTTTGGTGTTAGATCTGCATCTGAAAAGGGAATTATGAAACAGGGTTCATGTGCCCATATCTCAGTCTTCTTGACAGCCCAGACTCTGGGACCCCCCTTGAGCTGGGGATGGGCAGACCAAAGCAGCCCTAGAGGTGAGGAAACAGAAGCATATTTTAGGCTGCATCACTACCAGTCAGCAAGCTCCGTGTCCTTCCTCTCCCACATGGCGTTACAATGCCCTTGCCACGGCTACACCAGAGACACATCTGTGCAAGGTAAGCACCATGGCTCACACTGCACCATGTGGGTAACACAACAGTGCCGTTCTCTTGCGTTTTCTAAATGGAGAAAGAAATATGAAAAAAAGGAAAGGAGCAAAATCATGGGCCACCAAAAATGACCTAGAAAGAGAACACTGGAAAGATGACATTTATGAAAATAATTCTGAGTCCTGTTCTCTTTTTTCTGCTCGTAAGATTGAAAATTTTACAGAATAGCCACGTAGCACAACCCAAAATGCTGATACTGGTTCTCCATGAAGAGTTTGAATATTGTTTACTCCCTGGATACTACCATTCCATAAAGCACACAACAGGTTAGTGCATCCTGCAGTGCATTTACTGCTTTAACTTTTTGAGAGATATCATTAGCTGGGAGGAGAATTCCTTGTACTCAGAAGGTGCCTGGGGGAAAGAGGAGAGAGGAAAGAGGCAATCTGTCTGTATTCTTATTGTGAAGAACTAGAAGAAAACACAAGGCCTGCTAACACATGGAGACCTAGCACTTGCGTATATTCAGGCATCACTCAAACAAACATTTTCTGGAATATTTTTAATTTCCACAGCAAGAACCTAATATCAGCAATGTGAACCACAGGGCTCCAGTTCACGAATTCAGGAGGATTTCTATGATTTGTTCATAACTCCAAGATAGCAAGCCCTTTCCTTTTTGGTCTCAAGATCAATAAAATCAACTACTTTGGTGCCTGACCATTGCAGAACTCAAGTGGTCCACCAAAAGGGTCTTTAAAACATCCTCACTTTATAGTAGGATTCTCCCGGTGTTATTTAAAAGCGAGATTAATACATGCTTAACAGCTGTTTCCATAAACAGGTAATCACAGGCAATGATTATAAACTCTCACCGAGTGCAGAGGGTCAATAGGCTGCTTCTCACCTAAATTATAACCACTCACTCCCAAAAGAAATCCTAATAACAGTTCAGAGCTCGTATTGCTCCAGGCAAAACGCAGCTACAGTGATTTGGGGAATGGAAGCAGAGAGGAGGGAAGACAGACCCCTCGACAAGACCCCCGGGGCTCAGGAACGCTGGGTGGCCATCAGCTGCTGGAAGGCAATGCCTGACAGCCAGTACCCATCTTTGCTGCTATAATATTACAGCGTAATTCCCCACATCCGTGGTAATCCAGCACATTCATCCTGGTGCACAGAAGAGCAATGCAGAAACCAAATGTTAGTTACAGTGCTTGCAATGAAGCAGCTTTGGACATTCATACATCTGTTTGTGTGGAGCTCGGCTGCAGTCATGTGTAAAGACCAAATCTTGTTCTCCTTGGGCAGAAGCTAAAGTACTGTTAAGACTCTTTTGATATGCAACATTTGCCAGAGAGGTTTGCTGATCTAAAGAGGTGCTTGAAGGGCCTATTCCAAATACTAGTGTGAGCCCTGAGCAAGAAATCTCTCAGATGCCGGCATTTCTGGCACTTTATCAGAACTCTGTAGAGATGAGAATGCCTTGGGGCTTCAGCAGCTTTAATTTTGCAATGAATTTGACTCGGTGCCTTTCATGTATGTACCAATAAGACCTGTAGTAGAAACCTTAGAAGTTAATGAATAAGAGAGGGAGATTTAGAGATCTGGGCATATAATTACTATAGCAACATGTATTCTTTCTTGCACTACACCATGAGATCTTCTATTAGGCATGCTGCAGTAAACCAAATAAATCACAGGTCACAAAGCACAGCAATAAATCCTGCCCATATTAAATTGCAAAGTAATTAAAACTGGTATGGTATTTTCATTTCAAATTCACTAATAACATCAGAAAAAATTCTGATTACAAGTGCATCCAAAGCAGACTCAGAATTGTTTCTTCATGAAAACCTAACATGAAGCTCTGCTTTTTCCAGCAGGGCGAGATATACAAAGGTACTTAGATGCATAAATTATAGAATCACCTAGGTTGGAAGGGACCTTTCAGATCATAGAGTCCAACCATCAACCTAACTCTGACAAAAACCATCACTAAACCAGATCTCTAAGCACTAGGTCTACCTGTCTTCTAAATATCTCCAGGGACAGTGACTCAACCACTACCCTGAGCACCTCGTTCCAATGCTTGACAACCCATTCAGTGTAAAAATTTTTCCTAATATTCAATCTAAATCTCCCCTGCCATAGCTTGAGGCCATTTCTTCTTGTCCTATTGCCCATCCCTTAGGAGAAGAGACCAACCCCCACCTGGCTACACCCTCCTTTCAGGTAGGTGCAGAGAGTGAGAAGGTCTCCCCGCAGCCTCCTTTTCTCCAGGCTGAACACCCACAGCTCCCTTAGACATTCTCCATAAGACCTGTGCTACAGACCCCGCACCAGCTCCATTGCCCTTCTCTGGACCCGATCCAGAACCTCAATGTCTTTCTTGTAGTGAGGGGTCCAAAACTGGACACAGTACTCAAGGTGCAGCACGGTCTTCCTAAGGCTTTACAAAAGTTCCTTGCTTAGGTAGATCCCTAATTCCACTGACACCTGCTAGTGAAATAATCATACACTTGAAGTCCACTCTATAAAAACGCACCAAAACGGTCACCTTCATCTAATGAGGTTTTTGTAGAGCACCAAACAGTACTATTTAAACTGCTTATTGGCAACTTAATTTTTCATCTCCCAGTATCACCTCCATCCAGGGTCAATCCAACAAAAACAAAAGGAAAACCAGGTGTAGCCCTTAGTGCTACTGTACATGTATCGTTCAGGGGCCTGAGTGGTGCCAGACTTCAAACTTACACTGTGCGTTGCAAATAGAAAATCTAAACCCCCCAAAATCTTCCAGGCCAGAATCTTTCATTAGTGCTGAAACAACAAGCAAGAAAATTAATTCAGTCCTATAAAACCTGACACGACAACTGTGAAACACTCATTATTATCCCTGACTTATAGGGCAAGTCAAGCCTTTAGTCATCCTTGTCTTAATACACTCTTACCACAGATAGTGAACAGCTTTCATCCTATTTCAGAGTAAAGCAGCTACTAGAGCTGATACGCTGAAATTAAACTCAAGCTTTCATTACACATCTGGTGGATTTTATTATTCTGTTGCTTTCCGTGTTGGTCACCTGTCAGTAGTTATGTATCCTCCTCAGAATTTGGGATGCAGCAATTAGATAACCTAAATCAGACAATGCTAGTGCTTCAATCCTGTGCTCGCACTCAGTGCAGTGACTCCCAGTACATCACCAAGCTACTTCTAAAGAGCAGCCGACATCTCCTGGCAACCTATGAAAAATTTCCTATTTTGAAACAATTTTGCCTCTGCGTGATGTATGTTCTGTTTTTCCTTTCCCTTCGCTCTTCATTACTAACAACATTTGCATGAAAAATAGCATCTTCCTTCTTCAAAAAGTTCATCCACTCCTGCTGCTGCTATTTTTTTTTCTCTGCACTTGAACTCATAATCCTCTCTTTGTGTAGCTGCAGTGGGATGCTGTGAAAATGACTGTGGTATCGGCAAAGAGAAGAAAATGTGGCTGCTGCTGAGTTCTCAGGAGGAAGGCTGGGTGCCAGTGTTGCCCCTGGTAATCAACGCAGAAACCAAATGGGCAGCTGCCAACATCTAAAGTTTTGCCACCCTCAGTAGCACTTGCCTGTCAGCGCTCAGGGCTCTAAGTCGGGGTGGAATTTCTGCAGGGTGCAGCACATCCATCTCCACAGTGTCCCATGCAACACGGAGTAAGATGACCCCTGCCCCTTCTCCCGCTGTGCTCTCTTCTCCCGTCTGTGCTTCACTCACAGGGACAGCACAGATCACCAGCCTCTGGAGATGCCACTCCTGAGTCACACACAAGCAGGCACCATCATGGGTGTGAGAGACAACCAATGCAACACCTTTTCCAGCATCCCTGCTCTGTTCAAATCCATTTGGGAGACTGGTGAAGAGAACAGTTTTCTCACCCACTGCTTTTTATTCCGCAGAAGTGGCCGATTCTGGCCTCTCAGCCCTGTCCCCTCTGTGCCATGGGCCACCTCGTACCTGTGCAAACACCTTCTCCCGCGCCAGCCCCTGCCCTCTGAAGGCACCACCTGCAAAACCATTCCAGAGCCACATACACTCATTCCAGACCTGTTTTAATTCTTCAGGGGCAACAGAGAGTCTCACAATAAGCCAAGTCCCTGCTACTGGCTGATATTCCCCTGTTTTTCCCCTGTGCTGTTAGGACTGTATCTGTCAGTTGTTTTACTGCCCTGGACAGTGTCTTCTTTTGTACAATCACCGTCATTTTGTTCACTGGGATCCTGGTGCGTGAATAACACTCCAGCTTGCTCTGGCACCAGAAACAGCACACATAAATAATAAGCAGGGGTGAAATATGAAAAGCACAGGCATATGCTCATTTCACTCATCTCCCACTGTTTTTGCTGGCCTTTAATCCCTAAAACATCAAGCCAAACAGTGAAATTATGTTTATGGTGAAATAAGATCTATGGGACTCAGTCCAGCCATTTTTCCTTGTGTAAAACTAATACACAAAGACATTTCTAGCGTAGAGTTGGAGCATTCAGCTTCCCAGGGAGAATGTTATTTCTGCGAGAATGCGGCCAAGGAAATTTACCCCAGCACAGAGGGAGCAAGAACCACCTACATGCAGGAAAAAATTAGCCCAGAGCGATGTAAGTGGTGCGCAGACCTTGTGCTGGCCCTCAGCAGGGGCTGAATTTCTCCCAGCGTGCCCATTCCCACGCAAAGATACAAAGCATGTTGCTATCAAAGTGCCTGCCCCAGAGCATCACCGCAGACATCAAATTGCTATTCTCTGCTTTCCTTATCCAGGATGCAATTACTCAGATTGCATTATGGCTCCAGAACAAAGTGGGGGGAAAAGTCAACAGGAGCTACCACATGCTGTAAATCCTCAAAAGACACCCCTGTCAGTCACGCTGTGCCTTTTCCTTTCTTAGGAGGGGCTAGCTGCCGACTACCATGTTTTCTGTCCCTCCCACCTTCTTATCAGGATTACTGTAATCGTTTGATTATTCCTTTCTATGCATTGGACAAAAACATCAATCATTTAAACCGAATGTTTTAGGAAGTTAAGTTTAGCTTTCAAAAGGTGGCTATTTCCATGAAATATGTTATTATTCATAATGGCTTTAAACAAAATCTGTTTTCCCCAAACGCCTGAACACAAGTTGAGAGCTCTTTCATCTTCTGGGGTTCACCCATTTTATTTTTTTTTATACCTGTGGTGGGCTGTATTCAGCCAAGCAGCTCTGTAAAATATGAAGGATCCATATACAATGAACCTGATTTACTGAGCAAGCGTAGTCTTCTCAAATCCAGTAATATATGAACAGCAAAGGTGGAGGAGAGAGGAGAGCAGCAGCTGAACGCCAGCCACCAGAAAAAGGTGAAATACTGCAAATGGAGAGAGAAGAAATGGGGGAAAGCCATAGCTCTGAACATCTCTGTGTGTAGTAATTACGCCTGTGAATTAACAAAGCAATAAAGCAATCGTGTGCCTAAGAGACGAACTGTGTCTTTGTCTCATAAGGTGAGGCATAATTTCTGTAGCCATAAACTCGCCAGTGATACAGCCCTGGTGGACGTGAACGTATCCTGCGCCATGGGGCTCCGGTTAGGCCAGGCCATGCCGCTTTGCTCCGCACAACCATTGCGCGGCTGGAAAGACTGAGGCTGCGACCGGGGAGAGGTCCCTGAGCGCTCTGGTCGTGGGTGCGAAGGGAGGCACAAGCCGCAGGAAGGAGCGCGCCAGCAGGCAGAGAACCGGCACGCTCATCACAGCCTGGCGAGCGCAGGCTCCTCCTGGGGATTTACAAAATCCACTTGCTTTAACAAAACCTTGGGTGGTGGGAGATGAGGCTCGGCTCTGCCCATGCTTCCCCACAAAAGTTTTCCTCTCACTAGTTATTAATGTGACAAACACAAAAGCAGAAAAGATACTTTAAGGAAAATCAATGTTTTTAAGATAAAACATCAATGTAATTCAAACAGCCTGAGTCAACTGCCTATAGTAAATTAAGTTTAAAATTTTAACAAACTGTCATGTAAAACTGGTGGTGTCTGACAAATTGAATTACGATAGTAATACATCACTCACAAAAGTATTATTGATAGTGACAGGAAGATATTGAATTTAAATTATTCATTTTTATTGATTAAACAGTATGTCTTCACCCAGAATGGGGCAAAACATCTGACAAACATTTGAGATTCATATTTTAGCTCCTGGAATAAATATTTGTCAAACCACCCATGCTGGGCTTTTGTGTATGCCCCTGCAGCGGAACAAGTCGGCACTGAAACTTCACACGTGAAGAACTATTCACCCACATTTCTTGCAGCAAACACCAAGCTGCAAAACACTCTTTCACTTTCCAGAGACCATTTCAGAAGCCGTTTCTCTGAGGATGCACGAGCGAGGCAGGGCAGGCATCCCACCCAGGTGGGGCACCTCGGCTCAGTGTCACCTACACGATGCCATCCTCTACCGCTAATTCCCTCGGCCCGGTACTAGTGAGGACATTTCGGTTGAAGATGAGAGCTTCGAGTCATTCGACAAAGCCAGTCTGAACTTCATTCCCTGCCAGCAGCAGTGAGATCCCAACCAAAATGAAAGGAGTAATTGCTTTCTGAGCTGGAGGACTGATCCAAGCCACACAGAGAATACTGACCCTAAGCAGCTCTAACACGGGTACAGTGAGAGTAAAAATAATCAGGAAACAGAAAGTCAGCTCGGCTTCAATAACCAACATGCACTTCTTCCCCTCAAACTATTACCTGTGAAAAGTCTTGGGGATTGTTATTACATTTAAGCCCCCTAGTTTCCTTGGCCAGCTTCTGTCTTTTGAGATTTTCACTACGATGGCACTGAACATCATACATATAATAGGAAAAGAAATCTATGCCAGCTCAGAAGGTGGAAGCAACAGAATAAATTTTACAACTTCACCCAGCCCAAAACCAAGGAACAATCTTATATGGGAAGGAGACCTTTTACATCCAAACATGTGCCTTTTACATTTTTTTTAGACTTTCAGCCATGGCAGCTTTCACACGTCCACAAGAATCCCAAGCTTTCCCCTACTGTGAGAGAGGGAATGTCAGGCTGAGAGCTTGGATATATTTCTGCTGTTAATATTTTTGCTTATCTGCACAGTCTTAAAGCCTGAAGGAAAAGAACTTAACATACACATACATCTGTGATGATTTTCATGCATGACAAAGGATTGCAGAGATGGTGGGTGCACAGTCTTCAGCTTCCTTTAGGAGCTCGCTCTCACATTAGAGCACGGGGAGTGAAGCCATCTTTTCACATAAATGTGCTGGGTAACCTACACGTGGGCTGTGCACATCATTAACACATACGTGAACAACCTCTCATCATTGTAACACATTTTCAATGGATTCATAGGAGAATTTGAAGTTTTATTGCCTTTGCCTATCTCCCATCGTAATCACAAAATGCTACACTGCCACAATTTGGGATGAATAATCTTACTTGGCTATATGCGACTCATTTTCTCTTTAAAACATGAGGTAAGAGTCCTCATAGCTTGAGAACACATTGTTACCGACAATACTGTCATAGTATTACCCAGCCTTTAAAGAAAAATTCTATTATTCCAGACTAGCAACATTTGCGTGCAAGTGCCAAGGAAGAGCTGAGTTTGCACTGTCACACGTTTAGGATCTCAAGCCGTGATCAGCACTGGCTCTTTGATAAGCCGACACAGCAGACCGCTCTCTGCATGCTGTACACGGTGGAGCCCAAGGCACAAGCAATTAATGAGCTGGTCCCAGGACACACAGCCCAGCGTGGCCAAAACAAGTCTGGGAGATCAGTTTTACCATTACCCAGTGGTTCTTCCCAAGTTTAATGTTAATGTTTAATTGTATCTTCCAAAGGAAGGTATTCACTCCTATTCTGAATTGTCAAGAGGGAACAGAAATGTAGTGCAACAGCTACGTGCCAATGAAATGTTTCACTGGAGCATTAATACAGGAGCAGCACTCTTTACTCTTTAACCTGGTCTACAGAACAAGATAGAACTAAATAAGATTATATTAAGGAAAAGCTTTACAAAGTTAACAATCAAACTTGTTTAGATACTAGGCTGATGTACTGGCTTTTTTTCCAGAAAAAAAAAACCCACCAACCTATTCACCTGCCTCCACTTGACATTTTTATTTCTTTTACATGAAGAAAAAGTGTCTTTTGGTATAAGAAAGTTCAGACTACTACCCGGCTTATTTCTGTCTACTTGAAATAAAAAGGAATTTGTTTTATATACTTGACCTTTGATAAACTACTATACAATAAATCCTTTTCATTTCCCACTCCCTGCTGAATGTGTATTTGGGCTAGTGTAAATACAGCACCTTTCAGCAGCTCTGAGAAACTTCAACAAGAGACCATGAAAATTAGTTTGTTCCTAGCATTACTATGCCCTTGTTTAAAAGCCCTCTGTGATCCATCAGAAAAATACATCGAATAAAGAACCTCAATGTTTAAATGATTCATAGCCACTCTACCAAAAAGCAACGAATCCAAGCTGTTTCAATACCTCTTAACACCTTAACAACCAGTTTAAACGTCCACTTCTTAAAAGCCCTAGATTTAACACATTTCACCTATTCAGTGGAAAGATTCTGGACTATGAAATCAAGTGGAACTTCTCAGTCCTAATCTCCTACCGATATTTCACAACTCATCCTCTTCATACCACATACACAGTGGAAACCTATAGGAGAGGCTTTGGATCAATGCCCAAAGTTCTACAACACTGGAACAAAAACTGGGACAAGGCTTCTGGATACCTATGTAAATCCAGAGGCTAGACTCTCTTCTGTGGGGAACACTGAATGAAATCTGGTCCCTCTGACTTCCAGTCACTGCAGACTCCCATTAGTGAGACTCTCCTATTAGCAAGAACTCATCACATAGTAAGTTATAGCGTCACATTGGTTATGGCAGAAAAATTAGCGCAGGAAGCCTAAGAATGGACGGTACGATATTTTTCTGCTAACAGGTGAATAAATCTGTAACTGCCAAGAGGACTGAGCAAGGAAGACAAGATTTGGGAGAAAAGCAAAAAAGTCACATCCCTTTCCTCCAAATGAGAGAAAGCTCCTCTTTATTTCCACAGTGAAGAATTTCCAGGCATTTCTGAATGTCTGATTTTCAGCAAACAAATATGAAAAATAATCTAATCATGTTAATAAACCCCCTTTTATCTTCTACCTAATCCAGAACTGCCTTGTGCCAATTCTCCTGCACTCTTGTAAGAGAGTAGAGTCAGCAAGCCCTTCCTCTGCAAGACTGTTTTGCTACCTGCTAGTTAGTATTTCCTAAATATACTTCAATGAAAGACAATGAATTTCAGGAAAGAGGCTATAGGAAAATTTTTAACTATTTTAGATAATTTTCTAAATTATTCAATAAACTCTGCTTCTCTTGTTTAGCTTTTTGCTCTGCACATCTGCCCTGTTATTGAGAAATCAATGCTAAAAATAAAAGCAGCTCTCCAGATCCTCAGGAAGTAAGTTCTATGCAGACAGCCCCAATTAAAAAGCCATAAATCTTCTGGGTGCAGCTCTCAGATGCAGAAATGTCCATCTGAAAACATCCACATAGCCCAGCTACATCAGTGTGCCTCTAATTACGTCATCACACACCAAATTTCTGAAAAGACCCACTTTATCTTGAGTTCAGGCAAGCGAGTAAGGCAACCTGTCAACATTGACTATGATTATTTCTGTGCTGCTCCTCTCATGCACTATCTGCTGTCCAGCCTCTGTAATAAGCGAGTCACATAATTTGGGCAGTTTGTGTACAATAACTGCTCTAAATCAAGGCAGAAAACAAATGCAGTAGCTGCTTTTGGAATGCAAATACCTAGAAGGACCAAGACTGTGTAATCCTAACACCAGCTTTCTGTTTTGCTTTAATTGCTCTACCTTAGCACCTCGAGTTTCCTTAATGTCATCTATTATTTCTAGAGTTTTTATATTTTCCTGGTGATAAAAGACTGTCCGTCACACAGAGCTATTTCCTACACAGCAGCAGATGTTCTGTCTTGCACTATGTGCTCTCTGCAAAGTCCCTAAGAGCTGCGGGTCTCTGGGCCAGTCGGGGCCTTACCTTCCCTGCCAAAACCCAGCGCTGCTTTCGTGCAGTGTAACTCCCCGTCGGTGGAGAGCCAGCACTGTCGTTTTATCAGGAGGAAAACTGCAGGGAGGCGAACGCAGCACTGACTTCTCCCACTGAAGACCGGCCACGCCGTGTCTCCGTGAGGACTTTGCTGCAGAAGAACTGATGCGCACAGAGCTCGCCCAGGGCGCAGGTGAAAGAGGCGGCTGCCAGGATGCTGCCTGCAGGAAAGGGCAGCCTGTTTGCTTTACATTCGCCAGAAGAGACTGAGACGGACTATTTCAAACCCGCACAGCCTCCCGCTCTGTGAGAAGAGGGAGAGACGTGCAGGCTGGCACAGGGGACGGCTCTGCCCCGCTGCAGCCACCCCATCCTACCCCAGCTCTTGGGACCCTTCTCACCAGGGTCTGACTCCACTTTTCCATGACAGCCCTACACCACTTGTTTTCCTTCCCTCCTCCTCTTTTCTTTTGAAGCTGCGGTCCCCTCCCCAGCAAGCTGGAAACCCAAGAGGGGAACAGGGAAGACCACTACTTCTGCTGGAGATGGAGGGCTGGAGACAGAGAAATGCAAAGCAGGATTTCTGCAAGTCCCAGAATGAAATGGGGAAGAAAGGGAAGCCCCAGTGCAGGAAGACGGGAAGAGAGACTCCCTGCCCAAGCCCAGTAAAACCCAATATCCCCAGAGCACCCTGTTCTTATATGGAACCTACTCTGTTGCCACCGCAACCACAGTCCCTGTGGCCAGGAAGCCACAGAGCAGCTGCGCTTGCACCGCACTGACAGCAAGCACAAGCCACACAAACAACTCTTCTGCCAGTGGAAACATAGCTAACGCTATTCTTATTTACGAGCATAAACATAAGGATTGTGATTGGAAAGCACCAGCAGCAAATGACTTGCTGGCCTTCCCCGCATGCGTCAGTGGCAGCGCTGGAATGTGAATTCAGGAGCTGGAGGCTTGGGCAAGCAGACAGTGCCATCCCCATGCCTGCGGCAGGGCTAGCAATAGCCGCGTCTGCACATGGGGAGGCTGGATTTACCAATGCACAAAACCGGTGAACGGGGTTTGCTTTGTTTATCTTTCATCCTTGACACCTGTGCTACAAACTATATACTTCATCTCTAAGGTAAAAGCGGCATGAAATTCAAATCGCCACAAGCAGCCGGAGCCCATGAAAGTGCAAGGCCCATCGTGCCAGACTGAGGATGAGGGACGGTAACCCACACCCTCACCCCCGCCGTGCCGACCCCACCGCACACCTTTGAAACAGCTGCAGTGTCCCCTTCTGAGCAATTGCAATGTTCGGTTCTGAGGCTGGCACAGAAGAGTGGAGCAGATCAAACCGCTCCCCTGCCGAGGCTGCCACACCAGCACTTTGTAGTCCCACCGGTGCTACCTTTAGGGCTTCAGACTCAACTTTGCGCAAAACAACAAGAAAATCTAGGTAAATAGAAAAGTGGCTTGGCCTGAGTACAAACCAACCTCAATATTCTCTAGTGTTCTGGCCGCAGGCTGGGTTTTGGCAATTATTAGCTGGGAAAGTGCAGTAGACAGTTTTGGAAGATAAAATTCCTGGAGATTCCTCCTGTTCTTTCAAAAGGATCATGTGAAATTGCTCCTGATTCCACACAACACTAAGAACAAGGGAATAGCAAGCACTGCTAAGAAAACTAAATGACATCCCATCCATTTACAAGTAGTACTCATTGCTGATGGAGATACTCATGAATTTAGCAGAAAGTTATTTGCAAATAATGTCTGTTTCTGGGGTTGCAGTGTTCACCATCATTTCTCTTAATTATTTCTGACACATTCCATATCATTTATGGCCCCAATGACACTTGGAAATTAACTCTGAGTTGTCTTTAAAGAAAATGTGCCAAGCAAACAGAATTAAATGCTGGCTATTTGTATTACAGCATCCAGATATCTGAAGTAATCAACCAGTGCATGCAACGACATAGTGGGAATAATACTCATGTAAACACCTACAAGGGACAAGGGCATCCTTAGGCAGATTTTGCTGTCCCCCCAGAGTCCTTGCCTAAACAACCAAGGGAGCTCCAGAACTTCCAAGAAGTTTAATTAGCCCATGCTGACAGAAAGCCAGCCCAGCATGGCTTGTGCAAGGGACTTACAGAAAGGAACAGAAAAAAACCTCTCTTTTCAAGGAAGTCTCACCCCAAAATATCCATCAGCCTGGAGGGGTATGAAAAGTCCAGTTGGTCCAGAACAGGAACAAAATCTCAATCCTCATTCATATTCCCACCCCTATTTGCCCATGCTCCCTGCAGCATAATGGCTACACATTGTATTTTTCAACCCATGCCAGAATTTTCTTAATATGATCAGTAGCTTCACAGAGCAGCGTCCATGATGTACTTTGGAAAGTTAATGAAATCTGCCCACCAGAGAGGCTGAGGAATTGTTGTCCTTCAGCTGTGTCATATTTACTCTCCAGTGCCAGTTCCTTTTCAAAGCAGCATGTGGGCAGGAACAGCTTTTCTTCTTGTGCCAGGTACAGGTACTGACTTACAATCCACGGGCAAATTTATAACAGGGATTTGGTACCAAAAGATAGGAACTGGAAATTAACTCTTGCTGGCTTCAAATCCACTAAGTTCCTGCCTGCTCCTTTAGACCTCTAAATCTTCTAACCATTTGCCCCTGTGGCCCAGCCTGGGTGGGACACCACGGTCTCTGCTGTGGGAGGAAGAGGGGGGAGGGGATAAAAAAATGAAAGGATGCTTCTTAAGCAGGCTTTCATCAAAGACACAGTTATTTTCCTGAACAGGTCTCACATTTCACTAGAGCTTAACACCAGCTGGGTAGCTCTTTTTTTTAAAAGTCCATCTCTTCCCACAGAGAGCAGTGGAAAGATGACCAGACAGAGAGGAAGACCCCAAAATACACTATCTCTTCATGTTCATTTGAATTCAGACTGTTCAGTCTGACTGTCTTATCTCCCTGTTTTATCTGCAACCTGCAAGCATTTCCACAAGCAGATTTGTATGCACATAGATGTCTGGGGAATAGTTGTTCTTCAGACACATTTGAATGAAAACAAGGCAATATTATGCACAGATCAGAGACTCTGCAGCTCATCAGCACCTATTATCACTAAGTAAGAGACTGCAGACAGACGGAGAGACACACAGAAGCAGCTACTCCATCAGGATAAGGGTGCTGCGATGCCAGGGCTACACAACCACACAAGGATGACAGCAAGGGTGCCCGTGCCAGGTACCTTCTACACCACATGGAGAGACATGATGAGTGCTTGGAGCCGATCAAAGAGGGGTAAAACACAACCATTATATCTATAGTGACAGACAGCTGCCATGGAGGAACAGCTGTTTCATAAGCATCATGGCACACTCATTAAAATTCACCTTTTTAATGTTTCCTTAAAAAAAAAATTTATTTTTTTTTTAATTGCCATCTTGCTGAAGAAGCGAATCTGATGATGCCAAGCAAAGAGGTCTGCTGGCAGGAGTGCAGTACCAGTTCTAATGTGTTATGAACAGTCTAAGGAAATCCTTTATTCATCAATAGGTTTTCACAAATAATTTCATCAACTAACAAATTATTTGTAAAGAGGCTATAACTAATGAAAATGAAAAGGGCTAAATACACAGAACGTCATGAATTGGTCCGATAGCACTTGATGACACTCAACAAGCAAATTGGCCACTTTAAAAATAGAGGAAGTCACTGTCGAAGTAGAAGATCTGGCGAAAGAATGAATGTTGAGAACTCTTCCCCTTTTCATGATTAACTTGATCATTTGATGGCCAGATCAAATCAAACCCACAAATGAGTGCCCTGACACGATTAAAACATCCATGAAAAAGTTAAGGGCTGCTTAATTGTCTTACATTCAGCACAGGATTTAATAGAAAAGTGTCACATATGAAAGATGAGCGTTAGGAGATATATAGAGTAAGGGTTAGGCTGGCCTTTTAATCAATAGTTAAGGCCCTGAAGACAAGGACTTGGCAAAGATGTGAATGTGACACACTAGCTTTCTAAGACAAGATCCTTAAGGACCCTCCATACCCACCTTTCTATTAAAGTCTATCTTTTTATCTGGTCCTACATGTGCAATATTAAGGAGGCAATTACTTATCTACTTTTCCAATGCATTAGGAGAGTTAGCGAATGGAAACCACCATGCAATCTTCAGGTAGGACATAGCAATAAACATCTCCAAAGTACAGGCATCAGGCAAAAGAAAAGCAGAGATTTTAGCATTTTTAATTTATTGACTAGAAGGGAATGGTATCACGGGTGTCTGACTGCAGATGGAATAGCTGCTTCAATTCATTGGTATAACTGTCAGCACTGAATCCAAGCAAAGCGAAAAATGTGACAGCTTTCAGCCAAACTTAATAGGAATATAAATGGGTTGAAACAGAATTGCAATCAGGTCTACAATTGAAACATCTAGGTGCTTAGAAAAAATTACTTATTGCGATAACTCAATGAGTGGGATGTGAACCAACAAGTCAACAAAGTCATGACTGTTTAGGAGAAAATTTAAAAATACATAGCTTGGCAGTTGTTTGGAATTCTGTCATGAATTTTTTTAAATATACCTGACAGCCAGTACTTTTTGTAGGCTCAAAGAAATTTCACATTGATTTCAGACTCATTATCCTAAATAAATCATAAACTTTCATGCTGCTTAGTTGTCTAATGAGCAAAAGCATGCATATAAAATAAAAGGCCAGAATGTCCCTTCAACACACTAGCAATTTTTTTCTCTCTTAAGTTAAAGCTTACAGCTGAATTAGAAATCATTAGAAACATACCTGAAAATCAAAGCAATACTTTTTTCCTTCTGCAGAAGATATTAGCACAGAGAAGTTGCTTCAAATCAGGAGGGACATAAGAGGCAGTAAGGCTGGAAGAATACACAAGAAATCAGTCATGTTTAACCCCCTATCTATTACATTAATAAACATAATCATTCCTGACTCATCTTTGCTTAAATTATTATCTTAAAAAGTCTTTCAGCATGTAGACTCTCTACCTTGGTAACGTATACCAATGCTGTGCCAACAACTCCACTCAGGTTGCCAAATTGAAACATTTAAAAGCCTTGTGTCAAGCTCTAAAATCACTAGATTTAATAACAAACAAAAAAAAAAATTCTTGAGTTCTTTCACTTTCTGCCTTAGTTTTTGAACCCTGAAAGTTTATATTTCCCAGTCTTTATGAAATATGATTTATTTTTTAACAGAAATGGATAGCTTTTCATAGTCATCTGAGTTTAGATGCTGGATCTTGGGAAGCAAAAATATATGCTTCTTTCAAGCACTGGCATTTTTCATTTAATTTCTTCCCAGGGTGGAGGGACTAATAGTCCATTGCCCTTTAACCTCCCAGTGACCAAAAACTCGTACAAGTGTTGCCCTTTGCATAGTGTTCAGCTGGACTTTGCTGGAGCTGGTGAAGGAAAGGTGCCCCCGGGAAACAGGCCCCCCGAGCCCCTGCAGCACCCCTCATCCCCCGCCCCTCCATGGCACCCAGCCCTCGGTTTTGTTGTTCCCTTTGCTCCAAGGGACCATGCAGCAGCAGTTTTACTTCCCTCTTTTCCTCCTGTCCTTCCACCTCCTTTAAGCACATTGATCCAGCAAGTATTTACCTGGTTCTTTGCTCCATCTGCTGCTCAAATATTAAACGTGAAAAAAGCCAGAGCCCCCTGGCTAAAGCAAAAATGCTATTTAGGGTACGGTGCTGCTACAGAGCTCACTTGCATTACCAATCTGAAATACAAGCAAGATGCTTTGCAGAGGATTTCGGGTATTCAAGATTTAGCTTCACTTTCATTTGGACAAAAAAAACCAACCAACAACCTAACTGAAAAACAAAAAAAAACCCCAAAATTACATATGAGTAAGGAGGAACCTTTTCTGCTTTAGGGGGGGTTCTTCCACATACACACAGGTAGGATGGCCACCATCTCTGGGGAGAAGCAGACCGGGGGCTCAGCCCCACTGGCCCCAACCTCCAGGCTGCCCAACTGGGAGCCCATTGCCCTCCCGCCCTGGTTCTGTGCCACAACGGCTGGTGAGATGGGTGTCCCCACAGGGCCCAGGGCTGGCTGAGCGCTGTCAGCCCCCTCCTCCTCAGACCCTGCACTTCAGGAGCTGCCCAGACCCAGCTCGTGATACCTCTATAGCAGCAAACAGCCAACAACCACCAGGCAAATGTGAGCTTGTGCTTGGCACAACCAAAGAATGCACAAAAAGCCCCCAGACTGCCGCGCTGTGATCTCAGGGGATGATGTTCCCCATCAACGCCTGTCCTGGTGTGGTTCCTGTTCGGGATGGTCCTCATGGTATTTGCTAAACTGTTTATCCCTTGCCCTGTCCTGCAAAATTCAGTCCTTTGTTAAAATTGGCAAGATACCCATCTGTGCAGCAGCAAGAAAGGAGTGAAACTTCTTCAAAAGAAGTTTGTCTTTTTTCCCCATCCCTGGAGGGGTTCAAGGCCAGGCTGGACAGGAATTGGAGCAGCCTGCGCTGGTGGGAGGGGTCCCTGCCCAGGGCAGGGGGGTGGAATGAGATGATCTTTAAGGTCCCTTCCAACCCAAACCATTCTGTGACTCTGTGATTTTCTTAGATTTAAGGTATCTGCTGGTGGTGACAGAAGCAGGAGGGACTCGCTGCTGGGAGCAGGGAAGTGAGCTTCCAGTAAAAGGGCGATGGAATGGTTCAAGAGCTGCTGCTCAGAGCTGTGGCTCCTGAAAAGGACATCTTCCACAATACTGATATTTCGCTAATATTTTTTTCATTCTCTGACAGGCAGACTGACTTACATATTTGGTTTCACATTTGTTTGACCCAAATAGAAACACAGCTGCTTGCTGAAACAGCCAACAGTGCCTCACCCTGGGTCAGTACAGGACCAGCCCCAGCTCCCGCCAGTGCTCAGTGACACCACCCATGGCCCGGCGGGATGTGCCCCGGGTGGACACACAGCATCCGTGGGTTTGCACAGCAGCCTCAGAAGGAGCTCAAGATTTCAGGCATCCAAACCGTACAGCACCAGGTCAGCTAACGGAAATGCAGTTTAGGTAGAGTGAAATATTAAGAGGTCACTACAGCAAGTTAAAAATGTACTTGGAAACCTGTGAATATTTCCTTTTACCATCTCCCAGTTTTCCAGAACTTCTTTGATTCTATGCCAGATTACATTTCACAGAGTTGTGGGGTTTTTCTTCGTTTTCCCCCTCCTCTCTCCAGTTTGCACATATGCATTTTCTTTCTTGATTCTGGAAATGAAAGAAGGGAGCAGAGCAGGACAGAAGAGATTTGCCTTTTCCTTTCTAGAACATGGCCATGGCACCCCCTGACTCCTGGGCTTTCAGTTCACAGTGGTTGGCGCAAACCAGCTTTTTTTTAACAGAAGCATACAACATAGACGAATTTTAGCCACATTTTTTGTGCACATATACTTCTCCTGCATGAAAGGCTTTAAAAATTTAGTCACAGCCTCATGCATCACTGGCCTGATCCATCTTACACTGAAATCAGTGGGCATGTCTCAACAAAACTGGACCCATGCACCCAACAATTTTCCTCTGAACAGGCTAAAAATAACAGAGCTCTTGTATGAAACTAGATATAAACGGATACCAGACAATAAATCACTGTAATAAATAATAGCAAGAGAAGAAAATGGGGATTCAAGTCAAGCTCCAGATTTATAAACTATAGAGGTAAACGATCTAGCAGCTGTGCAGAAACAAATGGGTATGATTGACTGCTTTGTTCCATTTGCAGATAAACTTTGCAATTGCAGCTCTAGCTAAATAATAGCACAGGAATACTTAGCTGTAAGCACAAAGGGAACAATAAAACAACAAAACACAAAAGTTAAAATGCACACAGAAGATAGGAGCTGATGCTCTAGGAAGCCTGCTCCTTCATTTGGCAGTACTGTCAAAGTGGCATAATGATTTAGAAAATAATGAATACATAACTAAAACTATGTCAGAATAAGCAGGAAGGGAAAAACCATGGGTTTGCTACCAGTCTCTCTCACAACTAATTGTTGATTTTGATAGCTTTGCATTTCTTAGCAGCCAATACAGGGGATGGGGAGGGAAAAATGTTTTATTCAGAGCTCAATAAATACTCTGCAGCTTCGCAGTGACATGGTGCTCAGGACAGCAGCGCTCCACTGTGCCAGCAGGCAGCTGAACTTCTAGTCCTGCCTTGTCTAAAAAAAACCCAAAAGGAGTGAGATGCTCCTTTTCCCAGTCAAATGACACATTAGTGGCTGTCACTGTTGTCAAGCCTGAGTTATAACGATAGCATTACAGCTCGTACGGCCTGCAGTCAAACCAAACAGCATCAGACGGGGAGGCTGCCAGAAAGGTGCAGTCACAACCCGATCTGCCTCGTGAGAGGAATCATGTTTTTTGCAAGAGATACTTCCCGATGAGCAATGATCCTAGAAAACTGCCCTGAGAAACACCCATCCCTTTCGGACCAGCCTCCTTTTTATTCTACGGATACAATAAATCAACCTCCAGATCCACAGCTGATAACAGTATTTTTCCTTGTCAAGCTGAGACCATTACCAGGCTTTTCCTGCCATACCCAGCCCATAACAGGCCACTCTCATCGTGCCGTGTGTTGACACCATCTCTTGTGGGAGGTTTCCAACCTCTTTGTGCTGCAATCCGGCTTTGACCATATGGCTGAAAGGCGCAAGAAGTGCAATATAGAAATTAGCATGTGACACCGAGCATCAGCCTTCACAGGGCTTCACTCTGCCCCAAATAAAGTCAGGGTCATGTCCCGATAGGATTATTGACCTGTCATGCAATTATTATTGTGGATAATATTCTGTTCTCATTTAAAGTGAAACAATTTTAATTTTACAGCTGCTTCCCTGCACTCTTTCTCCCAGCATTTCCAATTCTGCCAGACTGTTTGAACTCACATTAACAGCCCTCAATTTCTTTCAGTTCTGACAGGCGATACACTTGCACTATGTTTGTTTGCTGACAAACTGGAGCTTCCACTTGGGTTTCCGTGCCCCTGGCAAACAGCTGCCCACCACTAGCTCTGTCCCCCCACTGACGAGCCTGTGGGTATATTGAACAGGGAGGGACCAGCCTCATATCTCAGCATCGCAATGAGCTGCATCAGCGACAGCACCTCGTCAGAGAATCTGTCCCACCAAAGCTCATTAAGCGAAAATAAGCAAGGAGTGCTGAGGAAGGATCTTGTCATTGTTAATAATGTCAGATCCGTTTCTGCCTTGTCTTTTCATGTTAAAATTTTCAGAAGAACATGGAGGAGTCACACTTGACAGGTCCTAGAGTAGCTTTGATATCCTGATCAAACTCGGCACCTACTACTTTATCTCTGGAGTAAATGATCTTTGGAGCTCACATATACATCACGGATTAGCATATGTAGCTTTTTTATATCTATTTGATATGTATGAATCTGTTTATTTGTATATGGATATGCAGCTACCTATGCCTTGGCCTATTTTAATATCCAAGGGCATTCTCAGGCAAATTCCTACTAGGTTGGCCTCAAGGATGGTCCTTTTCTGCACTATACACAGCCACAGCAGTTACTCTGAACAGCTCATCAGTCTATCAAAGCATTAGGTGACTCCTGCTAGCCAGTTACACAGACTGGGTATTTTCCTTTTTCCCTTTGGACAGATAAATTAACAAACACATAAAACATGAAAGTTTTCCTTTAAAACTCATAGGCACACTGTCCACACATCATGGCAAGCTCTTATATTTGGATACCTTTCTCTCATGAGCCTCTAGCTGCCTTCTCTCTCTTAAAAACGAGGTTCCCAGTGGATACGAATATGGTTATGGTGATGCACAACCCACTCCTAAACACAGCTCCCCGTGTTGTTTCCCCAGCTCACGCCTCCTCGGCAGCATCAGGAATAGCAGACTCCCGAGAGGTTTGCCGCCCCACTGGTAATGGCGTGCCTCCTACCTTCCAGATTTTTATCCCAGGCTCCCTGTAAGCCACATTAACTTCCTTGAGATTGGAAATTAAGCCTGTCTGGCCCCACAGTCTTTGCGGTATCAACTGAATGCAACAGTGGGGTGGCCTGGAGCCTGAGCCTGGCTGGCTGGGAACCTGGCTGCAGCACGTTTCTGATGGAACACAGGAAGTGAGTTCTTCGGTGCAAATACTGACACAGCAGTGGGAAGCATTTCTCGCAGGTGCCGCTATCCCTGGGTATAACAGCCTTCCTCCCTCGCTAGGATGCCTGAACTCATCCTGACACACTGCTGTGCGTCCTGCTGCACTCTACAAACAGTCTTCAGCTATTGGAACGGGTCCGGAGGAGGCCACGAAGATGATCAGAGGGCTGGAGCACCTCTCCTATGGAGACAGGCTGAGAGAGCTGGGATTGTTCACCCAGGAGGAGAGAAGATTCTGGGGAGACCTTAGAGCCCCTTCCAGTATGTAAAAGGGGCCTACAGGAAAGGTGGGGAGGGGCTCACGATCAGGGAGTGGAGCAATAGGATGAGGGTAACAGTTTTAAACTGAAAGAGGGGAGATTTAGATTAGATGTTAGGAAGAAATTCTTTCCTGTGAGGGTGGTGAGCCCCTGGCCCAGGTTGCCCAGAGCAGCTGTGGCTGCCCCATCCCTGGAGGGGTTCAAGGCCAGGCTGGACGGGGCTTGGAGCAGCCTGGGCTGGTGGGAGGTGTCCCTGCCCAGGGCAGGGGGGCTGAAAATAAATGATCTTTAAGGTCCCTTCAAACTCTAACCATTCTATGGTTCCACGATTCTATTGTGCCCAGCATAAGAGAGTTTTGTTTTCAATCTCCCATTATTTTTGTGCAGATGTAAGGGAAGGTGGAAATAGGCCTTGTTCATTTAATGAGCGCATCCAGCAGTCTCAAAAGGTGCCAGCCCTACAGCCTGCAGCCCCTGTCCCGCTACAGAGCGTGCACAGCTCAGGTGTTTGTAACGTGCCTTTCCAGACACCCCCACCCCACTGCAGCAACCAGCTCCAGCAGCTGGGTCACAGGAGAAGGTGGCGGCTCCCGCAGGCACTGGAAGAATCAGTAGCTGCTGATCTGATGCTGCATTCAGTGACCTGACTTAGACAAAGTTTCACCAAGTTACTCCAGGCCATGCATTTCCCCAACTTCGTCACTGGAGCTATCAAAATGTACTACGTAGGGTGATGCTTTCCCTTGATGCAGTGATTTGCCCACAGGGAACTGATCTGAGATCTCCTCCCAGACCCAAAACAGAACCAAGCACACTAACTAGATTTAATCCAAAACTTAAGGACTGCCTACGGCTTTCCTTGGGGGCTGGCAGCTCCATCTGCCCCACGCGCCCCCTCCTCCAGCCATCTCATCCCTATTGTTCTTTAACTACCAAGAAGCCCTTATTTCTGATGCTAGCTGTCCAGAAGTCTCACATATAGTGGGATCATCTCCCCATCTTGCTTATATTACAAAACAAATTACTGATATTGAAGTGAAGTGTGTTGATCCTGTAATTATCATGGTAATAATGAGGCAGTTTAATGATCTTGCTAATTGTCTGTTCGGTGAGACCTGATTGGAAAACATTCCTTACCCCATCTACCCTTTTAATTCTGCTTAAATCACATGTTCCCTGTAAGTGAAGAGCTGTAACTGTGTATCACTATCCCCTCACCAAACTAATGTTTAAAAATTGCTGCAGGTCTACCCAAAGGCCAAGTATTATGTTGTAAGCAATGTCTACGTGGCCACAGCCAGTAGCTATTCAGCTATATATTAATTCAGACAAGATTGCCAGAGGAAGTAAAAAGAGAAATAGAACATATCCACGAGGACTAAAATTTTGCTTATGGATTGCCTGTTAATGGTCTTAAAATTATCAGCAGAAATAAGCTGCCTGAGACTTGTATCTGCCTAATCAACTCACTCTCCTGTTCACCCTTTTCTGCTGCAAAGCACCATCCTCAGCGTGTCAGCGCGCGGCTAAATACAGGTGCTGCCCCAGAAACCACCCGCAATGCCCCAGGAAACTTCCAGCTCCAACTATGCTCGTCTTGGGAGTAAGTCAGAAGCCCCCACATAGGCCGTCAGAGACTCATTAAAAATGATCTTTAAAAATGAAAAATAATCAAGAACAGGTACACAAACAAGCTATTGTTAGCTACTGCAGAGCGCATACTTCCAGCACATCAGCTTCTCTGCAGGAGTCATCCTGCATATGCTGATCCTGGAGCAAAAAGAAAGTGATTTAAAGCACTGAAGTAATAATTTACGCCACATTGACTGTAATGCAGCTGATACAGCCGTGCTTGCCCTGCCATTGCTTTTTCAAAAACCCACACCTCATCTTTCCAGCACTCTTGGTTATAAAAAAGGTGAACTAACTGTAACTGTAATAGGTGAAATTTACCAAGCATTTCAATGTGGAATTCCCGTTTTGAGGCTGACACCTGCGTTTCCCAAGCAAATTATCACATAAGAAGTGAAAGAGAACAAAGCATGGTCTGTCCATTTATCTAAACATATACTTCTGATCTACTGAGGCAACTGGTAGAACTTCCTCCTGCTACCAGCCATCTCTCTAAGCAGGGTGAATCCCTACCCCTTATGCCTGCTGCGCCAAAGCAGAGGTGACTTCTTAGCAACCCTGGTAATAACAGTGCTGTGAGCAGCCATCCAAACCCCAGAGGTCAGATTCAAGTTGGGATTAAACGAGCGAAGCTCCACCAGTCAGAAGATACAGTGCTTTACAAGGAGTTGAGGACCCGACCTCAGCATCCAGCAACCTTTGCATCACGTTGCACAGGCAAACGTCCCAACACACGTCAGCTAAAATACCCAGCACTGCACAGAACAGACAAACATTAGTAGTTATCTCTCACTGTATCCATATCTTAATGCTTAGTACCTACCAAATATTGTTTCTAGCACATTTGACACGCTACAGAAATAATGAATAGTAATTATAATTAATCATTGCAAGTTCCAATGCAATTAACAGCGGTGTTTAGCATGTCGATTATTTATGAACACAGAAGTGATGCACTAGATCAGCCCAAAGATTTAGTTAACCCCCTGACCCATTTCCAATAGCGGTCAGCAGCAAATGCCCATGTGTACGCAAGAGCAAGGCAGGCATCAAGCAATGCTTTCTCTGAATATTCTTCCAGCCTCCAGCAACTCACAGCTCAGGAATTTCCCAAGCCAGATACACTTTCCAGACATTCAATAAACCACAGTGGGTCTCTCAGCAGAAAAGGCCTTTGAATCTGTGTAAAGCTGTGACTTCTGGGGGAAGGTACCCAGGGCTTAGCACGGTGCTGGGCAAGGAACCAGCTCACCAGGGGGGTCCTGCCACGGCTCACCGCTGAGCCACTGTCACCCAGCAGCACCCACAAACTCTCCTTTGGCTCTGCAGACCATCACCGCCTCTGCCTCAAAGGCCAAGCCCCAGAGGATACAGGCAGGTTCTGCATGTAGCACTGCGTCTTTACTTGTTTGAGATGGGATCCTTCCCTCGGCATCGCTGCATGATCACAAAAAGCACGGGGCTGGAACACCCTGTTAGCCAAGTGCTGAGTGGGGGTAGTTTGCTGGAAAAAAGGGTTCACAAGTGAGGTAGTTTTCACAATAGCCACGTAATAAATATACCATGCTCTAATGATTTTCCATAGCTTTAAAAAACACTGTCTCTGCAGCACTTGGCCATGATAGCCAAAGGATGCAACCACGAGAAGGCTTGTAGATAAGCACTGGATTTCATTAAACCAACCAACAGGGATGGAAAATAAAGAAAAGACAAGCTTATCAGGACACAAGTCCTCTTCCCAGTTTTATCATCTCTTCTATTAAATTGTATCATCTCTCCCCAGAGACATTCCTTCACTGAGCAGCGCCCGGAGCGAGGGCAGCAGGGAGCAGGTTCTAAGTGTCTCCTGGAAGGCCATCGCCCGTGCTCCACACCTCACAGCGGCCAGAGAAGGGCTTGACATCTCGCATGTCAAGTGAGACCCAGGAATGAAAGTGCATTTACCAGCAATGGGAAAGTATTCCCCTGGCAGGAAGAGGAGGGGTCAAGTCGTAGTACAATCTATTAAATGAGCCTGTGTGTCTTACCATGTTTCAGACAATGGAGAAGAAAGAGCGTAGTGCAGACAGTAGGTGGAATCACTGGCAAGATGAGAATTGACCACAGGTACTCTGTAGGGAGATGGGTAAAACACCCAAGGGGATAAGGCTGAACTCATTTCCGTAACACCTAGAACAGGTATTTTTTATTCCATGCAGCACATCCCTGACAGCAGAGAGACAGCCATTCGCAGCAGGTCGAGCCACAGTCGCTCAAGTCAAAGGAAAGTTATTCAACAACTTCTGATGGGTTTAGGCTTAAACTCCAAAAGCCCTTCCTACTCGGCTGTGTAGTACCCGCTTGCAAATCAGTTATCGTACCTGAAGAAGGTAGCCTAGTGTGAAATTTTAAGTAAAATACATATTGATTTACAGACATAATTTACAGCAAGGAATCCACTGGAGTTGATGGAGAGCCTTGTTTTGTTGCTTGTTTTTTTGGTTTTGTTTTTTAAACAATTTAAACACCACTCCAAAACAACCTGCCATGTCAGGTGCCAGACTCAGTATTACATTTTAAATAAAAAATTATTTGTTTCTCATTGTGTCTTCAAAATTATAAGCTTCTTGATTACAAAGCCTCAGTCTCGGAAAACCTGAGATTAAGAGGTACGTTGCTGCCAGCCAGAGAAGAGCAGCAGCTGGACTGTTATCAGCATCATATGATCCTCATCAGTATATCAGCACTGCAAATGCATTTGCATACCATAGATATTTGGGGCAAATACAGCAGAAACTCCTAGCTATTCCTCAGCTGCAACATGGGTCAAACTGTCCCTCTATCCAACACTTATTGGTCCACCCTCAATATGAGCAACTTGTGGAAAGTTTGGGCTAAAAACTTTGCAATGAAGAATTTAAATCAGAACCAGCATTTATTCTGAGATTGTTCTGCAGTCCCCCCAGTTTGCCCCCTGGCTCTCCACAATAAATCGCTCGGGTTCCCCATATACTGCGACACGTCAGTTCTCAGCCGCATAGATCAGAATACACAGCTGTGTTTATGTGAAAGAGAAACTAATAAATGAAAAATTATGAGTGGAAATTGAATCTGCTAGACGAATGCTCAGCAATAGATTAACATATGCTGCATTTGCAAAAAAAATAAAATACTTTAACTCCAGCTTATATTAAATATTGAAATTGCTGAGTTTTCCTCAATATTCTGCATGTCTTGATATATTGTAAGCGAGCATATTTCATTAGCTGCATATATCCATATCTCTCTAATAACTTTCAAACTCCTGGACTCCTGTCATTTGGACTTATATTTGAAGAGACACTTGAGACCTATAAAAGAAAGAAAAAAACCCGGAAAACCAATACTAAAAGCAATGTACTTTCACTGCCTTTGTCAGTGGAAACTTTCCTTTGAGCTGTATAATTGAAAAGCAATGCAGCAGCACAAAATATTACATGAGATGAGGAACACTTCAGTGACAGACTCGCAGCCCGCAAACCAAAACATAATGTATTGTTTATCACAGATAATTGCAGGCTTTCCATCCCATTTTAATCCTTTTGTTACCTCTTAAACAAACTCTCAGTCACAATTTTAGAGACAGGAAATAAGAAAAAACATTTGCATTCTCTTCTGAAGAATATTTATTATCCAGGGTAACAGAGAGAATAAACTGGATCTTCTGCAGAAAATACTACCCAGCTCGTGGTAGCTACCCTTTGCAAGATAAGATACAAGCCAACGAACCATCACAATACATTTTCTTTATTTAACTTTTAGGAAGCTGTAACTAAGTGTTAAGCTTCTGTGTTTATATACCTTTGCTTTGAATTAATTTTCTTCCTTATTTTTATATTTTCCAAATTAGAAAAAAAAAACCAACCCAACAACATCAAACCATTTTCATGCAGATCAGGATGGTAGGAGCTAATTCAGTTGCAGATTTATCCTTTAGAACAGGGATAGATTTAAAAAAGGCCTATCTCCTTTTTTTTTTTTTTTTTAACAGACTAAGAGGGAGCACTTTCTAGTAAGATATTTTTCCTCCTGTCTGGATGACTCTGAAGAGCAGTCACAGTCTATATAACATCTGAACTGCTGTAAAATCCACGAGAAGGTCACAAATGTAATTCTGACACCAGTCTTAAAGCCTAATTCAGCCAAAGCCACTCAAGGGAGAATAAAAAAACAAACAACACCTTAGTGGTCAACAGGCAGAGAGAACTTTAGATGCACTCCTTTGGGTTACTTATTTCATGGATGTTGATTTTGATGACTTCTTATTTTCATTTGTATCATAGCAGTAGGTATTCATAAAAATTACAAAGGACTAATAAGCATCTGAGTGCAGTACTGGAGACACAAGCAAACAGAACAGGTGAAGGGTTGTAGGGTGGTACAGGGCAGCACTGAGAGACAGCCATATTTGTCACCTGATGGTGGCCAAGGGGTTTGTGGGTGTCACACCCATGATAAGGCCACTGCCAGAAAATAAGTATTAGAAGCTACTAACAGGGAACTGTCAGAACGGGCAATTGAGACCTCAGTTTTGGCAAGCAGACAAATGACCAGCCCCTCGGCAATGTGGAGAATAGCCAGGTCTTGCTGGGGCAACAGCTGTGGAGGGGTCCCAAGGGATGTTCGGTCCCAGGGGCATCCCCGAGCGAAGCTGCAGGACATGGCTCGAGGGGCTCGGGCAGTGGCCACTGACTTCCCCGCTCCGTATGCTCCCTCTGCTCATCAAGGGGCCAGGATTGCTTATTAGTAAGCAGCTGTCCCTGTGGATGCTCGCTAGTTGCTACTTATAGTTTTCAGTCAGGATAAAAGCTCAAAGGTCTGGATCCCTCATGACAGAATTCATCACAAAAACAAAGTTATTTTTAACGTAGCCGTCACAAGCGCACGGTCTGATACCAATCTGTGGATTGTGTTCACTGTACAGTTGTACATAAGCTTTGGCTCCTGTGATATCTTCCCAACAGGTGTCATAGGTAATCCACTGAATCCCTTAAAAAGATGGAAATTAATGCCTGAGACCTTGTTCCTTACACATATACCCGTACCCTGAGTATTTTTTGTATGACCAATACAACTCATCTCATGAAAGTCAGTGGGATTACTCATTCTCACCTGCTACTGCTGAATTAAAGCTGTTTCCCACCCTTTGATATCAGCTTCTTTCGCAGGGTGACCCAGTTTGAACTTCATACACATATTTAACAAAAACAACAACAACAACAAAAAAAAACCCACAACTTATCTTTCTTCCGATGAGATACTACTGTGCTGGTTTAGTTATATTCTGCAAATACAAGGACCAGCTAACGCAGAAAAACTTGCGCCAAGTCAGCTCAATTTGCCGACACCACTCAGATTTTGTTCTTGCAGGCACCTGTTATAACAGGATTTGCGATGCATTTTTTAGAAGAACACTTGGTTAAATTAGCATCTGCTAACTACAATGCAACGTCTACATAATACAGTGTAGTGGCTCTGAAGATTTAGTAAGACTATACAGACAAGCATCCATAGTGTTAAATGAAAAGTACAGGTTTTCAAAAAACAAACGTTTTGTTTCAAGACACCTGTTACATACCATCAGAATGAATGGAAAACTACCAGAAATAAGAATAGGCATTCTCATTAGGTTGTTTTTAATTAATGACTCTGTTTTGCACCCTCGGCAAAGCAGACCATTCCGGCTGCGCTCAGACTGTTCCTGTCCCAAATTCAGGCAGGAGAGAAAGCCAGGCAGTGCAGCAAAAGCTGGATCCAATTTTAACTCACCCGAGGTGTAGGGATGTCTAAAGGACAGCTCAGAAGAGGAAAAAAACTTTAAGTGGTTCAGTCACTGATGTGATACTAAGTAGGACAGCGCAAGGTCTAAAGAAGTAAGTTGTAACACAGTCCTGGTTTCCAAAGAAATTGCAGAAGGAGGAGGATAAAACCCTTGTGCTTCAAAGGCACGAAACTCCTGCTGCTGAAATGAAGAAGGGACAGGCCGGGAGTTCTTAGTAATACCTGATCTGGCAATTTTTTCAGAAGACAGAAAAACACAGAAAACAGCAATGCAGAAGGACAACAATGTTTGAAGTCACAGCGTTACAGAATTCCATATTAATCAAGTTAAGGTGGAGCTTGCTATTAGAGACTATTGCTTTACAGTTGCTTCTGTTAACTATTTATTAATTTGGGGCTTTTTAGACATTTTCTATACAAAACAACAGATTTATTTTAGACTTTTGGATAATATTCTGTCCTATTCTACTCACTATTTCCACTGAGCTGCATGTAGGGTAAACTTGTGAGTGCTCCAGACTGAAGTTGTCTATTCAAAATGCCAGGTAGGTTTTTGGTAATCAAGACCAATAATAATGTACGAACATGGACTCTGCATTTGTAAGTAAAAGACATTATGTACTTCTAACTTGCATCCTCCTGCCCAGAACCCCTGGGGAACAGCCCTGCCACCAGTAACACCCCAACGCAGAGCAGCCCTGTCCCCATACCCCTGTCCCCAGGGCTCATTCTCTGCATCAGAGAATACTGTGAATATTGTCCCCTCACACCAAGTCTCATACAGCTGACAATTGCCAAAAGAGGAGCCTCTGAATTCCCAAGCAGGCATTTGTATGGCTGAAATACCAAGAAGCCAAGAGCAGGGTCACAAACCAGCCATTCCAACTTCTTCCTCATTATAAATCGGCTGCAAACATTTCGACTTGCTCTAGCAGCATGAAGTTGGAAGTCAGGAGCGAGCAGAGCAATTCCCACTGCAGCTGGATAAACCCTCCCTTCCCAATCTGTTACAGCTGTAACAAGATATACATGGAGAAATAATGTTGATCAAGGTGGAATAATATTTAGAGTAGAATGTCAGGTTCAGCCACAAATAGATTTGCTTGTGGAAGCAGCTGCTCCATGCATTAGAATTTTCTAATAAACTGTTATGAAGATTGACACCTTGGAAGTAATTAAGTATTAGGTATTTTTAGGTAATTACTGCAGCAATAATATAAGACGTGCTCATTTTCAGAATGAGGAATTATCTGTAGCTCCCGTTGCTGTGCTCCTTTTAATAATTCATAATAGTTTTGACACCAATGATTATTTTTGATTACTCCAGCTTTTCAACTTTCCAAACAATCTAATAGGAATAAAAGAAACTGTTTACAGTGTGGGGGAAATCCCATCAGCTTAACTTCAGCAGGTTATATGTTTAGGAGAGCTTACCTGTGATCTCTCTGCAGAGGAAGCCTATCCTGGAGCTATTTTTAAGAGAAGAGTGACCAGGCAAGACTTTAGTGCTGTTCCCCTCCTCCATGGTGTCACAGCTCCGGAATTCACACGAGCAGCAGCGTCCTGCACCCGCCAGTTGAAGGCAGAGACCCAGCAGTGCCAGCAGGCTGGGGGATGCCACCTCTCGGACCCTGCCACGACGAGAGCAGCTGCGCTCAAAGAAACTGCTCTGCCATTCTAAAAGAAAGTTTGAAAATTGAGAAGGAAGTAAAAGTCAATACTCATCAACTAGACAAGAAGTCCAAAGTCTCAAAAATGCAACTAAATGAAAAAAAAAAAAAAAACCTAAGGAAAACAAGAAATGGTCTTATTGAAAAAATTTGCTTCAACGGTTTTAAAACTACCTTAGAGTGCCTTTGGCCTTTTTATTTTCAGTTAAATATGGAGGTTTATTTTGTTTTGTAACTTAAATGTCAACTTACAAATGCACTTTGAACTGAAGATATATTGAAAAAAAACCTTTTCAAAATGGGAAATTCACTGAAACTAACCATTTTCCCCGTAAACAGGCTTGGCTTTGACAGGAAAATGTCAGCATAAGACATACTCATCAGCTCCATTCTGAACTGTGAGGGATCCCAAATGGCAGGATATTCCTAATTTGGTCTTCTCAGAAGAGGTCTGTAGTGCCTACCTACCCAGGGACTCGGACATGTCCTTTTCCAGCAGCACAGGCAGTCCGTCCGTGTTCCTCACAGCCAGGATTCCCAGCCGCTGCCCCCTCTGCCCTCCTGGCAGAGCTGCTCGTCAGGAAAGCTCAGACCCCTTCTCTGCAGAGATGGAAGTATTTGTGCTTAGGGTGGACAGATACAGTTAGGTTAATTCTCACTTTGTCTTCATTTGCTCACATCACACCACAGACAGGAATATCTAGTCTGCACGCAGCCTCTGCCCAACCCCCTTAACATTCGGTTACAATAGGCACCGAAGGAGAGGATAACAGCTCCTCATTTGTTTTAAAGTGTTTCCTGGTTTGTTGATAAAATGCACCATCTGTGCTTCCACCATGATGTGTTAACGAAACACGGCTCTTGCTTTTTTTGTTAAGGCGCAAAAGTGATGTTAAGCCCACCCGCAGCCAGGCAGCTGAACCCAGGCATTGAGCTGTGGCTGCAGGTGGACTCCCAGGAAGCTGGAGTAGCACGAGGTGGCAGCGGGTCCGACTGCCACCCTTCCGCCAGGGACAGCTCATCGCCATGGCTGCCAGGGGCTTCCTGGAGAAGGCTGGGCAAAACGCACCAGGCACAGCCAGCCTCTCTTACAATTAAGACATATTCAGGCCAAGAAGATTTTAGTATCCATAGATTCAAGTAATGGTTGGATTCAAAGAGCTGGAATTGAGACGCACTCTCACAGACGGTTCTTTTGTTTGCTTTGACCAGCAGACTTCGGGATAGACGTCTCTTCGGTGTCCCAAGGCTCTAATAAAATTGTATTCCCCTCAGCCCTGGTTTTATTTGCATTGCTGCATGAGGTACCTTGGCACCTGCAAGACAAGACAGAGAGACTTACAAAGTGGATCAAAGTATAGGATTAGGGCAGAAGTTGACTCTTCAGATAAGTATACAAAACCTGCAACTGAACTGTGCTTAGGAGAGGAATTTGAAATTGTATTAAGTCTCTGTTTGGTGCTCTCTGTCAATGTGCACTCTAGTCACAAACCCAAGATTTTTATCTGGCTTAAGCAAGCAGTAGAGGTAGTTAAATTCCCGACAAATTCTCTCAGACCAAAATCTCACAAGCACATCTCCACAGGAGATAACCCAGATTACGCTAACAAAGCAGTGGATTAACTTCTTTTTCCTGAAATGGTAATGCTGTTAAGAATAACAGCACTTAAAAATACAAAGTCAAAAGACACTGTCTTGGCCAGCAAAAACCTATCAGTGTTGTGCAAAGATTACTCTTATTAAATAGTAATATCTCCACCTGCTCAGCAATTACTTTCTTCCGGGGGAGCCAGAGAAGGAAGTAAAGGAGGAGGGGGAGGAAGAGAGACTGGGACAGAGGCTTTAACATCTGCCTTTAAAGGCATTGTTCTATCTGGCTTAAGTGACATAATTAAGTCTCTAAAGAGATGAAAATCTGAGCCTAATGGCTTAAGTCTGGCTTTTCCTGAGGAACAGTGCCATTCCAACATGTTTTACCCATAAGGTGAAGGGGTACCAGTTATCATGGGAAAAGGTAAATAATAATGTTTCATGTCCAGATCAAAAATCAAATAAACTCTGAAAAAGCAAAATGTGGGATGCCACATGCAAAGTTTTATTCCACATTAAACATGAAACAAACCTTCTATAAACGGGGAGGGAAGGAAAAAAAAAAAAAAAAAAGCTTGACTTATTCCTGAAGAGGCTTTGGCCATACGTGGTGCAGTATTCAGAAATTTCTTATTAGGCTGCTATGGCACTGTTCCATTTGTTAAATTATTTTATGTTAGTGAGAATGATTAGGTTTCTTGTGCAGTTGTTGGGACCCGAAAGGCACCTTTATTTACCTCATTTATCATGTACAGCAGCATTCAGCTGAAGTGTAGAGGTAAACAATTTTAAATAGCAATACTCTTGCTAGAACGCAGTCATCTTGACCACAGGAGCTTTGGAAAAATGCAGATTTAAACTGTTCACATTACTGTTTTATCTGCATTTCAGTCTGAATTACTAACTTATCACCAAGCTCAGCAATAACGAAACATGGAGGGAAGATATTAAATATTTATGCCTACAGTACCTCACAAGTTTTCATCAAAATATTAATTGTAAAACAAAAGCACAACTGTTCCAGCTACCAGGAGTGGGAAAGGCAATACTTAAAGACAACCTGACAGTGCCACAGCCAATTTAGTTTGGAACGTTTAAAGAATTGTTAGTTCAAATTAAATTTGGTGAAGAAAATACTTTGAAAATATATGTTGAATATACTTGTCATTCGCTCTGAAATGAGAATCTGCTAGGACTGTTAAATTGCTGGCATGTTACAGGAAAAAAATAAACTAGGGATGTATCTCCCTACCTTGACTCCACAGTGTTATGCTGAATTACTGCCAAAATTTGCCTCAAAATTGCCTCAGTGATCCCCATTTGGTGCAGGCTGCACTCACAGGGCTGGGTGTACCTCGAATACCTGGGTCCACAAAATCCAGGTCGAGGCATCCTCAGGATGAGGAGCATCGGGCATAGACGCCCACTCTCCCTCTTGGTAGATGCTGCTGGAGGCAGCAGCAAGGTCCGCAGGGCTGACGCCTGCAGAGCCCGGCAGCAGCACAGCCGGCAGCCCCTGCTGATGGTCATCCCTCTGGGCGAATTACAAATGATGACAAGAACTCAACCTCTCCTTGCATTTCATCTCTCTAACCATCTCAGTTATCCCTTATACTGCACTTGGACAAATCTTCACTTTCTTCTCCTTCCTCTCCTGCTGATCTCTGTGGCATCTCCAGTTTACTTCCCAGGCTCCCATCCTTTTTTGTTTCTGCATGTTTCAACATCTTAGGCCTGAACAAGAGAATTACTGGAGAACTGCTCACTCCTGTGCTAGGACTGACTAAAAGCACACTTAGGATAAAGGGCCTGGGAAGCAGGAATGTTCTATCACCACTTTTAGGAATATGTTTTGAGGTCTACAATCCCTGTAATTCATGGTGCTACAGCTCACACCTTCCCTCACTGGCATGCTGCAATACTCCACCAATGTCACTACATTTACATTCGTTTTATCCAGTAGAGCAAAGCTGTGTTGAAACCTCAGTTTATTTAGGCACCAATAAGGGATCTGACTCAACAGAAGTCACTTGGACACCTCATCACCATCTGTCATCCCCAAACCCCAATCCATGTCCACGGCAGCTACTCACCCTCCACAGTGCCCAGCTCCAACCCCCAGGCTGCAATCCCCCCTAACTCTTTGGAAAAACGAGATCATTGCCCAGCCTTATGGTTGTCTGGCAACTTAGGATTCACCACGGCTGGAACAAGGCATCCATGTAGCTCCCAAGCTCCATATCATCTACGGAGAAAGTGCTTCCCCACATATGCACCAACAGCCTCACATCAGTCTGGGGAAAAGCTGAGGGGGGGTCACCGCCACTGTGCCGAGGACTCCACTGAGCCAGCACCAGCACAGCTCAGCCCTGTTATTCCATCAGCCACCACAAGCTCCTGTCCATATGAGATATACCTGGGGAAAAGGACTGGCTGGATTTAAACACGTCTGGTTCTGAAGAGGGGCTCCAGGGGAATCACAGACCTCCCAGGAGGTGTCTTTTTCCCGTGCTGCTGCAGCAAGCTCAGCTACAGGGCGTGCAAGAAGCCACCAGCAAAACATCATCATGCCTTTTTAAATGTCAGCCACACTTAGCATTGAAAACAGATTTCTTGGTTACTAACAAGTAAATGTTACAGAAAATACTAAAAAAAAATATTAAATAACCTTTAGCATTATATTAGTTTGGAAATAAATATATTAAAACGTGTTTGGGGCCTATATTAGAGAGTTTATTCTGCGACAAGAAATGTTGATTACCTCTGGGGTGCTGGGTCATTCTTTAGAAATTATTTCGTACAGATTTAGGCATCTGAAACCACAGCAACCCTCAGAGAGAAACCAAAAGTCACACACAAAGCCCATGTAGTTGGTGAGATTTTTGTTGGTAACTGCTTTACAATGACTTGTATGCCCAAGAAAGGGAGGCAGTGGAGACCAAGGTAGTGGGGAGAAAGCAAAAGGAAACTTAAATGCATCCTGGATGAACACCAACAGCTACTCAGTGGCTTTTTCGGATTTGCTAAAAAGGAGGTTAAAAATGCAAAGGCGAGAGAAGTGAGAGACGCTGATAGCTGCGTCAATGGAAAGGGGGTACCATGGACTTTGCCTCTCAGATCCCAGAAAATCCATAACAGGATAGACAGAGATCCAAATTTACATATACGCAGGGGAAAATCAAGCACAAAAATATAAATTCATAGAAAATAAGGCCTCGTGAATACTGCTATTTTCAGAAAATACTGGTTATAGTAGTGAAAGTCTCATTTCAGACTCAGCTAAGAAATCGCATGTGATTTGCCGATTTGGTTTATCTTGGTTTGTGGCAGATCTAAACAAGCTGCATCACCAGAGAGAACTTGCCTGGCATAAATCCATGGGATTGGTGTCCTGCAATAGGGCAGCACACAGCGGGAGGTACAGGCAAGTGTCTCCCAGTGTCAGGCAAGTCCAAGGCTTTGGGGCAGACTTGAAAGCAGGGAGCTGAAGCAAACAGCAAATTAATTGCCTGTGATTCTCAGCAGTTTCACATACATATGGACACATTAGACCAAGTCTCCATTGCCTGGCCTAGGAATGATGGCTATAGCAAAGCGGGTACCACTTTGTACCAGGCACAGCAGGGACTGCAGCTCTTCATCACGCCATTTTCTTAAAGGTGGTCTGTTCAATCAAAGAATGTCTTTTACAGTAAGCCACAATTATTTTTTACAAGAAAGAAAAGCTTAGTGCAATCTGAAAGAAATAAAGCTGGCCTTTGCTGAAAGAGCTTATTATAAAGGCAACCTGCGTGGGTGAAGAGGGGAGAAAGGGAGAGATGCCAGCTAAAATGGGCTGAAGAGAAAAATCAAAGAATAGTTGGGATAAATGAAGTGCAACCTCTACTTCACAGAGATTAAATTATTAATTACTCTTGAAGAAAGCCCTGTGTTTACCTCACATATGTTCAATGCCTTAACAACGGCCACCACCAGCGCTGCATTATAACTGCACAGCACACGCTTAGCTGGAGCTCAGGCTGATTGCATTACAGTGGATTTTAAATACTGCTGCTCCTCAAAGGCAATGATATGGGGTCAAGAACATAATACCGTTGCAGAGAAATCTAATTCCAAAGCGGGGAAAGTCTCTTCCCACCCCAAAATGGCTTTAGGTATTGAAATGAATCCCATATTACAGCTCAGCTTTGGTCGAAGTAGAAATTCTGACAGATTTATTACTACCTTATCAAGTGACTTCATGGTTTCAAAAAATACATATATTCTTCTAAAATCCATTTATCCAGACAGAATTCAATAGTTACGTGAAGCATGCTCATTTAATTGAAATTTGCTCCTAGCATGTGACTCTAGGGCTCTTTCCATCTGCAGCACCCCACTGACGCGTGCGTCCTTTTATTCCCACCGCCTATCTTCCACGTTCACAGGCCCACTTAAAATCATGTTCAGGCACTTTCCTTTATGCCTTCGCATTCTCAGAAAATTGCTTTTTAACTTGGGTCAGCTTCAATTTTAACTTTATTTTTTAGGAAATGTTTTTAATCTGCAGCAGCCCAGCATTTATATACCTCATTTCCCAGGGCGACTCCTGCAGAAATGAAGGAAGTGGCCGAGGCCTCAGCACCCCAAGGCAGGCGCCTGCCTTCACCGAGCGCCTGGTGAGGCTCTGGGGGAGACGGGGAGAACAGGCTGCAATTCCAGCTCAGGCCCTCCTCAGCCTCCAGCGCAAGGCAAAAATACTGCTTGTTAATGCTGGATTTTAGGACGTGCTCTCCAGCATGCACATGTCCATAGGCCCACTGGAGCAGTTACTATAAAGCATTTTCCTTACACAAATTTGCCAATTAAAGAAGAAGGCTAAAAGCCATTCCAAGAGCTAAGGACAGCCCCAGAGAAGGGTAAGCAGAAGTCATCGCTCAGCTAAAAGCTTTCAGTTGCACTAGTACGGATATGAAATAACTTTTTAAATTCAGGTCACCTCAAAACAAGGTGACAAGATGCCACGGGAGTCTCGGGTGAGCAGGGAGTCCGCAAGGCAACTTTACGTGATCCCCCTCCAGCTGTCGGTGAGGGGAGATCGGGGCCCTGGGATCACTCACAGACAGGACACAGGGAAAAGAAGGCTCTGGCAGAAGGGAAGCCAGAAAGGAAAACTTAAGAGATCTGGACTGAAGTTTCACGTAACTGTAATTACTGCACATCTCAGCCTGTTCTCTTACTTCAAAGGTTTGTTTTAAGATGCATTAGTATTTACAATCCACTTCTTGGCAAGGGGTACAGCAGGACCATTATAGAAAGAAAAATGCTTGATTTGGAGTACCTCCCTGCTGTCCCCACTCTTAGAACAATACATCAGCAGAGACTACATCTACCTTTTAACAGAATATATTTAACATGTCTTTATCTATGCTAGAGACAGAGAAAAAAGGAATCCAGAAGTGCAAACAGGAGAGCAGCTGAGGTTCCCAATCACCTACTCTAACTATAATATACTTCCAATAAACATTTCATATCAGGATCCAACAGGCAGCACTCCTCTTTGTTTCTGATTCAAAACAAGCAGGTATTTATTGTAAAGAAATAACGCAGAATAAGCAGGGATACTAAGAAACCAGTGTTGCATATAAATGAAGGAAGACTCCAAACATTAAACAAAGCTTTGACTAAAAACACATTACAAAAGAAAATCTTGACAGTTTTACAAATGATTGAAAATAACTGATTCAAGAATGCAGGCTACAGACTGAACTTCTAAAAGTTAGCTAAGAAGCTTTTTAAATCCATATTGTACTGGTTTTGGTTCCTGTAATATATTATTAATGTGGACGAGCTGATGCTTCATATTTCTTTTTGTCCACTTCCAATCACAGTGCCAAGTGCACTTATCTGAAGGACATTATTTTAATGAAGTCATTTATGCCCTTAAAAATTAATATGTCAGAGCAGTTAAAGTCTAGTGACTGTAACCAAACCAAATAATGTATAATGGAGAAATGTAATGAGAAAAAAATACAGCCTGAAGTCAAGGTTAAGTAGTTAACCTTAGGAAAAAAGTGAGAGGGGAAAAAAAAAGCCAACACCAATTATGTCCCCTTGACGTGCCATAAAGGATACCATTACATTGTCATCACCCTACTGTATACAGTTGTGAATAAAGATTTTTAACTATCACTGTACTGTACACTGGAAGCACCAGGAGTTTTATCTTCATTTGAGGAGATAAAAATTATGTTCTTGTGGCCTAGAAACTCTTGAACTAATAGAGGGCCCTTTAGCAGCGCAGTACCAGAGCTTCTCAGAGATCCAGAACTAAAACTGTCCTTTTTGTAGTAAAGAGTTTCATGAAAGCTCAATACACTGCAAAAATATGATGAAACATTCATTATTCCTGTTCTTTAAGATAAGTCATAGAGAAACTGCTCTTTAATTCCATCAGTGCATGAAAATATTTCATTCAGCATTTGCATAAAGCCATAACAGACTGTTATTGCAGCAGCTCCTTAAATTAGACCAACTCCAAGTCAGGGCTTCCTGTCTTTAAATAATTCAGCTTTTCCCATAGTCACGTGAAACTGCACCGAGTACATCCCTCCAGCCCTAAAACACCAACAACATGAGTAGCAAGAATACAAAGTGCACATGTTGATATGCTACTACTTCAACTCCTTTCTTGCCATGAAATTTTCTTCATTGAATGCCATCATTTGAATGATTATTAAGAGAAGTAGAGTTAGCCCCCTGTAAAAATGAAAGGGAATGTTCAAATCCAGAGTTGAGGTTCCTCCCTGCCAGTGAATGCACTGCCCTCCTTGGGTGGTGGAAGGGGGTTCCTAGCTAAACATGCAGGGAAGTCTGAATAAATGAAGAGTTACTCCTCTGTCCAGAATTCCCAATGCCCAACACCCCCCACCCCACTCCCAACTGACAATATTTTTCTTTCCTGCAGAGAAAGACCACATCCACTGAAACCCATGCATCCGTCAGTAATCTAACACTGCAGCAGTTCACTTAAGCTACTGCTCACATCAGGGTTGATTTCTTCATTATTAGCTGCAAATGTTTCCAGACAAGAAAAGCATAGTCACATTTGCAGAACCCATCACAGATATTTACGCATTCATCTTCTTGGCCCATGGATTTTACTGGTTTGATGAACTCCCTTCCCCGTTCAGAGCAGCTTAGCAGTCTCAGAGGCGCATCTCCAAACTGGGTTAATGCACCTCCAGAACATTCATAAGGTAAAGAAATGTAATTTAATTTGTGATTGCATAAACCAGTCACGGAAACCTCCCAAGAAGCCCGAGTTTTCATTTCTTTCATAGTAGACATTTAATTATATGATAATTACTTACAGCTTGCAGCTCAGCTTCTACTTTTATGAAATATAAATTGCACTTCACTCAAAAGTGCAGGATGAGCATTTAAAAGGCTTCATTAAGTAGGTTTTAAGATTTTCCTGACGACATTCTTTAAGCCGTGGAATGGAAAGCAGATGTACCTGTAAACTGAAACTCGCTTCACAGAAAAACAAAGTAGAATTGCTAATGTAATACCAGGAAGGATGAGCCTTTACAAGAAAAAAATATTAACTTTTAACAAATACATTTTTTTAAATAACAAACAAAATATTTCTGTCAAGCTGCATGATAAAAGGGACTAGGAGGGAAGAAGCAGTATTGCCAGCACTCAGATATGAACAACAAGGCTCTTTATTCCAAAATCCCAGTGCTGGGAAACCTGAGGTTGTATCAGACCCACACTGTCATTAAAGGAGACAGACTAAAAAAATTAAACTCATTTGTAGCTTCCCCAAAGCCTAGAAAACAAGAATTATGAAAGCAGAAAGATGAAGACAAGAAAAATAATTTCACCTGAATTTATGTATTGTAATTTTGTAACTGTTTTGACGTCCCTCTTGATTTTAGACCACTAGGAGATGCTGGTACTTCTGCTCTGTCATACCTTCACAGATATGACAAGCTGGGACCTAGAAAAAAGGTACAAGGACATAAAATCACCAAAGGCAGAGGTCCTGGCTGCTCCAAAACGTTGTGCAGGTGTTACTGTTGTCTGGTGGCCGTGCCAATACCACACAGAGATGGTAGAAGGTGCTGTTTGCTGCAAATCTTCAAGGAAACCATTACTCAGACAGAGCAGTCTTCTGCTGCGGGGTTGTGGCTCTTTCCATCCCAGGCAGGCGTGGTGAGCTGAGAAAGGTGCTAAGATGTGAATCCTACCTTTTGAACTTCCAACAGGTAAGTTCTTCTTACTTTAGTTTAGCAGTTGGGTATGCCCATACTATTAACTACATCTGGATTCATTGAATGTGAATATACAAAATAAGATCATAAAACTAACATACATAACCCGCCTGTAAATTCTGGGAAGAATTTGTTCCTGGACAAAGAAGAATGTACAGAACCTCACAAGTCCTCTTTGCAATTGCATCAGGGCGCCACAGGAAAAGCAATCAAGTAGAGTCAAATTTGTCTGTTGTTTCCAAGGATTGGGGCGGGGGGGTTGGAGAAGGATTAAATAAAAAAGACAGAAGTCTAAGCCACCTTTTGAAGGAAAGGCAATAAAACATTTGTTAGAAACAGCAGCTATTCCAAAACAAAGCCCAAAGAACTTGTAAAATTGTCTAGCAAAGCACTGCCCACCAACAGCTGAATTTTAGCCTTCTGCAGTAACATGACCAAGAGATAGCCTGAGTCACACCAGCACACCGCAAACTGGAGCCTGTACCTTCTCCCAGCTCAAGACAAAGACAACAGAGTGAGAAGTCCCTTTGAGCAGCTTACAATGGTTCCCACCAGCTAGAATAATAAATCCCAAATGAATGCAGATACAGACAGAGCATCTTGCCTAACTGAAATGAATCACATTCTGGCATTAAATGTCACTAGTAGCTTTCAGTGGCACTAAGCACAGGAATAGAAATTTGCATAGGAATTATATGGTGCATCCCCCTCCCTGTAACGATGATGGTCTCCCAGTGACTTTTGCAGGAGCTTTTAATTGATTTGTTGGAAGTAGATCTAGAGAGTGCAATTGTTCAACTGAGACGCCAGAGTGGAAACAGACAGTTGGCATCAGCTGACTTCGGAGATCTATAAATAAGTACGCTATTTCATAGTAGATAAGTGTGTTAAGTAGTTCTGGTATGTTAAAGTTAATATTTAATACACTGTCAAAGCAGTTCTGTGCTTTTGTGTATTCTATATTTAAGCCTGAACAACTGCTTAAAACATGTTGTCCAGCATCTTACTCTCCCCAGCAAACCTAAAGGTTGAGCTCAAGTAAGAGTCTATTGCAGAGAAATACGGTGCAGCTATTTCCTGCCACCCTTCAAGTCAGCACCATAGTGGCGAAGACGAATTCTCTCTGAAACAGAGGAGACAAAACTGGGGACTTGTTGAGACCAGGGCACTCTCTAAGGAAGCTAATCAGATATAAAACCACAAATTGAAAGGCTCAGTTAAACTGCATTAAACCTTCTCACTCAGAATTAAAGTACCCGTAATTCAATCGAGGTTTATTAATTTCCAAGAGAAAAAAATAAGCTTACCAAAATTTTAGTCAAATTCTGGAGAAACAAGCCTATCCAGAATTTGATCACTTGGTTTAAAAGTTACGGGAATAATTTTCTTAAGGGCTCCCATCTAGAGTGGTGTTTGCAGACAGCGGTGTCTTTACAGAGACAGCAGTACTGAGCACTCACATTACCCCAGAGTCACCTCTGTGCAGTAACTGAATTCAGTTTATATGTTGTTTTTCTTCCTCTGGAGATGATAAACCCCAAAAAGACACTTTTAGGGGCGACTGGGCAAGCTGATCCCTGCATACAGTACTCCCAACTCACTGCCATCTGGAGTCAGCCATGACCCAGTGGAAAATACAAGAGCCAACACCCCGCAACAAAGTGTGCCTTGTCTGGAACAAGCAGAGAAGTTCATCTTTATTTTATATAGTTTATGAAAGGGCATAAAATGCCACGCCATTTCATTCTGAGCAGCTTCTTCCATTATCTACTGCAGCACGTAGCACTTAGCAGCTAAATAACAGCAAAGGAAGGAAATTAAGAAGTATAGAGGAAAGAAAGGAGTTGTACTTCCAGCTGAGACGTGAAGCGAATTGAGAGACAGTGTGAGGCTGCTTGACGTAGGACTGAACATATCTTCAGTGCCCTTAATCACACCAACGCAGTCTGCCGGGGTCAGGCTCTCATATACCCTCATACTGATCAGTAGCATCTCAACCTGTGGGAATCAGCTTAACACTGAACCAAAAGCGACCTGCTGGGCTGCAGCATATAAAAGTTTTTAAATGTTTTGCGAGCATGAAAGCTGCACTGAAGGGCAGTGGCCCCGTAAGCTGCCCGGCAGCCTGGAATGGCCGTTCCCAACATGGAAAAGGCCACTAAGAGCAGTTGGCCGCACACACTGCCCTGGAAGGGGACAATGACTTGGAAGGGCACCTGCACAGAGCCTCACATCTCTGGAAACTCCCTGGGTATGGCAGCAATGCCAAGCGCTGCTGCCTAAGGAGGGACCCCACAGCTGCAGCCACCCCCAGGGCCAGAGCTGCAGCCTAAGAGAGCAAACACATCATGGGGAAGCACCTCTCGAAACTACATCTTACTTCTCAGGTGAAGCAAATGCCCATACAAGTACCTTGTCCGCTATACCATATTTTCCTCCACCCAGTTTCACATCTCCCCCTCGTTTACATCTTCCACCGCTGCTTTTCTGGAACATGTCTCACATCCAGTGAGGGAGAAGGTGGGCCAAGGGGCAGGGGGACATCACTGTCTTCTCTGTCCTGGCCTCCCTGCGCTGCTCCTGTTTCCATCATAGCCCATGAGTATACAACAAAGCTGATCCTTCACCAGAAGGATCTTTCAGTGAAACATTTTGAAGACAGCAGAGAGGTAAGAAGAAGGTCTGATCACACAGCCCATAAAAATTAGAGGTTTCTTTTGATCTCAGCTACTGCAGTTCCATTAAATCTGACTGAAATTTTGCATCTGCAACTGCACAATTAAGACTATAGGAGATAAAGTTGTAATTTAAATCTATAATTAAACCAAAACTTCTAAAGAGCAATCTTTTATTCTTCCCAATCTGTGCTTCTTACTTTTTAACAGTTCGAGGCATTTTTAAAGCCCATTGCAAGACATAGCACCACACTGTTCCCAGGAAGTGAAGTGGCAGGGCCTCAGACAACATCTGCCATCAGGCAGGTGCACTTTGTGCTCCACTGAAGAATGTCCCATTTTTCATAGTTGGATACTGCTGGGGAACCTCATTAGAAACCAAATTACTACCTGCACCAGGTTTACACTAATGTATTGACATCTACAGCACTTGTTAAATGAACCGTAAATCCAATACACTGAAGTCATTTTCAACTGAATCAAATCAGGTTTCAGTCAAAAGAATTACAATGGTTATATACTTAATGCTTGGCACTTTCCTGGTGTCTCCAGCTAGATCATTTCAGACACAGAGAGAAAACTGTAAACCTATGAAACAGTGCAAGCTAAATTGGACACACTGCAAGCATACTAAACACGGTGCTAGGAGTTTAAGGATGATAATTGGCTCTAATTGACTAGTTGGTAAAGCTATCCAGGCATCCACGGGCACCCTCCTCACTAATCTGTTTTCAACATGCTATTTTCTTCTCCTTAGTTAATTTATACTTTCTTATTATAAACCATGTTGTTTGCATTTCCTAGAATCTTTGCTTTTTAAATCTTTAACTCTTTGTTCCTCTCAGAACTAATGGCTTTATGAGCATATAGTCCCAGATGCAAAACATAAGGAAAAGGCACAGCAGCAGCACCACGCACAGCCTTCCTCAGTCCACTTCAGCCTCAACAGAAATCAAAATGCCTTCCAGGTCTCGGGAAGCAAATTCACACTCATGTGCTGTCTCTTCCCCTCACAGCCACCGCTCGTCTTTTTTTAATATCGATTTAAAAAACCTTGACCCATGTGTGAGGACAGCATTAACTCCATATTTCCTTTTCACTCGAGGTGGCTGATTTCCCAGTAAATCCAGCACTACCTTCCAGTGCCTGGTTGCGGCTACATGCACAGGACAAAAGGGGATGCCAGCAGATAGAACAAAGCCAGTTTCCCTCTGCCCTACTCCTCCAGCCTACCCCCACAGCTTCTTTAAACGAAGACATTTGAAAGGCCAGAACTCAGTGCAGTTATGAATTTGAACTAGGAGATCTGCCCAGCCAGATTTTCCTACAGCTTCATAAAGACACTTTTCCTAAGTGGCCTTACAGTTCTGCTTAATTCATTTCCCAGAAATAGAAAACAGCAAAGTGGAAATTAAAAAGGAAATACATATGAGCCAGCTTCTCTATCAGCATAAATCCATCCTGGGACCAGTGAGTAACATTGTCACTTGGTGTCTGAGGAGCCAGCTGCTGATGAAGAGTTTATAGAGATTAAATTCGTTTACTAGGTCAGACTCTAAACAACCTTCTCTGGTGTCTTGCTACCTAAATCCCAGCAGATTATCTGCACATGTACTCCTCCTCCCCTTTGCTTGCAGCGCTGCTGTCTCCATGGTATTCTCCAGCAATAAAGAGGTGTCCCTTGGAAGAAGTAACCACACAAAAGAATAAAAGGACACATTAATTTTATGCAGTCTGGAAGCAGTTCTGCTGATCAGCCAGAAATCAGTCCATGGCCTTCTATTATGTGAAGAAATAACCTCAGTAGAAAGGGTGGAAACTACTTGCTTCCATTCACGCACAGAGCTGGACTGTCTGGAGAGCTAAGGCTGTCCAGCTGAACGCTGCTATTGAGCCTTTGGCCGCTTTCCATCCCCATTTACCATTTTCCACCGTGCCTGTGTTGCTTTGACAGCCCACTGTGCTGTTCCCAGAGGACTCTAGCAGAAAGTCATCCTGCCAGTGTATTCAAGGGCACTTTTTCAAGACACTGTTACCCGTCTGACACATTTATAGGCTGATGGTGAAAGTGGAGCTCACCCACACAGTGCATCCCATCCCCCTTGCATTGCTTGAATGCTGTATCTGCCCCTCAAGTGGGGCTCCTAAACCTCCCAAGCCAGCCAACCAGCAGGAAGTTGGCCCGTCCCCTGAACCGACCGAAACCAGAGCACAGGGGCAGGTCTTCAACCAGGAAGAGCTGATAGAGCTCAGCGGAAGGCAATGGGCCGTTTACTCAGTATGTTTGCTATCAAGTGCAGGGTCAGCAACTCATTGTGGAAAAGCATAGAAAATGTTGGTAAATTGAGGTAAAAGCACAGCCCCAAGCAGAGTGTAGATGATTAGAGTGGAAGACCACACTCACCTTGGAAGACATTTGTTTTCAACAGCTTCTTCCCTGTGATTCTCAGATTCCTTTTCGTCACACACTGTTTTCCAGCATATTGTTAGTTCCATCTTCATTTCACATAGGTGTAACTCCTTTTTCTTGCTTCCTTGGACTTCTGACAGTTTGCAACAGTATCGATCAGGAGGTGGATGAGAATGACATGATGCTGCACAAGCAGCATCAGTTCACCTCAGCCATCTCTTCAGAGAGGTGCTACGTGGGAAGGCTGCACCCTCCTCACTGCATCGGAGCTCCTGATAAACAAAGGGCATCAGTCTATGGTCAACACACTTGAACTATGGTGATTTTATCCCTGCTCCCTGCCCTGCAAAATAAGCTTAGGTGCTGATCTACCAGCTGTAAGGTTGCTTTGCATCCTACAGAGGGGTACCTGCACTGGATGCTCAACAAACAAGCAAAACGCTAGTGGCATAGCCAGCACTTCAGCTAATGCACGAGTCATGACTGGTGAGTCTGTTACTGAACACATAAGCTGCTACAGCATGAGAAAGAATAAAGTCTGGGATTTCACTGTAGCTGAGTCTATAACATATCATCTGTGAACCTGGAGCTACCCGACACATTCTCCAGCAGATTAGGGGACCCCATGGCTACACTGGGCTTCACTTTACAGATGATAAACAAGCTGAAGGGCAAGTGGGGAACAGAGTTCACTGAAAGCCTGGTCCACTGGGTAAGGGGAAAGAGTTTCAAACTAGGTACCAGTGAAAGGGCACTATCAAGAAATTGAGGTTAGTTCTGAGCCAGTTACAAAAGCTCATAACAAGGAGTGGCTATATGAGACTTTAAAAACTTAGTAGAAGATCCAAAAATCAAAGCCAATCTCAAAGTGAGTTGTAAAGGAAACACATGAAATCCCTAACATAGTAACAAGTCAGAAAGGTTGTTTCAGTGCAAAACTCTCCAAATATAACACAACAAACAAGCTACTTAATGCTGTCCTGGAAGAGCCAGGACAGTTTTCTTATAGCACAGCATCAGTATCCAAACCAGCCACAACATCAAGTCACGTAATCAGTGCAGGAGGATAAAAACACATTTCTCAGCCATCTTTGATGGAGGCTTCTGCCTGTTAAATTAGCTGCCATTCTTCAATTTATTACTTTTAATGATAGTCGTCTGTCTTCATCCAAACTAATTATGTCTAAATCAATGGTAATGGTAGATTTGGCATTGATTATCCCTGCAGACGCTCTCAACTTAAATTGTCCTTTTGCATAAAGATAATTCCCTTGGCTATTTCCTGCCAAAACATCAACACCTGAGTATTTATTTAACTAATTATTTTTATGCACATGTCATCACTGGCGTTTGATATAAACTACAGAAATACAAACAGCTTCTCTACCCTATGTTGCCCAGAGACATCAGAAGATGGGCTTCCTTAGTAGTAAGCCACCGTCTAATATTCCACTCAAAAATGTGCATTGAAACTGGGCTGTGTTCACAAGATCAGGCTCATCAGCCACGAATCTTGTAGCAGACAAGGCGTCCAAGTAGATAATTTGTGGAGTCTTACCAGTGTAAGACCAAATCTACTGATGTAATAAACCTATGTGCCTAACACTTACCTTACCGTAGTGCCAACAGTCCAAAAAAAGCTGGAAACTGTCATAATAAGAAGACTTTTGCAGTTTTGCAGCTGCCTGTAATTGTCTGCCTCTCCAAGTCTTCCCTGACCTGGAAGGGGACACTAGATTCTGAAAGAGAAGCAAAGCCCACAGCAACTGGGATGACAGCTGGGTCCACCTGCTGGCATAACTACCAGCTTCAGAAACGTTAAGGGGTGTGGGGCATTTATGGGCAAAATTGTTTTCTGTGTGTTCCACTTCTAAATTAGGAAAAAAAAAAAAGTTACCTGTTGGAAGGGAAAGGCTCCTACATTGTCAGAGGGAATTACTGTTGTCCACCTTTTTACTCACATAAAAGTCATCTAGGTCAAAAAGTACTCTCCTGACTTTTCAAAGAGAAAAGCATAACCAAATATATGCAAAGAAATTTTTTCTGACATTTGAAACTCTGAATGTAAAAACAGTCTCAAATTGTCCCTCCATATTTGAAAATTGTGCTTACTTCTGAGACAAACAGGATTAGTCTCAGTGACAGATTAATTTGCTTTTTGATACAGAAAAAGTGCTCTGCAGGATGAACACAAACACTCTGCAGGCTCCAGAGGATTGCAGCAGCGCCTTTCACCTCCAAGTCACTGGTTCAAATTCCGTCCGGGAGTCGGGACTGAAAACTTTTAATGTCTAATGGTTGTTCAATGGTCCATGTGAAATGAGTTTTGTGGTTGTGCCTTCACTCCAAGTAACACTACTGAGGGCCTTAGCGGTGAGGCCAAGGACCGGGCAAGTGTAGTGAGCAGCAAATGCTCACGCTTCCCGAGTTTCCTTTCCATAAAGGAAAGTCTGGTCTTCAGCTGGCTGTAATACAGTTGCTCAGTAACAAAACACAAGATTTCATGGCACTGGGGCTTATCAGCTCATTACTTGTCACCAGAATTAAATATGTTCTAAGTGAATGTTCAAAGCAGCATTTATAACCCCACACCTGTTAAAAACTAAGATCTGATTCAGTGAATAGGCTATGCTCCTCTAAAAGTATCTCCTTTTTTCCCTATTTGCAGATATTTGGGTTTCACTAAAGAAATACGTACAGTCCCAAAGCCTAGAAGACTGCAGTTTTGGAGCACTTCCAGATGCAGCAGACGAAACACATTGCACCTGGAAAGGTCAGCGGTGGGCAGATGGAAATAAGCAATAAGCCATTTTTCCTTTATGTAGTCCCACACTGCCAATAACGCTGCCCAGAGGCCTCATTCTGTATCTGATATGCATATTAAGTTACTTTTACTCCTGCGAGATAACACGCTTACTGTAGTTTAAAGGCAGAAGGCTGCTTGAGATTTTACCAATTGGAAAACTGGTTTTAAGGCCAGAACTTGAGAGCCTTTGTCTTAGGGAGAAGACTACCGCTCTCACAAAGGCTGCTCTGAGGACCCTCACAAAAATCACAGCGCTACTAAAAGCATTGCAGCCAGACACAGAGAAGGGCTGTGCTGAATGCAGTGCTCTGCAGGGCAGGGAAGACACTGGAGAGGGAAGGCAGAGAGGCTGCTGCATGCTCCCAGCTTTGGGGCCTCCTAAAGCCGAGCGGCAGACACCAACATGGTCCTCAAAGATCCAAGAGCTGCTCTGAGGCTATTCTGATGATTTTCTCCTACAAAGTACATCCTTTCAGGATAGCTCCAGCCATGGCTCTTAACATCTCCTCTGTTGTATGCATAGATTGGGGGAAGAGAAAGGCAATATTACACTTTGCCTGCAATGAGCAGAGGAAACAAAAAATGAACTCACACGTTTGCCAAATCTTGCCTTAACGCTATATAAAACATACAGCAGATGGGGAAAAGGTTCTTGCCCCAGCTACCCACCCAAAACAATTTATAGCACCTGATTTGAGGGCATTAACCTGTACACGCAAAATGTGTCAGTTCTTATTATTCACTGTAAACGTGTCATAGCATGGACATATGCTCAGCAAGGCTCCTGGGGCTGGTACTGAAATTATAAACAGCCCATTAAACAGAGGCTGTAAATACTCCAAAGTGCTGTAGATCTTGGTCAGTTAAAAAGCACTGGATAGGCTTTAAAGCTAGAAAAATACTTGGCTCCATGTAAATCCCCTTCTTTCAATCCCACCTAACTGCACTGCAAGAAATTAAGGGGAAAAACAACCAAATCCACACAAGTGCAGCAAATACACCAGCACTTCAATAAGTACCGGGTTCTACAGCAAACACAACAGTCAGCATGAAAAATGGGCTCCCCTAAAAGACAAGAGGGGGATCAAACACAGACAGGGGATATCTATGAGCACACATCCTTGTTCGGAACAAAGGCGTATCCAAACCAGTTCAGGGAGTAGAAACACTAAACAGAATGCTCCACTGGTGGCAACTGGTGATTTCACATTGGAACACAGGACTGTGTAGTAGGCAGAAACAGAGGCAAGCCAGTGAGATAATGGGAAAAGAGGAAGAAAGCCTAACATATATATATATATGTTTATATATATAAATTATCATCAGATAATCCTGAGTAAAGAAGAGCCAGAAAGAGAGCAAGAGCTTTTGGAGAGCTTCTGTCCTGCCAGAAGGGGACTCAATGCAGCACTACATACCTCTGCATTCCTTGTCCCGCCACCCATTTCCCGTCAGAATGGATATAAATCCATAAAAACTTGATTTCTTTGGCTATCAAAAGGAGTAAGAACATTGCTCATGTCTCACAGGTATTATGCTCAGGAGAGGTGCAAACCAGAACTGCAAACCTGCTACGAACGTGAACAGCTCAGCTGATCCCTCCCACACCTATCCACAGAGCTAACAGGGACACCAGACCGCCAGCTCTGTATTTCTGGGAGCTCATGGACCTCCAAACAGCCATAGCAGCCACAAAGCCCCGTGAAAAACAGAGGCAGAAATCTTCTTAGGTCATGTCTGCGCCCTGCATTATGCAAGTGCTTCAGACCAACCTTTAGCTTTAAGTGATTTCCTTTAAGGGCAGATAGACTCGGGCTCTTTACCTCTTCATTAACTACATGTATTTTCCAGTCACACAAGATCTGCCTTATGATTTCTTTCTTTTGAATAATTCTTTTACTGCCACAGAAGTCATAGTGAAGAGAGTCCAGACGTCTCAATAGCACATCAAATCAAGGCCAATAGATCGGGACAACACATGCGCTGGGGACGTTCAGGACAGGCTAAGCTTCACCCCTCTGCGGAGTTCTGTACCAGTGCAGAGCTGGCACTGCCATCACGATCCCGGGGCACTGACGCTGCTGCAAATACCAGTGTTGCCAGTCCCAAAGCAACTCATCAATCCCAGATTCATATTAATAAAGAGAGACACAACAGAATATGGGACTTTACAGACGTATGCACTGCTTTTGACTCTTGCATAACTAGTGAAAACTTAGTTTACTTGGATTTTAAGTTGAGTAATAGGCTCAAGTTCCAGCCTATGAAACTGACCTCAAGCTGAGTAACTAAGATATAATACCCTCCATGCTGTTTTAGCCCGATTTAAGCACCCCTTTGTTTTTGTGAAGCTGAGATGAATGGTGAACCTGCCACATGGAACCAAGAAGTAAATCTTTCATTTCCAGGGTCTGAAATCTGATATAAATAGGTTCTCTAAGGATTTGGTATCTAGTTCATAGGAAGATTTTTTTGCTAAGAGGAAGGCACAAATACGAAATGCAGCTGCCTCCCTATAAGCCAGTTGTGTACCAGTGCAGACACTGGGACAGGATGGGACACGTGTCTTGCCACCAGCCAGCAAGAGTGCACTGAACTGACTGTTGGAGGGCTGAAACTCAGCTGTGCCTGACGCTAATTTACACTGCTATCAAGGAAGGAAACCACATGCTTCCTTCTCTTCCAAAGACCACAAAACCTCATTTACTCTCCTGATTGCCTTAGCCAATATGAAACAAAGTAACTTTTAATAAAGTGTGCCATGGCAGAGAAAAATTGATACAATCACAGAGCTGGTATAATAGGATTTAATTCTGCTTCAGATGTGCTAGTTTTAATAAAAAAGGATTGAGCAAATCTAAAATAAATTACACTGAAAGGTCAGGCTTATTGCTTGTACAGTTATGTTAACTCTTCCACAGACATTTTTACAGACTGTATTTATGAGACCTTTTGATTTTCAGAAGAGGTATAAAATACATCTGCAATTTTCCCATTATTTGCAGCAGTGTTTCTTCTACAAGTGTCATTTCCCAGTACTTCAGTACAGATTTCTTTAACTGACATGTATAAAAACTGATGAGTTATTTATGGGGCAGTTTTGTTAAATTAGTGAAACTGTAATTCCCAAAGGAAAGTTAAACCCAACTAGGAAAAAAAATTGTTAAGGGGAATGATGATTCCCATTTGTGTCCCAGTGACGCTAATGATTTCTTATTCATTAATCATTCCACCAGCATGTCATTTATTCAATAGGAAGCAAATCAATTACTTATTTTTATATGTAGCTATGGCCCTGATACTGTGAACTGCTCGGAACAGACATGAATCGGAAAGAACTATGAACACTGAATCTTATTACAAGGCTCTTATTAATATTACAGCAGCATCTAGAGATCCTAGCCAAAATCGTAGCCCACATTGCTCACTGCTCCTGTAACACGGAAGTAAATATCCATCGTAACCCTAAAGGAAATACACAGCATAAACAGACCTTAGCAGGGGAGAGGAAGAGCAGAGAGGCTGCAGGAGAGGGAGTTGGCTGCAGTCATTTCTGCAGAGCTAGAAACGCACGGCAGTGTCCCTGTTCGCAGTCCTGCGTTGCTATTCAAAGGTCCAGGCTGCTCCCCAGCCTTGCCTGGGCACAAACACGGTACAAATCCTGCAGGCACAACCAGGGACCTTACAAGCACTCCAACGAGTTGCAAGTCTTAGTTTCTTGCCATTGTCATGACTGCACAAGCCTATCACATATGAACACAGATGTTTTATGTTGTTTCTATGTGTTTTTACCCAACTCAGGTGTGCATGAGACTCACACTTGGAAAAGGAACTATCATTTCTACATCAATATTGAGGTAGTATCTAGACACCACAAAATCAGTTCTCTGCAGCCACCACCGGAGAAATTCTGCTGAATTTGATCAAAGGAGCTATTGGAAAAACAGAAAATCCAATCCACTGTTGGTATCCACACTTTCAGGGAACCTCGGTACAAGTCCATCAGCACTAAACATAAGCTAAGTAGGCTGAACTGTGTCATCAGATTTAAAAGTAAAATTAAGTCTTGAGTTCACTGGGGAGTTCTGCTCAATGCTCTTGAGGCGGTTATGAGTAGCTCCAGTAGCAGGAGACTGCATGCAACCACCACTGGCAGCCGTAGGATAATGAAGACTTGCCACAGTGGCCAAGGACTACCCCAGGGGGTCCTGGGTTTCAAGAATCACATTCATTCCAAGCCACTGGTTTTTATTTCATTCTGATGAAATCAACAAGAAATGACTGCCAGCCATTATTACTGAGGAGCAGAGGTGATACCTACTTTTTGTGCAGCAAAGGGAATTCAACCAGAAATCTGACTGCCCCCTAACTAGGAACACAAGCAGCTATTGTTTGAAATTAGAAAGACACAGCTTTGTGCTGTGGGCTACAATAATTTCTGTGAGTTGGCAGGGGAGCTTCTGCAAAACACGCAGATCAAAGAGCTACAGAGGCTTCTTTGCATAGTTTGAGTTATATGAATATGCAAAACAGCAGCATCCTGGGAACACCTGTGAAGCCCCTTGACAAACTCCACTTAATTTTATCAACATTTCTGCTTTTGACAGCAGAAAAAACCCGTTTGAGGTAGAGTGGTACCCAGAGGACAAAATTCTGTCTTCAACAAATAAAAACGATGGACAGAACATGTCCATTAAAAGACCAGGGCTTGCAAAACAGAATTACTGTTTTTATTTGAGGCTTTCTGAAATATGGTCAAGGAACTGTATTTCTAGTCTAGATCCTGGCCAAGAGCAGTAGACACTGCACAGAAAGAGCAAAAGACAGTCCTATCACAAAACAGAACAGTGAAGGAGATTAAGGAGGCCAAGCAGTACCAAAAGCCTTCTAGAGAAAGCTAACAGTCCCTTCAGAAAGAACATCAAATGACTCCGAGTGAAGAGATAAATGTCAGTTTTGCTGCAGCCAAACTGCAGAAAAAAACACCATACAAGAAAAGTTAAGGGCAGTCTTTTTCTTTTGGTGACTATTAGGCGACTAGGAAACTGGAAGAGGATGTTCTCTTAACTTTTCCATTTGGAAAAAATAGCAAACCTTGGATACCTCCAGAACTTTGCTTCAATGGGTAAAACACCTACCAAGCTTTGATAGATCAGCTCACATACACTTTTTCTTCTGATACCACTGACTCTTTGCCAAGATATCTGTATCTATTTCTATCTATATAAGACAGAGCCACAAACTTCAGTCTTCGCACAGGCCCTGCTACCTACAACCTGCAGTTACTACTGCTGTGATTGATGTGAATCCTTTGATCTCCAACAGGAATGTGGTCCCCATCTGACAAAACTCACTATCTTATTTTGTCTTTTATTTTAATAGGTTTCCTGCCAGCAGGGCTCTGCCTCCATTTGANCCATTTTTAAAAGTACTGGCCCAAATCCATGAAAGCAGTAAAAATATTGGTTTTTCCTCAGCTTTTATTACTATACCTAATTCCCAATGAGAACAATAATTTCTACAGCAACCCTCAAATGAAGGTCTCAAAGCTCTTTAAATCAAAAATAAATCATGCACGTAGACAAGCTGGCACTGCTGCTGATCTCAGGTTGTGGGCACCTTCTTTCATCGAAAAACAACACAGAAAACACCAGGTATATGATCCCCTCACACAGTCTTAGCAAAGCTGTACTTCAACACAAACTCATCATGCTGCACTAATTACACAGCAGACTCTCTCCTCAGCTCTCCTGCACCCTGGCACACACAGGCAGGCTCTGAATGACAGGTGACTCACATTGCTTCATCCACTCCAGACCACAAACATCTAGTTTTGAGCGAGAAATACCACATCCACTCAAAACTCTTGGAATAACTTAGAGTGCAATGGTTTAATTCCAATCCAAGAAAAAGACAGGACTAATTTCGATGTGGTGTGTTAACGGGTGTTTTAGCTCCATATTACTTTAGTTTCCTCTACTGACGAAGGCTTTCTGACCATGTTAAGGCAGACGACGTTCAACACTGCATTGAGCCTTTTGTGCAGAAAAGACGCTGATTTCTGAAGAGTGACGCAGTCAGCCTATGTACAATACTCCAAAGGCAGTTACAGAGAGAGCTAAAGGTAAGTATTAAGTAGATCAGGTGGACTTTAGGCCACGAATACCACCATACATAATTTTCCAGAGAGTTTTGTATCTCAGAAAACAGCCATGCAGAACATGCTATTTACTGATTCATTATTTTTTTCCCCCATTACTACAACTCAGTAGCACTGTACTCCTCATTACAGTGAATTATTGCCCATAATCCCTATTTTCTGCCTCTGCACTTCAGATTAAGGTATGCCTCAAACACTCCTTACTTTGTACACAAACGCTCATGGGGCTCTGCAGATGGTAGAAGTGAAATGGTGGGCAACACGCAGCAAAGTATCTGATGCAGAACTACGGGGATCAGTTCGAAAATAGCAACACCCTGCTTTAGGTAACATTGACTCTAGAGAATTCTTAGTAGACATGTTTAGTACATACATTATCAGAGAAGTAGAATCACCATTGTTAGTTTAAAATACGATGTGATTGTGGCAACTGGTCAATATAAAAAGACCATTAGGGCTGGAGGTATGTCTGCAGTAAGAAGGTAATAAAACGACCAGTGCACGGAATACCATAAACCACCTTACCACAATCAAATTCATGTCTGCGTTCTACCTCCTGCCAGTCTCCCCATAAAACCACTACACCTGTCTTTCCAATTCCAGTCGGCTCTATTATTTAAATGAAACACTACCAGAAGAGAACAAACTCAGCCACACTCTACAGGACTTGGTGCTTTTAATATCAGAAAAAAATTATTATGGAACTGTGTTCTGTTTCTCAGCTGGTTTTGGCTGATTTCTTCCTCAACCATCAAGCCACTATTTGTAAGGAAAGAAATAGCCATGCTCACCTGCTGGCACACGAGAGTCATTCCCTCCGCCTGGCAGGAGCCCCAGCGATGCCATGGGTACCCTCATACTTCTGCTGGGCAGTTGGCTGCTCTGCAACACCATCGGCAGAAAGGTATCTGCACTTCAGAGTGAGGTCAATGGCTTACCTTAAACAGTCTCCACCACTTCCTAAATTTCCAGTCATCTCCTTTGGCCAATATCAAGTCAAGATATTGTTGTCCATAAGGTGAGCAAGAGCCTAAAATCAGCCCTGAACTACTGAATCACCACAGCATAGCCATGGCTCTACTGGCACCTGTAATTTAGCAAATTTACACAAAAGGCACAAAACCACAATTAAAAGGACTGTACACAAGATAACTTTCCACTTTTTAACAAGTCCCACAGAAGATCAGCCGGGTATCAGGACCTGTGATTAGACAGCAAACCCTTACACCCCAGGTTCCTAAATAAACTTCTAAAATGGGATGCCTGGCAGCTAGCACTGTAACAAAATCCTATCAGCACCCAAGAAATAAACAAACTAACATTATTCTTGGATTTCTGATTCTGCCTCAGGTTCATTACAAAGTAACTTGCAGCTCAATAAACTTTGACAGGTTTTCATGTTATAAAAACAAAGACAAAAACTTATTTACTCACTTTTTACCTCATACATCCCAAATCAATAATTGCACCTATTGATCAATGACATAAATTCAAAACATTAATTTACATTGAGTACTGTAACCTTATAAGAAGGCAACAACTGAATTTGTTGAAATTGATTTTTCTTCTGTTTCCAACAGAAAATCTTCAGACCTGTAGAATGAGACGCAGTGCATGGAGCACTTAATTGTCAATGAGTATCAGAAAAAGCTAAAATTAAATTTCTTTTTGAATATGGGAAGAAAATGATGAGTCTCCAGGGCTGATGTTTAAGCAAAAGAAATTTGTTCTACCTCTTCCGCATGTGCATTCAAGCAACGTGAATCACGGAAAGGTGAATTTCAGCATGTACTAAAAAGTCACTTCAAAACGTAAGTACAATTATTTCAGGGATGTGTACCTACAGAAGTTATAAAGCAATGCTGAAATATTTTGTTTTGAAAGGGCAGTATTTATTTATTTAAAATTCCAGCAACATAATTTTAATAGCAAGTCACTGAAGCAAAATCCTGTGGCAGAACGTGATGCTCCTTTCTGTGGCACAAAGGGCCTGCCTTCAAGCAGCACTTGAAAGCACGTGGATATGGAGTCAGCACAGTTCTCGCTCGGAGCATTGCACCGAGTGCCACACCAGCTATTAACTCCGTTTAAACTTTGATAGAGGTCTTGAGTTGAACATAATGTAATTTTTGGACAAGACGACCTACCTCTCACTCGGTAACTATCCCACCAGCCAAGAACTTTGCAGGAACGTTTGGTAAAGACTGGCAAACTCGTGGGAGACAGCTGGACTACAGCCCTGTCAAGAGGAAAATGTAAGGAACTACAGAGAGCACCTCAGCATTGCCACACCAGCGGTCTCATCCATATGCACAGGGAGCAGCCCTATCCCCAGATTTCCTCTTTTCAGATCCGCCACTGACACTTGGGGCCTGAACGGGTGAAAAAAAGCACGAGAGTGCTGCCAAGTGGGGAAAGCAAGGAGAAAAGCCTAACGCTGCCTTCACAAGCTACACTCCGTCCTGAGGCACACACACGCACAGCTCCGCTGCCTTTGGTGGTACCTCCACCCACTCACAGCAAATTGGTGGCTTTATTTTAAATTCGGGTTTACTACCAATAAAAATAGATAGATTTAGCCATCAATCTCCAGTTAATTACACACAGAGTTTTCCCAGCCCAGCTCTCACCCCAGCCTGGCATGGATGATTGTTTCGAGACTCAGCCTCTTCCCTCTGAATTTCAAATGTCAGAAGTAGAGCCTGCTGCGAGAGCAGCGTTTGCACAATAACTGGGAATTGTGCCAAGACACCCCATCTGTTAATTTGGACAGGTTTCCAAGGAGTCTCCTCATGAAAATATCCATGATGTCACCTGACCCAGCAGGGTTTGAAATAAGGCCTGGAAGCAAAGGCTTCCTTCTCAAGGAAGAGCTGCTCTTTAATTAAGCGCATCACACACACCTGTGCATCTTCCTGCTCCTCACAGGGACTTGACCACCCTTCCATCCAAATACCAACCAATATTTACAGTGGGTTACAGTAGTAACTTGCAACTTCTTCTCTCTTCTCCATTTTCCATCCCCATAAGCACAGTCCAGCGTGCAGTGGCACAGCCTGGAATCAGGCTCCAGGATGGGCCTAACCTGGTGTCCAGAGAGGTCACACAGACTCCACATAGGAGAGCGACAAGCGCCTCCAAGGAGGCATCGCCTAAATCAGGTAATCAGTGCTCTAGTTTGATATTGCTGAATCAAAGATATTAATACATTTACCAGTGCACTGAGTTAGGCCCCAATTAGCTGATACTAAAGTACTCCAACTAGGAAAGTGTTTGTCTACAAAAGATGTCTCAAAATCTCTAATGAGCAGCGATTTGTTGTTTTTCAGAAGAGGATAAGAACACTTCCCTCACAACAACTATTTAGATATTTTGAGTACATAAAAGCTAAGACTCAGTATCAGTGAAGAGCTGAAAATTAACTTCTATTTTTCTATGCTGTTATCATGCCTACTACCATGGAACACGAGTTCATTTAACAAAGCATTAGTCAATGAAAATATATTTCAGGCAGGAAAAAAAAAAAAAGAGTTATTACCAAAGTTGTTCAACATTTTATCCATCCATACAAAAGGAAACAATTATTGACACAGATAAATATGAAATGAAAGTTGATGGTTTCCTATTTACTATATTGGTGACTTTACTGTAAGACGATATTTTATAGCCGGTTCCTCAAGGTGAAGGACTATTAAAAAAATTTCTCTAAGCCAATTTCTCTAAGAACCCTAAACTGTAATGAGTTACTACTTGAACAAAATGCTGTATTGTATTTATTTAGAAGTAAGGACTGACTGCTAACAGCATGGATATATCCTTGGAATTTAGTAAAGGTTCCATGAAATTCATAACACAGTTAGCACTGTCTTCACAAAATCCCAACTACAATTTTATGAGCCCAAGGATTATACTCCTTAGGCTTACTTTAATAATTCGAAATACCCAGTAGTCAACACTTTTTTCTTTTCCTAAGCAGAAGCGATAAAATAGAAAAAAAAAATCAAACAAAAACCCTCCAACCAAACACACCCCCTCCCCCCAAAAACCTTGGAGAAAGACATGAGAATCAAGGTATCTAGAAATTCAGAGGCCATCTTAAGAAAATGGGGAAGCAAGTTTTAAGGAAAGAGAAACAACAGAAGCTTTCTTACTGGACTCTAAACCCTCACTGTGAAGCAGTCTCCTGAGGAATATCCACCTGTTAAGCTAGAGAAAGAAGACGCATAACAAATGTCATTTAATGAACAGCTGAGTGGAATTTACGATATTGTGGCCTTCAGCAGTGTCCACCTAATTAACAAATGAGAAGATAAATAAGGATGACTTTTCAGCCTGTTTTGTTATGTCAAGGAATTGTCATGTAGAAATGAAAAGGTCTGTTCCCTGAAAAAGGTGTCCATAGTCCGACCTTTCCCGAAACACTGAATGCACACAACGAGAAGCAGCATCACCTGACAGTACCAAACTCCACCGCAAACTCGACAGCTACTGAGTAGCTCTGCAGGAAGGATCACTGCTCCCATTACAAGTTCTGATGTTTGAACACAGCATCTACGCCAGAAGAGTTGGCACGTACTGCTTCCCAGAAAATCTCAAAAACAGTAGACTTTAGTGGTGGTAGACCACCACAAAGAACATGTAAGAAGTAAAAACCATCTGTGGGACCATGCTCAGCCTGGCACAAGCAAAGATACCTGAAAACACTATAGTTCTTGTAGTGAACCCAACGACTGTTTTGGCCTGCCACCTGAAAGAGAGTGGGGTTTATCAAAAGCCACTGTGAAGCAGAGAGAATTGCTACCAGCCAATGCCAGGATAAACTCATCTCCTTTTTTGAAGGGCGTTGTCCTGAGAAAAAAAGTCGAAAACTGAGCATTCATTTGGAGTGTGCACCTCTCCAAGCAGACTATCTAGCATGTCTACTAGTGATCAACAGCTGCTATGACAAAATTCCTGGTCTCTACCTTCTATGTCTCCTAGACTTAAGCTCCAAATTCTTTAATTTTAGTAACACACCAGAGGTATGGAATAACAGAAAAACAGCAATATACTTTAATAAAGTATCAATATACATTGTATCATACCATACGTACTATGTGACAACACAGGCAAGGCTGTCTCAAAAATACACACTAGTAGTATTTTATTTCAGATTACAGGAAACTACAAAGTTTGGAAGCAGACATGGAACAGCCACACACATACTCCCCTTAGCCTTCAGAGTATGGTAGCTGAATGTATGAGAGGGACAAGAGCAACGAAAACAAATCAAACTATTCTGAACAGTATCCAAGTGCATGGGCCCATCTGTACCAGAAGTATAATTACCAGAAGACGTCAGGTTCATATTAATTTTTATTTTCATATATGTACAACTTAAGAAACGAATCTCAATTTGAAAAAGATCAGAAGTTATCTTTCAACAACACAATGTAGACATACCTTTGAGGCAGCAAATATTACTCCTATTAAGGCGCTTATGAAAGGATGAATATCATGCAAATACAATTAAAGAGTACATTACATTTCAAAATATGCAAACCAAGTTCAACTTTTAACTCTTTTGGAAAAAGAACATATCAAACATTATAACTGTGACCCACCAAAGCATTTACATACATGCTTGAAGCTAAGTACAGGGACTAGATAAACTTAAGTCAAATGTAACAGCTGTCAAGCTATCTTAACCAGATCAGAACACCAGTCAGTGATCAATCCCTTCCAGCATCTCCAGTGCCAACGTATGCACCAACCTTGTCATTTTACATTCACATATACGGCTGCCGACTGCAAAATTCCATATGCTTTCTCAACCTGTAAGGCCCACATTTTTTGCTTTGGCATTAATCTGTGATCACTGAAAGCACTTAATCCCTCCACCGAAGCCAGGGAAGAGGCGCGCGCAGAGAGCGCCTGTACCTTACCAGTGCACAGCAGGAACTGCAGGCGCTGCAGGAGCTGCATAATGGAAGTTACTTCCATCAGGTATTTAGGAAGATTCCAACTAATTTCCATATAGCGTACCCCTTGTTTATGATCTCAAAGCATGAGAGCTGTGGCTTTTTTTAAACCATAAGCAGCTTTAGCACTAAATCAAACAAGCAATGCTAACGTACAAGAAAAAACTCTTTTCCTTAATACTTTAGTATAGTAATGCTACTTATGCAAACAGTATCTAAAGATGATCTAATATTAACAGCAGGGAGAAAGCTTCATTCCTTCTCTATGTCATTATAATAAATGGAAACTATATATAACAAAGATCATCAGCTGTGTGACTTTTACTGTCATAAGAGTCAAAACTCAAAAATAAAAGGCCTGAAAATTTGAAAGCAATGAATATGTGTAAAGAAAAAGAACACAACTATTGTGACCTCTCCCAGGATGCTGCGTGCACTGTGAAACGTGCTAGGTGACTACTTTTTCTTTGTTCAAACTCAATGCTAACATAATCAAATTTTAGTTCTCTACTCAAATGGAAACAATAAACCTTTTTTTAAAAAATTTATATCACGTAATTTTTTGGCAACTATCAAATTACCTAAAGGCCCAGACTTTTCAGAAGTTTCGTAACACATTACATTCAGTGCTTACAAGTTTCTTACAATCAGTATTCCACACCTAAGAAAATAGTAGTTAAAAGTAGGAAGATTCCTTTATTTCAGTCCATCTAATTCTGAGTCACAGCAGCATATCATTTAGATACTGCCAGGCACACACCACATGTGTATGTGCAACTAGAACTAAAAAGGAAAAGAAAGATCCATTTTACTTTAATCCTGACCAGCAGCTGTTAGCAATTTTCTTTAGTTATCACTGTGGGACATGATGGATGGGAAGACTCAATATGCTGAGGAACTAGTATATAGTGTACAAGTGCTCTCAAGGACTGTTGTTCAACAGCACATTCAGTTTAACTAGGAACTACAGACTGTAAGAGATAACAGGTAGTTCCTGGGAGCATCTATCATTCTTCAGAGAAGCTGTCTGATCAAGAGGATAATATCTGGAAGAACAATTGCATGATCTTTTGCTATATAGCTAGTACATCACGTCATTGAAAGAGGAGAAAAGTGGACACTAACTCAAGTGGTGACTCAAACCAAGAAATCTGCGTAAGAGAACAAGTTGAGATATTATCATTTTAAGACTTTCCATACACTTTGCAACACAGAGAAACTGGATACACAAAAAACATGCTAGTCAAACAAAGCTTAACCTACAATAACAAAACCTGAATACACTTATTTCAAGACTTAAAACATTAAAATATTCATCCAATGACAAACAGGAGCAATGGAATAAAGTCTAGACCTAGCCATGTAATTCAACAAAACTTCAATTGGCTCCTCCAGCCTTTCTCTCCCTCCTCTTTTTTGTGGTTTTTACAATTTCAGGCCATAAACTTACTGAGTGACATGGGAGACAAAAAGCAAATGTAAATAAGGCATCTTCCTCTCTCTATTAATAGCAATGCTCCAGGGATTTGTGATTATATATGTATGTAGCTGTGCAGCCTTTTTGCAGCCCATAATTACAGAGGATGTCCTTCTCCCAAGGATAAAGCAGATGTCAACAACTCCAATACCAAAATAGCATTTGAAAAGACAACCTTCTTTTCTGAGCACACCTATCCCATCTGGGTTGCATACTCATTTAAAAGTATGCCTTGACGCCCACCACTAACCTTCTGTCTGAAAGCTGTGCCCCATCATTACTAGATGTAGCTCTCAACAGATGAATACCCTTTTTTACAATGCAAGTCTTACAAGTAAGAGCCCAGTGAAAACATTAATAACTTGGTCCCCAAACAAAAGCTCCATTCCAAAATACGAAATCAGATTATTAATCTTTCAAAATGCTCAACCAAGTCATCACACCCATTTTTCCCCAAACCTTAAACAGACTATCAAGAGAAGCTGGAAATAACTCATCAGTCTTAGAGAGATTAATCCCAGAAAACTTCAAAGACATTCCAATATATTTTAAATGACATAAAAGAATATGGGCAGAACTCTGTCCTAAGACTCAAGAACTTTATATAAAGTCCTGAATTTTAAAATACAGAAGGTAGCCAATGCAAAGCATGAAATACGAAGAGTTTAAAGATTTTTTCATCTCAAACACCTCAAACCACAGAAGGAAGCAAACTGCACTAGAAGAAATTTACAAGTAGTCTTCAAGGGAAGTACCATGTAAAGCACACTGCATTAATCTAGACTTGACATTATGAGGGCATGTCTCACTGTAGCAGGGTCCATACTAAACACCAGATCAGAGACAGAAGATTAAAGTAAAACATCAGATGTCAGAGTCACTGTTCTACTGATCCAGGAAAGGCAGAGACTCCAAGGTAAGCAGAAACTATGAACCTGCTTAATAAAGGCCATTCTTGCAAAGTCAAAAAATCATACATCCAACACTTTCATCCCTTCATTAAAACAGAAATACTAAAAAGGAGCACTCCATAACATATCCCCATTGCTTCTGACTGACATGTTGAATCAAAGGTAAAAAGCAGAAAGTTAGCAGAGATAATTAGAGCAACAAAGATCTTTTAGCAAAAGGCAGCATAGCTGAGCAGTCTACCTACCAGAAGATTAATTATTTTGTTTGTTACTTAACAAAAGAACCTGTTAGTTGACTACTTCAGTTTATTAGGCACAGAAAAGTTTTCATCTAGAGGTCATTCTGAAAAACACCTCACCCTGTGTTTAAGTATGTACAAAGCCCAGCAGAAACCAGTGATACAGAAAAAGGAATCAAAAAAAAAAGGTATTAAGTATTTGCCGGCTTTCCTTCTGAACATTTCAGAGAAAAATGTCAATTTAATGCTGACAGCAAACAAGGATGTCAGTCTAATTAGATTTTTTTTGTTCTGTCATGCTCCTGATCCTATCTAAGTACTCCTCTGGAAAAAAAAAAACAACTGATCGATGATGAAGGCACAATTATACAAACCTTAACATTCACTCTAAATATAGCTATGCAAAAAAGGGAGAGAGGGTCGGGAAAACAAAGGTGAAGTATATTTCTCTTCAAATAATTAAGTCAGTTTATTTTCCAACAGCCATATAAATTTAAAATATGAAACAACAATAATACAGCTATAGAATCTAGGTTTTCTTTCAAAGCAGCAGCATATAAACCATATAAAAGCTAAAACCTCAGCACAAGCTTCAAAAAAACAAGGACTGAGTGAATTTTGCCGAAGACATGAAACTCACAAAATACAGTACACAAAAATACTGGAATGCATAAGATATGGAACTACACATTTTAGGTAAGGAAAGACATTGTAAAGTATACAAAATTCACAAAATTAAACCATGGGATCTGGGGGAGAGTACCATGAATACAAAGGAGTTGGCAATTAATACTTGTAGATGGAGTGAAGAAAGTGGCAGTTTTACATTCAGCATTCAGTTTTCATGTTCACGACTTCACTTTCTTAGCATCTTTTTTTCCAGAGTTCTCAGTAGCCAAATCTGCTTTTCTCTTCTGTGACTAAAAAAGGAAAAAAAATTATTTTACAAATTCAATAAAATGGTGGCATTATAAAAATAAAATAAAATTGAAGTACATGACTAAATATTCAAAAAGAAGGTAAGTGATCCTAATGTATTACGTATTTCCATTTAGCTTTGTAGGATATAATGGAAGGGCAAACAAAAATCCGGATTTGGACACTTAATTCTCCTACTCTATTTATCTTCCTGAAATCATCACATCGTCTCAATGGCACAGGTACCACACATATCATGAACTGGATGAAAAGATCAGGACCTTGACCTATACACAACTTATTCTAAACTCTTCAAAATAAAAGAAGTGCTTCTTATCTCTCTTCTTCCAGGAAGTAGTACGTAGGGGAGGAATAATAATCTGAGTTTCCTGTGCTACTTAAACAATAGATTCTTCTCAAAAAAAAAAAAAAAAACCACGCCAAAACACTGTGAATTGGGAATACCTCCATCAAATCTGAGAGCTGAATAGACAAATACCTCACTTTAATCTCTCAACTAGTGGTTTATACTAAACTAGTCAGTGGCTACAATTATCTTTTTCATTTTCCAACAAAATGTAATTGAATTCTGCCCCAGTAGAAGTAAAGTGCTGCTAAACATACTGCTGTAACTTTTGCTCCTCTTTTCTTCTTTTCAGCTCTTTCTTTTTCTTCAATTTCCATATTTTCTTTTTCTATTAACGATATAAGAGTATTGCAGCGTCTCTGAAACTCCTAAGGAAATAGAAAACATCAAATCAGGTAAATAATACGTTATACAAATTCTCTAATTTACATAAATGCTCAAAATTCTTGAATTCCAAAATACTTCAGTTTACCAAAAACTTTCAGTATTCATGTACTAATAAGATTAGCTTAGTTATTGTTCATCTTTCTTTACCTTTGTGTAACCTTTTTTACAAAAGAGAGATACTTACTGAAATATTCAACTTCCTGACATGGAGTTCTCAGGATTGTCTGTATCTTCCAAACTAACACCCCAAAAGACTGATCTGATCTTTTGTCTTGTTTAGATGAAGCAAATTATAGCCTGCCAGCATACTATGCCAGATTTTAAGAAAATGAGTCTTCAAGTATATCTTTAGAGAGAAAAGGAATCAAAGCTATCTTAAGCAATACTTTTCTGTGGCACACAGACTAGTTTTTTGGTGATAAGACGCTGTAAAGCTCCAAACTGACAAAAATCTATCCAGTCTTAAATCATGAACTCACTCTTTTATTTTTAGTCAAACAGCACCCAAAAGGTAGCAGGCCCTAAATGCTTTTAGCATCAAGACTTCCAAGCCATTTGAAACTGATCAAGATTAAATACCATAAGGTCATTTATACATTAAAAAAGAACTCCAATACAAATCAGTTTCTGCACTGCAGTTAGTAACAGTTGGCTTGGTTAACAGAATTCATTTGACTTGGACAGTTGCTTGTATCCCATCTCAAAAACCAAAACTCTCTTACCAAATACATAATAGTACTCAGTTTTATTATAATTATTCAGTATGTTCTATGTACATTGAGAACAGTGATTCCATGGGCTTTTCTTTCCAACTCAAAGAAGGAAGCTTTCTTCTGAGGAAAAAAGCTGGAAAAATATGTCTTATCTCTATTACATTCAATGAAGCAATTTTTGAACCATAAGCTCTCCTAAAATTACCTAGTAGTATAAATCTTAACCTACAACTGGTCTATTTGCAATGAAGTGAACAAGTGACCTTTTTGCCCAGGAATTAGTCTCTATTTTCTCAGCATCTGTAACCTGTATATTGCCTCAGCCATCATGTTACGTGATGGAAAACGATGCAGCCTGCACGCTTTCTTGATCCTGAATGCTCTGAAACACTCAAGCACATGACTCATCTTTGAGACGTTAACACCCTCAAGCTCAACCACATTCCTTAAGCTCTACAGTTTCCACAGACTCCTCTACAAAGGGTGCTCCATGGACTTGGGTGAAAGCTGTGGAACTTGGAATGGACACAGAGAATCCTGCCACCATGTGAATATTATTTTTTTAACACAAGAAAAAAAATTCTTCAGGACCGCTTTCTTTACAAATTCCTCCTGGAAATGTTCCAGTCTCATGCATGTAGCTTTGCAAACAGGGTATTATAATGAGTCATTTCTACCACATCTGTGTAAAAGTAACCCCATGCCTTCCGGTACAGGTTCAGGTTCAGCCATAAATTAGGACACCATGCTTGTGCCCTGGAGTGCAACAGTCCTGCTGGAACTAAAATACTCTCACTTCAACCAATAAAAACCCTCAAATTCCACCCACACAACAGTTTTTACGTAAAAAGGCAACAAGCCTGAGAAAACTTTAATACAAGCCATCCCAAAATATACTGCATCCCCAGAGAACAAAGGGGAGCTTCCATCCCAAAAACCTACACCCTATAGATGAACAGAGGGGATAACAAGTAAAAGCCAGAAGTAGAAAGACCATCGTCAATATGTCAGAAGGATTTTACACCATTTAAATTTGTGTACATTGCACTCAAAGACTTAGGAGCTGTAGGTAAAGACTGATGACAAACTGCTCCATAATAAGAATCAGCTAGATCTTTTCTAGGATATGAGAAACTGGTTTGCGTTAAATCCAAGACAAGGAATTTATCAGAAAGGACTAAGAAATAACCTTGATCTATTTGCCTGAGGCATGAAGAAAAATCCTACTCTTTTCTGGAGAAAAATGCTTGCATAAATACATACATTTGTTAAAGAATACATGTTCGTGGTTAAGACTTTCCAGATGGACTGTTACTCCAGAACAATATGCTGTGCACAGAGCATGGATTCAAAGCCCATTTTCTCCGGAGAATCACGGAAGCAGTTGACAGAAAGATGCGACAAACACACAGGTTTCTTCTACACCTACCATCAGAAAGAATCTGCATGGTAAATCCTGCACTGAGCTACAGAAATTTCAGTATGGACTGATCCATTCCATTTATTACTATAAAAATACACTTAAGAGTTTAAAAAGCCTTGCACCTTCAGAGATGCGATTTTATTCGGTGTGACCTGATACTTTTCTCTTCAGGATGGAAAGAGATAAGATGTACTTTGCTCATCCCTTCATAGCTATAAAGACTAGTATTGCAATAAATAAGATGGGAGCACTGAACCATCACCTTCTGCATGACTGAAGGCAGAGATGCTGACTTGGGAGTGAAAGTAGTCCTAAGCTCTGTCAACAGGCACATATATTCTTGTATTTACAAAGGAGTCATTTGTCTTACACTGGGTAGGGTTTGCAGAAAGGTAAAAGGGAATATGCATAATTTATGACTTCAGAAAACAGATACATGACTCACTACTGCCATGATATTTTGCATTCCTCCTGCATGAACAGAAATAAAAGAACAGCTAAACTTAAAAATGTAAGCCTCTGTGCCCAGTTAAAAAAAAAAAAAATTACAATCTTAACCACCCTCAATCTCGTCGAAAAATTACATTTTGTGTAAACAATCTGCTTTTGGAATATATAAATGAAGAACTTTTGTTTTCAGAGAGAATCTTCATAAGGAGAAGAAACAGAAATAAGAAGATGGAAGATAAATTAGCTGTTTATATGGAATTGAAGAGACATCTAGTGGTTAGCAGAACACAAAGTCTTCTCAGAGAGCCTGTTTTCAGAATTAAGCTCTACCCCTGACATAACTATATGTCAGCCAATATTAAATGTTGAGCTACATTTTTCATTTCTAACATTCATTTCTATGATTTACTTAAACGGATTCCTCCATAGACAACTTAAAAGAAACTTCATAACAGACTAAATATTGGACGTTTCTCTCTTTATGGACATAACTGTAAAATACAGTATTTCTTCAAACAGACATTTTGGCCAGTAAAGCTTGTAATTCTTTTTAATTAAGGGATAACTGCTGCACTTTCCAGAAGCACTTTATTGCTGAAATATCAAGTAGAAATTGTATTGCATAATTATAAGTAGCACTGGGAAAAGCAAATATTCCCACCTGTTCAAATACACATTTGTAATATTTTACCTTATGTTTTATTTATTCTTAGTACAGTACCCAGAACTCTGAAAGAACATTTTTATAAACAAATCCTGAGGCCAGGAAATGAAGACAGTAAACAATAATGCACAGCAGTTCTGCAATTGCTAGACTGAACTACTAAAAAAATGCAGATTTGTATACGAAAGGACATTCAAGTTACGTGACTGCAGCGTAGCATTTAATTAGAAATTTGCTTATAAGACAACAGGGAGGATCTATGACAGCTGTATATGGGACAGTGTGCTCCACTCTTTTGTATTAGCCATGATCAATAGGGTTTTGCACACAAAAAAAACACATTACAGCTCTCACTCATTGCAAGTGAGTAAGATGAAGTTATTTCTGGTATTATAGAACATTTGGAAGTACACTTTTCCCATCTAAATACGCTCACATGAAAATGCACGTGTGGGTTTCTTACATAAGGTACACATACTTAACAAATTTTACTCATGAGAAAAAGGAACTGAATCAGGGGAGATTCGAGTAAAAATTCCAGGGCAAAGCTAGCAGCTTTTTATCATTAAGAGTGCCATATTCTGAGGCTGGTACCTACTTAGCATATTATATACAGCCACCAAAGTTTCTGTTAGTGTTATCGCTTCTCACTTAATGACTAAAGAACGGCTCTGCTCTTCAGACAGAGAAAGGAAAAGAAAAATACAGCTAAAATTCAGAGTACTAGTCTAGTTGCTACCAAATTTATATTACATTCTCTAAGTATGAACAAAATCTTCAGAAAAGCATAACTAAAGAAATTTAAGCACTTGCACATGATAATCTTTATTCACAACTACAAAGCGCATTTTAAACCAATTGCTTCAATGATTAACTCTTACATGAATCACTAAATTTCCTCATGCTTTTAGAAATTAAGTACTAATATTAGAAAAGATGTTCTTTCCTCACAGTGTATAGTTCAGATGTTTTCAGTCTTTAATATTGTCCAATTCTGAAAAACAGTCATATTTCCAAGAGACATCGTTTGGTGAAACTTTAAGTTGCAGTAAGATTAACAAAGATATTTGCAAGGATAGTCTACCTCTCCATTAATCCCTTGGGCTAACATGAGACTTCAGTTCAGCAGGTTTTCTAATCTGTTTGTTTCAACTGTATTGTGTTTTTTGCTACACTAAGGAAAAAAAGGTTATTTTATTAAAAACTAGAAATAAGAATAAAAACTCAAGTTATTTTTTCAGCATTTGTTTCCTAGACTATGGTATTCTGGTACAAATCCCGAATTTTATGTGATGGTTCTTAGAAAAGAAGGAACAAGATACTTCATGTTATGACTTTGTGCAACTGATACCTACCATGGCAGTTCTAGATTTGATAAACCAGTCAAATCTGAACTGAGGAGCATTGCGCACACACTGTCTTAGTTCCTCGTACACATTTTCTTTGTCAAAGCCCATCTTGTGTAACATGCATATCAAAAATCTGTCTTCCTCTTCTGTGTAATTTTTCCCTTTGTTTGTTCCATACTGAATACGCAACTGATGAAAAGGTGCTTTATACCTTGCAATCTGAATACAAAAAAAAGTAAGGACTATTAAACATGCAATATTACATCAAGAGTTTATTACTATTAGTGCAGGTTACTGATATATGGCATAACATATACACTATATAAAAAGATAGAATTCCCGTCCCCAGCTATTCCTTTTCTGAAGGAATTTGGAAGAATTCAGCTACAGAAAACAAAAAAACTTGCAACAATTACTTTGGCATCAAGTGCTTTCTTGATACTGATCCTCCGTTGAATTCTTGCCTCTCCTCGTTCAATTTGAGCCATAATCCTCTCAATGTCCTGTAGTTCATTACAACGTTCCCAGAAAACAGCTAAAAATGCAAAAGATAATTTGTAAAATGAGATCTTTTC
>VXBO01006039.1:140966-264344 GCA_013400135.1 Rhinoptilus africanus | reverse complement strand
AGAGGCTGTACACTTTTCTACTGACCTTGGTTTATTATTTATATGCACATGTTGGGTCTCACAGGACTGATCTAGTCCACACCCACTAAGCATTTGTTGTCACAGAACAAAAAAACCAAACCCAAACAACAAAAAAACCAAACCCCAACCCCCCACTTTGGCTACCCTGAAGAAACCAAACCACCAAACCAAAATAAAAATATTTAAAATAAATACCATAATATTTTTATCAGTATCTACAAAGCTGTTGCAAAATTGAAACTATTATCCTTCAAGACAAGGTGATGTATCAAATACTGTCATTTATCTATGCTTTTTCCTTCTTGTCTCACAACCTCTAAATATAAACTTTATCTTCACCTATAAGTAACAAAACACTTTAAGAAACTTCAGTGAAAAACACTGTAGAATACATGTAAATGGTAACATAAATTTTTTCAAACTATTAAATATTAAAGCACTGATCTGTACAACAATTACCAAATGTGTCTTACCAGGGTTTAAGTCTTACTGCTTAAACCCTTCCTCCCAAAAATACAACAATATTTTGCCACCTATATTATGCCCTGTACCCACTTCTTCACACAGTAACTTAGAGATACTGTGAAAGGCAGAGCCTCACTTAGTGTAAGCCATCACAGTTCACTGATTTCAGTGGCACTTTCCATTAGCTAAGGATCCGCCCTCTTACATCCAGCGGTTTAGAACGGGTTAGAACTAGAGCAAAATACTACGTTCTACCAGGTTTACTACAAAGCTATGCACACTGACAAAGTAAGGACCAGACAGACAATGTTATGTAAACAAGGCCTAGCAACATTTTGTCTGTCCCTCTCCACACTGACACCAATTAAATATTTGTGATCTTTAAACCTTATTTAATTAATTTAATTGCAATTCCATACTACACAACAGCAAACAAGTCAGAAACCAGTAACGACTTTGTAGACCCTACTTATTTCTACAGCAATAGGCAAAAGAAGGTAAAGAGCTGGTTTTAACAACTGCCTAAGAAATTTTCTTGGCTTTGGTGGTTTAAGTTCAGACTGAGACATAAAGTCTATAATTCTGTAAAGCCTGGTCTCTACCTATTCCATATATTCTGATACTGCTTATGGCAGTCTTCAGTTTTAATACTGAACAGTCTTCAGAGGGAAAGTTATACTTCCACTTCCAAGCAGAACAAACTTAATCATATTAATCACTTTCACCACCAGTAAACAGTCACACTAAGTTTCTGAAAGAACAAGTATTCATGTTCGAACTATCCAACCTGACAGATTTCATTAACAGGACTGAAAAACTTCTCTTTTACATGCGCATTGTCAACATTGGCAATTCTCTCATTCTTATTTGTTGGAGCATAAATTGAATAATTTCTTTTCCTAAGCTAATTATACTTCCTTTAGTTCTTATCTTAATTCTATTCTGACATCCACAAACTTTTTTTTGCTTCAAACTAGACTCTAAGACACCTTCTGCTTTTTTCTTAAAAATGTATTTTGCTAATATTAATTCTACACTTTTGCAACACCGACTTCCTATCTGTTGCTTTGTATGACAAGTTTATGTTCTCCAACACATTTTACACATGATTTCCTCTTGCTGCAACCTGATGTGAAACACAGGGCTTTTTAAAGTAAGTTACATGTCTGGAAGTAGGGGATCCATTTGATTTACTCAGCCAGTACTGGTGCATGTAATGAAAATCAACATCAAAACAGAAGCAGTGTTCACTGCTTCTCCAGCAATGTCAGCAGGGAAGAGGGAGAAATTCAGCTAAGGCATAGTAGGAAAAAAAGATAAGTCTGTTGACTGGTTTTCTACTTGTAGTAGTAGTAATACATTCAGACTTCTCCACACCTTTAAACGTTTCATATCCTAGCAAAATGCAAGGAAAATTTATGTCATTTTGCTTACCATCATATCAACACAAAGTCAACTTCAATATTACCTTAAGTTACCTTCTGCACAAAATATACAAAAGCTGTAACAAAAAAAAATCATGCCCTGGAAGGTGATCTTGCATTAGCCAAAAATAGCCTTCTCAACTTACACCATATACCACACCTTGGTTTTGAGAAGTACATGAAGCATCAGAACCGTCTTTCTTTTTTCTCCTCTATCTAGTGAGTTAGGAACTCACTACAAAACACAAAACTACACAGATACGAAATTTTTAATGAAGAAAGGAATGTTAGATTACTTTTTCTGTTCGGCACTGGAACAGAAATGAGAAAAGAATTTTTAAGCTATGTCCCTTCACAATGAGAAGCACTCCGAAAAACTAAGACCAGAATGACATATTTTTTTGTCGCCATGCTCATTTACTTCACTTAGCTCTTCTCAAGGTTGCAGTAAATCTGCAGAGAGGAATACAAATTTGAAGAGAAAATAAGAAAGCATTACCTTATATCCTATGGTCTTACGATAATACAGAATTTCTTTTTCCAGAAGTTCAAATAACCGCGGTGGGAAAAACTGGAAATCCTGAATATTTGGTTGTTTTGGAGGTCGTGGAGCCTTCAAAAATACATAATACATTAACATTATATAATCTTTGATTTCCGTACAATTAAACTGCCATAATTCAGCAGCAGTGGCCACCCATCACTTTCTAAATACATCCACTTTATTACCAGTATAGGGTGTGAGCAGGAGATGCAACATGGGAGAGGAGAAGAGCAAACCAGCAATACAAAAACCCCTCCATACTTGCCAACTTCTTACCTTCGGGACTTTCGGCTCACTAACACGTAGGGCTTCTCTGAAATAAGCATCAACCGCGTAATTAGCTTTGCGTTCTCGTTTTGGAGGCTCTATCCATTCCATCATGCTCAGCTACACGCAGAACAGAATAAAGAGATATTAGAGTACCTGTATGCTTTCCTAAAGTCACAAAAATACTGACTAATGTGGCACTGCAAAACAGGACCATATTTTTGCACTGCAAATCTAATGGTTGTGCTCAACAATTTGGATACTACAACAGAACTCAAAAATAAGCTAGAAATTATAGCTGATGATAACACATATTTAAACATATAAAAGATAATACACAAGTAAGGGAATGCAGTGGCATGGACAGATCCCTTTACAGTATTCTATGTACTTCAGACACCTAGGCAAGGTTATGATTCCATCTACGAAAACACAATGGAAGGACGGGGGACTTGGGATCTGAATTCTATAGTATCTTGTGATACGAATTAATTGTTCTTCCTCTGAATATCACAATCAATAACCTCTACAGAGGCTACAACACTGGCAAAATAATATCCATTAGCAGCAAATTAATCTTAACTAAGTTACCTGAATTAAACATACTAAAGCATATTTCAAGACTATACTGTATTCATCTGGCTTCTTGTAATGAAATTATCAACGCACAAAAAAAAAATCTTATGTATATATGCACACCTTCACCCTACTGTCATTAAATATTTTATTTTTTTCTAACTGTTTCTTCAACCTGAGTTATAAGGGCATTCTGTAAACAAACAGAAGTTCACATATCTGATTTCAGATAAGACCTCAAGAATATCTTGATTATACATGCCATACAAAACACAGACAACACAGAGGTAATGTTGCAGTATCCTGAGTTAATACTTCTTTGTTTGGATGATCCTTCTATAATTGCGTAAATAATTGTACAAACAGTTCACATTAATGCTTGTGACTAAAACCTTCACTGCAAAAGAGACATAAGTCCAAGTTCCACAAATAAAACCATTACCAGGCCTGTTTTTCCTCTGGGTTATGTGGCAGTAAAATAGTACTGACTGCAGCAGTATAGTAGGATGCAACACGGTATTTTAGCTTCAGAAAGGATAAAATCTGAGCAGCTTTATCAGATTCTACTATGAAGAAAAACAGTGAGGCTGAAAGCTAAAGTCACAAAAATTCAGAATATGTGGATTTTTTAGTGGCTTCTTACTTCTCTAGAGTAACCTTTATAGCCATAACATTTCTAATATGGCCTTTATGCTTGCACCTCTAACCTAAGGTCCTAAAGAGTTTAACAAAAATTACCTTTTGTTTTTCTCTATAATCTTCACCTTCAAAGTTGTATAAGCTCATCTCTGTATCCATAGTGAAATTTCGCAAGGAGCTCTCCCCCATTTTCTGCAATCGTTCGTTCATTTCAGCTGTCTAAAATACAGTAAGATACTTTTAGGCTCACTCAAGCCACAAAACCACACCACAAACCACCCACCTTTCATCATTATTAAAACATTCTCAATGTCTTTTTCTGCTTTAAAATACTACTTACTTTTTTCTCGTAAGGAGAGACACTCATAATGCTTTTCAATTTTGAACAATCTGACTCTAGACTTTCCATTAAACTGAATTTATTCTGCTGGGATGTAGCCTTACAAATGTATGATTTAACTTTTAAACTTAAATGAAATTTATGCCAAGCTCTTTGGAGTTGAAATGGTAGTTTCTTTTTTCCACAGAGCTACTTATTCCCTGTATGGAATTAAGTTCCATACAGTTTTTGCGTCTATTAAGAGTTGTCTGCATAAAATTTACATCTTTCTAAAAGCCCACAAAATAAACAGTCCTCAAGATATGGTGCATACAGTTTGAACTTTGAAAATACTTATAACTCACTAATTCTACTCCTTCAAAACTTTCATAAGCTTTAAAATATTTACAGACAGTAAAGTAATACTTGGGCATAAAAATAGATCTACATAATCAGATTTAATTTCTATTTTGTGCATATATATTTAATGGTTGACACATTTCAAATTCCATACAAAACTGTTCTCTAACCTTCTTTTCACCTCTTTCTAAAATAGTCGTTATATCTTCTTCTGTCAGCTCACTATCTTTGGAAGCAAAAACATGTGTGGCTCCATGCCGGATCATCTGCAGCATTTCATCTTTTGCCAGTTTGTTAGACTGTTGGTCTATAAGCCTTCCTAAAATTAGAAGAAACATGTTGAAAGTTATAACACAAGAGTTCTAGTAGCACCATGCAAACAGTGGAATTTTTTTTTTTAGTTCACTGGCAGAACAAGAAATGAAAAACAGAAGAACAATGCAGACAAAATTACATTTCGTGTGAGATGAAAACAAACAGAAATCAAGAACTTCAGGGAAAGTAAAAAAGTAACAACTTTGTATCAAGTCATAACAAAGAATGTTTCACATTCAGATAATCCAAATTTTATGTTTAACATAATACTTGACAAAGTATTCTGTAATAACCACTATGAAGTACTTAAGACTTTTAACACTCACTTCACTGATTCCAACCCAAATCTCTGAATATTTTTCCCAAAATTCTAATTTCTGTCCGAAATTTCACTTGTCCTATCTCATCTCTTCACAGACCATCACCCTCTCAGTAGCCCACCCTTCTGGAAATAACAACCAAACTTAGCTTGGAACCATAGTTTTTGGCAAACTATTCTTCCAAGAACTTCTTAAACAAATGTACACAAAGCAGTTTTAATGTTCAGTAAATTCACATGTGGTAAGAAGAATGTCTGTCTAATTACTTTTACTTGTCATGGAACATTTCTTTTTTTCCCTTTTAACACATCACAAAAGCCAAGTAACATCTATTCATCTATAGTTTGCTTTCCTCATTTAGAGTCTTAGTCTATACCCACATTATTTAGGAAATCACATTTTTTTTTCAAAAATTTCAGATGAAGACGCAAATAACATACATTATAGTTTGCTAGGTTGATTTAGTGTACTGCTATTATACACAAGGCCTGCTTTCTCTCATACTGTACATTTGTACAGTTATTTAACCCATACTTTAAGGGACTGAACAATTCTCTTGCAGACAAACATATACAGCAGTTGATACCTTGTTGTATAACTATAGAGTCCAGTCTCAGTTTTATTTCAGCTCTTTCTACAATCCTTTCTTCAACAGTATTATCAGTGATTAGTCGAAACACCCGTACTGGTTTCTTTTGACCAATACGATGCGCACGATCCTAACAAACATAAATCAATGAGTGTTCAGCAACAAAAAACTCACAAGCAATAGACAATTAGCTAGCAGAAACAGCAGACAAACTAGCATGTATTTCTTAGTTCCTTACCTATTCAGGACCATACAAAAACATAAGATGACTATAGTAATACTTACTGTATCTGGCTATTACACCTTTTAAGTTTGGGTCATTCTATGACAGTAAGCGCATCTACCTCATTGTAAATGAAGATAACTGACCATCTGTCTAGACTGCAATTGGGAAGTGGAGACACAACAGTATGTACACACATACATCTGCCCTGCTTTCTAACTAATGCTCTCACTTGACATGGGTATTGAAACATTGGCATAACCTGGCTTGAGCATATTAATTGCATGGGCCAAGTCCATGCAGCCACTGCTTCAATACTGTAGTGGTTCCAAAATTAAAGCGTCGATACACAGCTCACATAGTACAGGTACAATACACAGCAAATGAGGTTATATAGCTAACATACTATACTTATTTGTAACAAAACATGTTTATTCTCTCTGGAAACATGAATAAAAATATTATTTTGTCCTCTTAAATAAAAAAAGCTAAACAACAGGCCTTCAAGCTGTTGGTACCAGGATTTTCTGACCCTCCTTTACACATGAGTCATTAAAACCTTTACTTTCCTGCATAATATTCATTTCTTCCTGTAAATCGTACTGAAGCTCTCAAATCACACTCATCAATTTCCAGGAAGTCAGTTTACTATTGGCACTTAGCATGCTCATAGAAAGGATGAGTTATTCACGGTAAATATTTGATGTGCTTAAATGCATTAAAACACAAACGAAAACAAGCACAAAGCAAAGAACAAACATATCACCTCCCAATCATGCAAGAAAGATCATGTGAGTTTTATTCCACATGAAACAAGTTATAAACTTGATTTTTTGATATTCAGCATTCAGAAAGAGAAGATTTTAGTATGTTTAACCTGCAGATAAGGGGTCTTTTTTCCTGGCATCACCATCGAATGATTTCACACTTATGCAGAAACAAGATGGGTTGCAAAAGCATAAGCTCCCCAAGAGGAAGGAATATAGAGCTGCATGCTTTTAATTATTTGCTATTATTTTGGAAATAGCCCACTATTACTCATTTACTGTTGTCTTCTGAAAAAACAGAGTAATTCTATGGATAAACAATATTGTTGCAGTATTTTGACAGAAGTAATTTTATTCAATTATGAAAATAATTAAGACAGATATTTACAGAGAAAAACGTACGGCTTCTTCCACAATTCTGCTCACACCCTTTTTATGCTATTCCTTAGTTTCTTGGTATCAAATATAAAAAGTAAAGAAAAATAACAAAAATGCAAGTTCTGGAAACACAATGACAATTTTAACAAATGAATGTGTGTTAGGGAGTTAACTCACCATGGCTTGCAGATCTACTTGAGGGTTCCAATCTGAATCGTAGAGAATAACCACATCAGCAGTTGCCAAATTAATTCCAAGACCTCCAGCTCTGGTACTCAGCATGAAAATGAATTTACTGCTGTTGGCAGCATTAAATGTGTCTATTGCTTCCTAAAAGGAAAAAAAAGTGTCATTAAAGTATCAGTTTTCAAATGAACTTCCAATACTTTGCTGGGTTTTCAATGAAATTTCTTTGAAATTTATAGATTTTTTCATACCAAGACCGATTTTTTATATAAGTAAGAAACTACCGGTTTGCATAGGTGGAAAAATCCATTCTGAGACTACAAAATACTACATTTTTCCTTTAGTTGAGCAACAAACAAAACCTAGTTTGCTGTGGACTTTAGTTAGGAAAGACATATACCTTAAGCAGCTTTTTAAAATGGTACCATTTTTGCTTTACTTTAATCAGTGATGTAGCTACTTTTATATATATATAAATTATAACTTCTTTATAATCCAATCTGTAAACCAAAGACATTTCTTGTTTATATATGACTTTCTCACCTCCCTCTCTTCATGTGGTGTCTGTCCATCAAGTCGGCAGTACTCATATCCACGCCACATGCAATAGTCTTCCAAAATATCCAGTAAGCGAGTCATCTGACTAAAAAGGAGAACTCTAGAACCTGACAGAGCACAGAAGGTTTTGACGTTGGTTTTATGTTTTCACATTAATCTTATCACAGAACCTAGCATAGAGCACGAGTAAGAATTCATGTGAAATTCTGTACTATGACTAACTTACTTGTGTAAGTCTTCTGCAGTTACTTTTCTGATACTGATTTAAGGTCTCCTCAAGACAGGTTATTTGATAATTTATACAGAAATACACAGATGAAGAAACAGAACACTTAAAACCATGGTAAGGTAAGTAGGTGACAACTGATGCGCACAAACTAATCCCCTCATCAGAAATTTTCTTAAAGACAGCAGAAGCAAGTCTCTGCTTTTCCTTTCCTTCTACTTCTCCATATTATTAGTCTTCCTCATCATTCCTGCAAGACTTCCTTCCCTCCATGTGTTAAGATCTACAGAAAAATGATTCTCAACAAAAACCTCACTGAAAGTAATGAACGCATTCACTAGAAGAAAGACAAGAATGAATCTATGCAATTTTTGAAAGAAAGTTTTACTTACGAGCATTCAGATCACTACTGTTCATAAGTGGTACTCACCCTGCTCTCTGAGTTTTGCTAGCAGTTTATCCAGAACTAACATTTTACCACTGTTAGTGATGAGATGCGTGTCAGTGGTGTAAGGAGGGCCCGGCTCAGCACCGTCAAATAAGTAAGGATGGTTACAGCACTTCCGCAGCTGCATCAGAATATTCAGCAGACGCATCTTATCCATTTTCCCAGCTGAATTCAGGATATCAATATCTTTCATCAGGATCCTTGTATACCTGAAGTTTTACAGGCAATTTTGAACAACTCTGTTTTCATGTGGTATTTAAAAATGAATGAAACCCTGCAATATCCCAATAACTTACTTCTAGATGCAGGACTGATTCTATAATAAGAAGTTGTATTATTATGATGAAATTTGGCAAAAACCTCTGACTGATAATAAGGATTTATAAATCCATACCCAAGCATAAAAGGCAATTTGTCTGTCAGTGGCAATGATCTGTCATTTACTGGGTTACCTCACACTTCCATTTTAGGACTACAAAGTGGATTAAAGACCTGCTGCTACACTGACCTGGCTCCTTTTCTCATCTCTCTTCTGGGTATGTGGCTCCTCAAGGTTCCATTTCAATTTCAGCTCAGACTTTTATTGGTGCATACATACTTGGATGAAAAGAGGAAACTTAGCAGGCATATGTTCTTTCAAATAAAATTAAGGAAGGAAAAGAAGTTTCTGCTTTCTTCCTCCCAACCCTTTCCATTACCCTTCCTGAGTTCTTTGTAACTTGTACATCTTTTAAAAAAAGCCCTAGAGACAGCTATATATAGGCTTCTCCATCTGACTGTCTTAACATGCAACTACAAGAAAAAAAAAAAAAAATTGGCGTTAAGAGCTGTAGTGTTCTTTATCAGAAAAGAAACTTACTTTGATGTAAATAACTCACCATTCCCTCTGCATTTTGCTGAGCCCAAGATAAATTTTTACTTCCTTCTTTGGAGGCAAACTCTTTTCTACTTCAGCTTTTATGCGGCGTAATAAAAATGGCTTCAAAACCTACACAAATTAAAGAGTTTTTCCACAGGTAAGTTTATAAAACTGATTGTCTCAAATACAAAACTAATAGATTCAATTATCTGATATTTATTCAGAACCACTCAGTATATATTGCTGTCATAAACCTGTAAAATGAAGCTGTCCACCAATAGGCTAAGCTTACACATAAATACGTAACACTACATAAAGATTGCCATTATTCAGCCCAGTTGTTACCCTAAGCAAGGTCCAAAACCCATAAGCTTATAAAAAACTATTTATTACCTTGTAGCATAATCTCTGCTTCATTTCCACTAGCAGCATATTCAAAATACATCAACATTTCAAAGATAAGCAATGTATGTTATATTTCCTTCTGATTTGTTTTGTTACCATATAATGAGAAACATCTTTTATTTCATGCACAGTAAAACAAAGGTAAAGGCATGCCTTTATTCAGACTAGCATGACACATGTACCAGTATACTATTCACAATAATATAAAGTTTCAAAAAGACCTCAAAATTCTTTATTTATACATTTTATGTATAGATTTTGTCTGCTTCAAAAGTAATGTTACAAAAAGCAGTATCTATAGTAGTAAGTTCCAATATTTAATTCCTTAAAATTCTGCTGGGCGTTTCTGTAACGAAACACTTTCAGATTTGCCTTCTCAACTTTGAGTTGAGATGAAGGGGGAAATAACCTGCTTTTCTTTTTTACCCTGTGTATGCTAACGATGACACATGATTACAGCTTTAATTACTTACAGCATGAAGTCTTTCTACAAGTTTCTGATCACCAAGACAATTTTTAGTGTCGAACCATGAGTCAAAATCCTGTGGTGAGAAACAGCACAATCAGTATGAACAGTTTATCATCTGTAGTTTTAACAGACACATACTGACTCTCTCTCACTCCAGCTGAGAGTGGCATAAATCTTGAGACAAATGACTTCTATGACTGAAAGAAAATCAATCTGCAATTCTGTGCCAGCACCCCAGCATGTTAACAATATTCGAGTCAACTCAGTAACTCCACAGACTACTACTCTGCTTAATTTACAATGGTTTTCCACGCTTGTCACTGCAGTGTCCAAGGTCTTCCCCTTACTGCTTGTCTGCTTGTGTCACAACAGGGTAATAAGGTAAAAAAAAGAAAAAACCAACAGCACCCTTAATTAAATGACATGGACAACAAAGCAAAACCAGCAGAAGCAAGCAATACAAGAACAAGGAAACATTAACAGTAAAAGATGAGAAAGATGTCTCAAGTTCTAAATGAAAAAAGGTTATGCCTATTTGGATGCTTCATATTCTTCATTCTGCATTGCTTTTCCAAATTTTCTTCAATTTATATAATTCTTGAACTATTTAGAGTATTACATTTGCTATTACTGGTCTGAGGCCTTATCTGCACTAACAGAATCTGCTCTTTTAAGTAGGTAGAGAAAAAAACCTGTCTACAGTTAGGTCAACCACAGAGCTTCTACTGAGTCCAGGTCTTCCACATCATATGGCTCTTATTAGGCTGGTCATTTTTCTCTTCTGCAGAAAGCAGCCTGGGAATCAAAATAATAAAAACAAGACTGTACTTCCAAACCTCAACTTACATCTGCAGAATTGAAGACATCAGGCAAAAGAAAATTGAGTAATGCCCACAGCTCGTGGAGATTATTCTGTAAAGGAGTTCCTGTAAGCAGCAACCGATTTGTTGTCTTGAACTCACGTACAATCTCTGACAGCTAGAAATACAACAAATGGTCATAATCATCATGTACATTTAAGCATAATGAATTTTCATCAGTTTCTGATACCTGGAACAATGACAACTAAATTTAAAGACAGTGAGCTACCTGTAAAATTCATGTTTACCACACAATAACTTTCGGCTTACTTTTTAAAAAAATACCACATGTAACACTTAAAAATCTGCTACAATCAGATGGAATCTTTTGTGTCAAACTATCTTCAAAGTAACAAACAATTCTGAGTTTACCTTAGACTTCTCATTCTTTATTCTGTGGGCTTCATCAATTACCAGGTACCTCCAGTTAAATTTTTTGAAGACTGATTTCTCTTTAATTACCATTTCGTATGATGTAACACAAACATCCCATTCACCAGGCATCATAACATCACGGATAAAAGCAGCCTAAAGCAGAACAACTGAATTAATAAACATTTATAAACATGAACAATTTATATGGAGTTCAGTGAAACCAATCTCTGCCAACATTACCGATGCACTAAACTGGCAGAAGTTGACTGAAACATCTTTTCAGTAACTGAAAGTTACTGTAACAAACGACTTCAATCCCTTGTACTTTAGGCAGAGACAGACCATCAGCTGGGGTTAAGCAAAACACAAGTTTTCTCTTATTCAAAATTAAATATTTTGTCTTCAGCATAATTTTTCTGTAATTTAGATACAATACATGCTACCAATAGGTAAAAAAAAACCACTGAACCAGCTAGTCCAAAGGCACAATCCACAAAAAGGTGTTTCAAAACGACTCATGCAGCCCACTCTCATCCTCTCTTTTCCCAGAAGAGATCCCTCCTCTTTCCCATCTCTATTTTGGAAGGGATACATATCTAGGCAACTTACTCAGTAGGGTATACAGATCACCCCAGCTAGCAGGGCTGACATAACTGTTCAAGTCCACAGCCTGAAAGAGATACCTAATAAAGGAGTGTTCTGTACAATACTACGCACTGACTTAAAAATGCAAATGTAAGCTCAGAGGCGCTTTAGACACCACAGAACAAAGAGATTAAATAGAAAATGAGGAAATTAAAGTTATGACAATACAAACATAAGATTCTGAAAGCAAAGAAAGTACAGAGTGAATATGCAGCTTCACTTCATCACAATCCTAATTTCATTCCACGGAACTAGCAATAAACACACTGTGGTACAAATATGATCAGACTTCAAATTACAACATCCTGCAAAGAGCAGTACAGCCAAATCCAAGACTACAGCATTGGAAAGAACTGTCCAACTGACTGGCAGAAACAGCAGTTGCCCCACAGAATCACAGAATCATTTAGGCTGGAAAAGACCCTTCACAAATGTAACACTACCAAGGTCCACCACTAAACCATGTCCCTAAGTGCTGTGTCTACACATCTTTTAAATAACTTCAGGGATGGTGACTCAACTACTTCCCTGCGCAGCCTGTTCCAATGTTTGACAACCCTTCCTGTGAAGAAATTTTTCCTAATATCCAATTTAAATCTCCCCTGGCACAACTTGATGCCATTTCCTCTTGTCCTATCACTTGTTATCCAGCTCATTGATCCCCTTCAAATTAGAAAACCACCCTATATCTATTTTAAGGCCTTCACTATGAAAGATGAAAAGCTCTACAACAGAACCCTAGTTACAAGGCAAGGTACAGACATAAGACACAAGTAAAAAGTAGAAGTCACCTAAAAAAGGTGAAGAAAGAGATAACAAAGTGAGGGCAATAAAGGAAAGCAAATAAACACTGTCACAATGCAAAGACAGAAGAGATCAAAGAAAAGGTGCAAAAATCAAAGAGGAAGACAACAAAAAAAGAGGTCAGACAGCTGTACTTTGATCCCAAGTCTACTATTTCACCTCCTGATTTGCATTTTTTCCTCATAGTTACAAGCATGACATTTTGCTTTTTCAACGCTAATACAGCTAAAGATTACTAAAAACCACTGTAGTTACGGAAGTAGCTCAGGGAGAATTACACATAATCAAATGCTAGTTTTTGACAAATTACGTGTACATCTTTGATACGTAGAGCACTTACTCTGGCATCTTTATCTCCAATGAGGCAAACAGCACGTAACGAGGGAACCCAGCGTTTGAATTCATTCATCCAGTTGTGCAAAGTCGATTTTGGAACCAAGACCATGTGCGGCCCGGGAATGTTTCGGTAATGCTTCAGATAGCCTAATAATGCTATTGTTTGCAGAGTCTTACCAAGACCCTGCATTGACAAAAAGGGAGGGAGAAGAAACCTGCTGAAATGAAATACTATACAGAAATAGTTTCAAACAATTTTCCCACTATATAATTCTGCCACTTAGGCTGTTTAAAGCAAACTATACAGCAAATGTTTGTAGTACAATTTCTTTCATTGCATTACAATTCCAGTTGTGAAAAATATAACTGTTGCAGAATGACGCATAGTACTGTATATACATTAAATACAACAGGCACTTTAATGTTGAATTTTGCTCAATAATTACCACAAAAATGCCAAAAGATTGCTGCTTACCATTTCATCTGCCAGAATGCCATTAACACCATTTTCATACAATGAGATCATCCAGTTCAAACCTCTAACCTGATAATCTCTTAGTGTTCCTCCTTTCACATCTGTAAATGTAAGATTCCTCTAAGTAGAAAAATACTAATTCTACATAGAAAATTTTACTTGTGATCTGCTCAGATCTTAATTACATCAAAACAATCAGAAAACTGTCAATACAATACTTACATGAAGGAGACTCCTCAAATCGAATACACACATTAGACGTTTTTCGACTCTCTGACAACAGCTCTTCATCTTCTTCTTGTTCTGTGCGCCTGTGACGATAACTAAAGAAAGAATCCAAGATTCATGTTTATATGAAATAGTTTCAAATACTGATTATAAAATCAAGAGACAAACTATAACGGAAACGATCATTGATCTACAATGCGTGTGTTCTAGTACCCTGATCAAAATCATATCCTGTTAATAAGCTATTCCTTATGGTTCATTCCAGCTTTAATTAAAAAGTCTGACACAAAATCCTCTCCTCCAGAGAGATAATGATATCCTGACACCAAGTATCATGAGTTCTCTAAGGTGCTTTTTAATGAGCAACACAGAAATACAAGACGCACATCAGTGGTGGCCTTAGAATCAATTACTTCATAACTATACCATTCTGAAAAATCCAATATTCAATTAAAAAAAAAAGATTAAAACAATTTATAAAATAGAAAATGGCAGTTTGGAAATGCTACAAAAACTAGTTGCTTGCTATTACAAGACCCCTTAGAAACAGTACATGCAGGCTATGCCTGCACTACTGACTAATACAGACAGACTAGAGGAGCAAGACAATTGGTGCTGAGGATCCGACATCCACACTACGTGTACGTTGCCTTGTTTTAACTCAGTCTAGCTCCACTCTGGTCCCACTGACACATTCAGTAGCAGCTGCAGCGCACCAGGTACAGTTCTGGAATGCATCTTCTAGTTCAGCATCACACAAAAGAAATTCATTTCATGTGCTCCAAAATCACGCCCCAGTACAACCAAAGCTTGGTAAGTGGCAAGAATCAGAGAATTTACTTTAAAAGTGCATTCCTGATCCAAGGACATTCTAAGGCTGAGGGATCGGCATGCATACACCAAACAGCTTTTAAAGAAATTATGATAACGCCAATAACAGGAAAAGTTCTGGACTTACTTAAAGCAAAATCTCTGTGCTACTAGCTAAATAGATATAAATAATTTGTTTGAAAGTGTAAGAAGTTGGAAATAAAAATAAAACATACTCCCCAGCTGAAATCAAACTCTGTTTTTCATCTTTCTTCATCCGTGGCCGTCCCAGCTTGACTTTCAATGGAGATGTTGGCGATTTTTGTGCTGCAGGCTGAATAAAATGTGCAAAAAGTTCTGTCTGCTTCAGGAGGAATTCAAATCTTTTTGCTCGATCTGCTTTCTAGTTTCCAAAGTGGGGAGAAAATGAAGAAAAAAAATCAGTAAGTTTTCTTCATAAAAAAGTTTATTTTTATCAAGAAACAGAATTCAGACACTTGTGAGAACAACTTATATGAAGACAGACCATCCATCTACTGTTAGCCAACTCAGAGGGATACAAGCATCATGAAATACTCTTGAGCTGCTTCAGCTCACAGCTAAGCATGAATTGCACCCAACTGTAATGTGGCTGAAACAATCCTTCAAGAGTACCGCAGCAGTCTGGAAGACATGGCAGGACTTGAGAACCTTATCCCAGCAACTCATCCCCATTCAAAACAAAAGGTTAGTAAAACAACCCAAAATCAGTTTATTGTATGGATTACTTAAGTCTGCATGGCACATCAGCAACTGTGAAGGTATCCTTTAAAGGACTGTCTACAAAAGATAAAGAAAAAGGTTCTGACTTATAGCAAATCCTAACCTCGCTCCAGTCAGTAGCAAAATTTACATCAGCTTCAAGGCTATAAGGATTTGACCCAAGACAACAATGTGGTAGTTCTGCTTTCAGAAGTATGACTAAAGTAAAGGACACACTAGCTCAATACTGCTTTCACTGAAGTTTGTGAATGTTGCTGTCAGATTTCAAACTTCAATCATTTCAGTTTTGCCATATCAATGAGGCATATGCACTTCACTACATAGAACCAGCAAAACGTGTCCTTCTCTATATTTAAAAGACAACACATTACATAATTTTTAAGAAAAACATGATAAAATGCAAATGCTATCTGACATAATGCAATTGTTATCAGTTTCTCTATGCCATTTTTAAGCACTGTGTAACACTACCACTTAAAGCAATTTTCATGGGATCTCATTTAAATATCTTGATATAAACTACAAAAGTGAAATTGTAGTTCTGTACAATAACCTTTATAAGAAATACACTAACAATACAAAGCTTTTGGGCAGGTAACTTACATGCAAGTAAAAGTGCTCTAGCAGCAGTAACGCAACCCAAAGAAAAGAGCAATAGAACTGAATCTGACGTGCAATGCATGATCTTGCCACATGAGGGCAATGCATTTCTTCTAATAGCGACCACTTGCCACCAAATAAACATCTTTGCAAAGATCTCCTGGAAAAAAAATTGCTACTATTTTTCCCTTGCATTCATTAGTGGACCATTTGTGTAAATAACTTGATAAACGAACAAAATGTAAATATCAAGTAAAACTTTTATGAAAAAAAGTTCTAAATGGAGGAGTAAAGACATGTATGTTTATGCTCATACAGGATAAAAACAAAACTATGTTTTGTCATGAAAACACTTACCATCTTCTCTTCATATTCTGGGTCAACTTCTTTTTCAGGTCTAGCTGCCTTTGGAGGAAGTTTGAGTTGAAATGGGGGATCATTTTTCTGGAATTCAAATTTTAAACACTTTATAAATATCAGCTTCTTTATTTGGTATAGCAAAAAGATATCAAACCGAAACCTACACACTACAAGATAAGCATGCTACTTTTAAACAAATAATTATTTCAAAGTCAAGTGACTGCTTTAATCATATTAATTCACCCAAAGCAGAACCTGATATCCATGATGAAACTGAAGAGGAGATATGACCAGATAAAATGTAAGCTGAAGATTTGTCTCATCCTCATGTTTATGTCTACAAATAGGATCCAAGTTAAAAGCACTGGAAGAAAGCACTGAAAGAGGATGCTGTTTAATGTTTCACAGACATCTTGCTTTAAATGCAGAATTAAATTTCTGGCACTTGCATCTTGGTTGAGTTTTGTTTGTTTCCACTTCCAGATGAATACTCTGAGTTCATCTGGAAACACAGGTTTAGCTACACTTAGCTATATACCTAGGAAGTGACACAAATTAAACTACCAAATCAATCCATGCAGCAATCACTGCATGGTATACTCTTAGTTAACGAGGAAGTGCTTTAAGTGTCAGCCTACTATAAATCCATTAAAATGAAATAATAATTAATACAAACTATTCAAAGTCAAGTAGCAAAACCAGACCAAAATGGGACTAAATATGTAAAAGTCTGTCAAGCAACATTACACTTAAGTTTCAGAACTGTTATTGATAAATATATATGCCAACTTACTCTCTAACTTTCAGCACATTCATGCAAATAGAAGGAATGTTTTCTAAAGTCAGAGATCACCTTTCCAAGTTTTGGCCCGAAGGCATAATTCTCTGCAAAGATGAACAGTACTAAGTGTATAATGAAGTCATTTGACAAGTGTAATGATTTTATAAATGCAGGAGTTTGGTTTTGCAAGGCCAAATGATTATGTTGGAAATAAGTAGCATTAGAAATGTTCTATTCACTTACAGCTTCTTCAATCATATAGGTAATTAGGTCATCTCGGAAAGCAGTGTTAGAAACATGCCAACGAGCAGATCATATATCTATGTGTATATTCACACCCCCCATTATATTACTATATAACATACTCTCCAGTAAGAGAGACTGTCAGTGCTAATATAAGGCCCAATCTTTCTTACTAAAGTGACAAAATACTCCTCCTTAGAGGAAAACAAAATTGACAGTAGGCCATTTCAGCTGTCTCCCTCACTTCCCCTAGAAATAAATTACATAGATATGTGCTACTGGAAAAAAGCTGTCTGTCTGCCTCAAGTAAGTATGAAGTTTCTCCTGGACAAAGCAGAACAATTCAGTATTATGAGAATCCCATTTAACCGCAAGTTTTTTAAGTAAAATGTAATGCAATATTATCTTTCTAAGATCAAGGGCAGATGGCTCTAATGCTAGTTCTGTTGTTACCTAGATTCCTCCAGAAGAAGAAAACTTACAGTGGCACACAAATCAAATTTATTCAGAAATAAGTATTTGCGAATAACGCACTCTGAGTCAAAGAAGTGAACTGATATGCAACGCTACTGCAGCCACAGCACTATAAAATCACATCCTACACCTTACCTTTAAAGACAAAACACTGTTCCCTTCCTCCCACCACTGTAGTGTTTGTAGAACACCAATGGCCCCAAAATATCACAAATAACAAACAGAAGACTGCTAAAAGCTGATGAAAGAGACAAACAACTTGGATGCATGCATCCCAATACCTTTCCTCTTTCTCACAGCTTACAAGGGAAAAGAATATGCTGTGGTTTCACTAAAATACTCTTCTGTGCTAGTGAAGCTAAATGGGTAGCAGGGATGAACATCACAGCCAAACTTTCTTCTGCATAACATTCTGAGTTATAAAAAATCTAGACATTGACAATTATTACATTTTGATCTGAGTAAGAATACTTCTCTCTTAATACTAACTGGACTACGTACTTAATACAACACAGAATCACAAAATATTTCATCAAGTCTGTGAGAGTTTTACCCTACAAACTTTACACAATGCATCTTCATCACTTAGCAGGCTGACAACAGGAAACAGGAGGATCAGTAGAAGCCTCAGTGCAAACAATTAATTAACCAACAAAAAGAGGACTTTCATTTTTAACTCAGGGAGCTAGCTAGTAACAATATGCCTCTATCATAGAAAAGTTTTTCATTAAAGATTAAACCATAAAGAGAGGCCTCTTACAAACACCTCTCAAAAAAGATGACCAGGTAGCAGTTTGAAAAACAACAGACCCCAAATACTCCAAGGATCCAAAAAGCTTCCCCTTGAAATCTCTACTAACAGTCAAAACAGAGCTAGTAACTTCAGGCTGAGAAAGATTTCGATCTAAGTGCAATAGTTAGTCCTAAATTGGGTAGGTCATGTGAACACCTAAATAAATAACAGGGAAAAAGAACTGCTGCTTCAGTTGACTTTACTTTTGTAACCTGTGCTATCGAGAATTTTAAACAAACACATTAAGAATAATTAGATGGACACTTTTTGTGTTTAACTCACATATACAAAACAGAAATACATTCCAAATAGCCATTAAGTTAAGACACTATTTTGGTACTACTACAACAAGAAAGACTATCTATAGCAAAATAAAACAGTGAGAGGGCAACAGAGCTCAACAGGTGGCATTGTATACTATTATTATGGAGATTGTGTAACTAAACATACAGCTATCTAACAGATCTGTGGCCCAATATGAAATGAAATTCCAGTCTGAGTAAAAACTCTGAGAGTTTTGTTCTTTTTTTCCTTAAGAAGCATATTGACCAGTATTGCACAGTAGCACAATGTTAATAATATCTGAAACCATCTCCTGCTTTAAAATTTTTTATCCAGGTAGGCATTCTCTAAACATCTAGTACCAAATATTTATTAGTTGACATGCACAAAATTTTGCAGAATAAGTTATATCCAATACAAAAACTTTTTCCCCTGAAAAATCAGGTCATGTTGAGAATTACACTGTATCTTGTAGCTGTTTGCATGCATAAGTAATGAAATACAGAATCAGGTGTTCTTGTCAGGCAAAAATGGGACTTTTATCGACTGGAATTAAAATTCTGATTGCACTAAAATCAGTATTTCCGCAATTTTCTCCAATATCATAAATATATATGTATATAAAATACACTGTCACCATTCTTACTAAGTTTTTATAACATTCATTCTTCAGGTTAAACCTTGTCCGGTTTCCAAGGTTACCCAAACACGTCACTTTCCACATTCCTTGTGTCTTAGCCTGTAAGCCTTTTTTTTTTTTTTTTCTCCCAAAAAACCTGAAGGGAGGCGGCTGGCAGCCACACATGCTCTCTTGAGGGGTTTATTCTGCAGAGCGGCTGCCATCCAGCCGGGCAGAGGGAAAGCTAAAGCCCCGAGGGCTGGGATAGCCCGGTCCAGCCGCCAGCTCCCCGAGGCAACACCCCTACCCGGGCCCTCGTCCCCCCACCGCCGGCTCCACCGTCCCCATCCCGCTCCGGGACAGCTTCACTTGGGGACAAGAGAAACAACAGGGCGGGGGGCACTGTGAAGGGGGCTGGGCTGCCCAGGCCGGCCTGCGGCTCTAGCCCGGCCGGGCCCNGTCTCCTGGCCCTGTGCCGTTGCTGAGGTACTTTTCATGTCCTATTCAGCTCTCTTTGTAGTTTCCAGAGAGTAGCCAGCCTGCGCCTCCTCTGCGAGGGGCAGGATGCCCTCCCCTTCCCCTGAATTCCCAGGCAGGAGCCTCCGTGGCCCTGGCACAGGTGGGTAGGGCATGGTGGACTCCAGGCCTGCCGTGGAGGAAGGAAACATAGAGGGATGGCTAAAGGATAAGGTGCTGTAGGAGCCAGACTTGTGGGTTTTGGCACTGGTGAGGTCCCGCCTCGGAATACTGTGTCCAGTTTTGGGCCCCTCGCTACAGGAAAGACATTGGGATTCTGGAGCAAGCCCAGAGAAGGGCAACAAAGCTGGTGAAGTGTCTAGTGCACAAGTCTTATTGAGGGAACTGGTGTTCTTTAGCCTGGAGGAAAGAAGGCTGAGGAGACACCTTATTGCTCTGTGGAACCACCTGAGAGGAGGGTGTAGCCAGGTGGGGGTCCATCTCCCAAGTAACAAATGATAGGACAAGAGGAAACGGCGTCAAGTTACGCCAGGGGAGGTTTAGACTGATACCAGGAAAAATTTCTTCACAGAAAGGGTTATGAAACATTGGAACAAGCTGCCCAGGGTAATGGTGGAATCGCCATCCCTGGAGGTATTTAAAAGACGGGTAGGCGTGGTGATTAGCAANGGGACGGCGCGGCCCGAGGGGCGGCGGGGCCGGGTGCTCTCCCCCACCCCCAGAGCGGTACCTCCTCAGCGCCGGGCTCCTGCGCGGAGGCCACCGCGGCGGAGGTAGAAGGCAACTCGCCGTCTGGGCGNATTGGGATTCTGGAGCAAGCCCAGAGAAGGGCAACAAAGCTGGTGAAGTGTCTAGTGCACAAGTCTTATTGAGGGAACTGGTGTTCTTTAGCCTGGAGGAAAGAAGGCTGAGGAGACACCTTATTGCTCTGTGGAACCACCTGAGAGGAGGGTGTAGCCAGGTGGGGGTCCATCTCCCAAGTAACAAATGATAGGACAAGAGGAAACGGCGTCAAGTTACGCCAGGGGAGGTTTAGACTGATACCAGGAAAAATTTCTTCACAGAAAGGGTTATGAAACATTGGAACAAGCTGCCCAGGGTAATGGTGGAATCGCCATCCCTGGAGGTATTTAAAAGACGGGTAGGCGTGGTGATTAGCAACATGGTTTAGTGGTAGTTTTGTCAGTGTTGGGTTGCTGGTCAGACTCAATGCCCTTAAAGGCCCCTTCCAGCCTAGACAATTCTGTGATTCATTTTCCTTGGTTTCAAACCCTGTTGTGATAGCATGTTTGTTTTCCAAGGCCTCAAGTGGCACCAGGGGATGTTTGGGATGGATATTAATAAAAGTTTCTTCACAGAAAGGGTTATCAGACATTGGAACAGGCTGCCCAGGAAAGTGGTTGACTCACCATCTCTGGAGGTGTTTAAAAGACATGTAGACGTGGTGCTGAGGGACATGGTTTAGCGGTGGTTTTTGGCACTGTAAGGTTAATGGTTGGACTTGATGATCTTAAAGGTCCCTTCCAACCTACGTGATTCTATGGTTCTATGAAGTGCCTCAGGCTGTATTTGAGAGAGAAAATCATCTCTTAACATCTGTGGGGCTAAGAGATACCAGTGGAGTACACAAAGCAAGAGTAGCTTGTGGGAAAACTTACTGTTTTCTTAAGCCACTTGAAATTCAGCAGTGTTTGTGTATTTCATACTGAATATTACACTAATGAAATCACTCAACTTAGTTACTGTCAATGTGCACATTGCTGACTGTCCATGTAAGATATTCAGGTTCTCAGCTGCTGAGCTGTAACTTTGCTTATGCCACTAAAGGATTCCAGAAGAAGCCTTGAGATGGCTGACTTAAAAAACTGAGAGCTCCAAATCAGCCGTTTTACCTGGTGGTTACTTACAAAGTCATTTTGTCCAGAGGAATAGATTAAACTCTAGCCTTGTAGGCAGAATGAGCAATAAAAGCTTTTGCATTCCAGTAAAATCTCAATAGCTGTTACAGAAATCTTTTTGCATAACTCAACGACTAAGCTCAGCAAATGGGGTTTTGCAGCTCACATACACTGCATTTAGAAAGACCTCTGAGACCTCTTTTCCATCCATACATTGACTTCAATAAGGTGCCATTTTGTGAAGAGTAACTGTATATCTGAATTGTTTCCATGACTGCCTGATTACTCTGAAATTCAGAATCTAATTTATGGTCCAACATAGAAGATTTAAGCTTTAAAGTCCCCTTTTCCATGTTGTCAAACAGCTGCAAAACAGTAACTGTGCTGTTCCACATTACTTAGCACCCTTCTGCTTCTGTTGCATAGTCTGCAACAAAGCAAGGCCCACAGTGTCTGCATTAGCCCTTACGCACAATTTATTTTTAAAAGCTTTGGGAAGTACGTTTTTTATAGCACAGTTCAGAAGAGTGACATGACTGATTTTGAAAGAGTACTCCAAATAGCTTTTCCAAGCAGGGCTATCTAGAAAATGAAGCTTACCGTTAGCTATGCAAAAAGTCTCTAAGGTGAGAAAATTCCAGTCTGTGATGTCTTTGTTCTTAGCCTTTACGGAAAATAGCTCACTAACCATTTTTAATATTTGACTTTCCTACTCAGTTTCAAATGCATGTAGCTTCTGTTTATGCAAAACCCTCTCAAGTGTTTATCACAGCTTGCTTTTTACTTGAAATTCACAGGAACATTACATGCTGTACAAAACAATCAAGCTGCTGCTTTCATGAAAGATCCCCTTTGGATACTTCTTGCTCGTGTGCTTAACATTTGCATTTGGAGCTTTGCGTGGATGTTCTTAGTTGCTTCTCTTAAACTATGTTGTGTACTCCAGTGGATCCACAGGCCATTGGCTGAAAAAAAATCACTTAGACATACAACAGTATTATCATGTGATAATCTAGTTAATTATAAAAAAAGTTATGAAGTGCTTTTTTGTACTTCATATACTATTTTTTGTACTCATATCTTTTCTAATGTATTTGCAAAGTTCTGCAGAATTTCTGCAATTGTTTTGGTTTGTTTTTTTCCTGTGGGTGAGAGGTAGGGGGCTAATTGTCATGTTAAAGTTGTAGATTTAGGTACTAGCTCTACCAGACACAATCACCACCTCTGTCCAACTCAGAAAGGTGGCACTTGACATATTGTATAGTGAGAATTATGTTTTCTTGTCAGACACAAAAATAAATTGCATATACTTAGGCTTGCTGTTAACCACTTTTGTGTTTCAGACACTGCTGAAATATGTAAAGAGTTGATGATATATGGATCCAGGGGCATTTGCATTACTATCCAAGTAAGACTGTAAGATTTTTTAAATCTTGGACTGTGACTACTGAACCTTTCCCAAACAGGGGAATTGTCCCAAACAGGGTCTTAATTTCTCTAGCACAGATATATTTGGTTTTGGTAACTTTAAAAATAAATCTTCGTATTCTGTGGAATGGCTTTATAGGCCAAGTTATTACAAAAGCCCCTTTTGTGTGAGTTTGCGTGAATGAGTTGTGTTGGTACCTGCTTATGGGTGTGGATGGAGAAATGTTACCAAAAAGCAGGCTGAAGAAAGAAACAGTACATGCTGAGAGACAGTGTGTGAAAATCCCCCAAGAACTGATAAGCTCTAGAGACCAGTAGACCTGTTGAATTCCCAAGACGAGATAGACTCAGTACACCAAGAGTCTGCCAAATCCATACAAGGCCACCAGCACACACAAGCTACCGCTGCTAAATACAAATGAAGCCGCAAGGCTACATATACACCCGCTGAAAAAAAGAGGAGCCCTTCAAAGCCCTTCTGCGCACCATAGTAAGCAGATGAGGTTGGCCTCCCAACTGCTGCACAAACCAAGTAACCTAGCGTGTGTATGCATCGTTGAATGATGTGAATGCATCGCGTGGGTAGTTATCTGCTGTTAGCAGTAAAAAATTGATCCTGTGGATAAGAACAGCTTAAATAATAAAAAGTGTCTTAAATATCGTCTGTGATTTGTGTCTTCGCCGACTTGAAAATCCATTTTACGAGTGACAGTATCGCTGCCAGGTGCCACCAGGTGGCGACACCGACTTGTGCTCACCTGAGGCCGGCTGTGGGAGTCCTGGCTTCAAGGTGATCCAGGAGCCTGTGTACTATTTTGATATGAATGCTGCTCAGTCTTGAAACTGATTTGATCAAGAACAGGAAAAAAGAGATTATATGATTTATATTTCTAAACCATCTTTTACTTGCTGTTGTTTAATTACTTCTAGAAATGTGTCATGTCCATTCCGTACCTTCCCCCAGAGTGGCAAAAGTGTCTTGTTAAGAAGCACCTTGGTAGGAGGTACCATCTGACTTTGGGATCTGTTCACTCCCTTGTGCACATTCAGGAGGCTCTCCATTAAATGCCATAGTCCGAAATCCACATGTACTGCGCTACTCATTTCTGGCTTAAATGCACTAGTGATGAACTTAAACCACAACTGTGTAAAAGGTGTTAGCTGTAAGCAATAAACAGAAGCTCAGAAACAAACAGGTTCTGGGAGTAACAAAAGTGCTATCTCTGAGATGTTTGCGAGATGACTTGCGTAGTTGCCACCTTTATTTTTGTACCTACATTAGCCTAGCCAAGTGTGAGCAACCACAATACACTAACCACACGTTACCCTGAGTGCTGTGTTACGATCTTGCTTAAAATGCTTATATCAAGTGTTGCTATTTGAATACTGGTTATATTAAATACTTCTGTTTTCATCTCAATTGTTAACTGGTTCAGAGTTTCACAGTTGCCTTGGTTAAAAGCTCTCCCTAGGCTTTTTCTGGTGTTCATGCAGGCTCCTATGATGTGTCAGGGGTTTCCTTGTATCTTCTTTGTCTTGTTTCATGGTGTTTCTGCCTCTTACACCTCTCCTAAAATTTAGTTTGCAAGACAGCCAATCTAACAACAATCTGAAAGTGGTGGTCTTGCTACCCTCCTCCAGGTGGGGACTCGCTCTGTACTGTCCTGTGGGAGCAGTGCCATTCATCTTAACATAAGGCGAGCAACATCTGCAAGGCTGACCCAACAAACTATTTCCTGTCTTTTCTAATTTTCCTACTGGTTTAATGCTCTAAACAGACTTGCAGACAGGTCATAAAAATGCCATAAGTGACACAAGAAAAGCAGTGGGAGGAGTTCATAGCTAGAGGCAGGAAGGAGAGAGAGGCCTCCCTTCCAGCAACGGCTGGCTGCTGGGATGTGAGTAAACCCTGGCTAGCTTCGCACCCTGGCAAGTAACCAAGCTTCATCCACCACCACTATCTCTGTCTCCTGGTTCTCAAGTCAACTCACAAGGTGAAAACCTGCCACCACACATCTCCTGTGTAGTTTTGGTTATATCCTGTAGTTTAACATGTGCCACCTATTGTTTAAGTTGTCTTAACCATTTAGATGCTCCCTCATTTGGCCTAAGCTAAAGGAGAACACTGTGTGGATAAACTGTTTTCCAAATCTAGGAAGGACTTCTTTCAGTGAAAAAAACGACTGGTGTTTGTGAATTCTGCCACCTGGCTGCAAGCACAAGCAAATCCAAGCAATGCACTCTAATAGGCTTGACATTAAATATTCTTATAGAAAGGGGCTTTTCGGGGCTTGGGGCTTTTTTGTTGGTGGTTTTTGTTGTGGCTTGTTTTGTTTTGTTTTGGTGCAGGATTCATAGTCATCCATCAGTTTTGTGTACCGACTTTTCATTTTACCCAACAGTCAGTCTCTGGAGTTGCCATTAGGGTTTGTAAATGCAAGACCTCTTTCAGCATTGAAAACTGTAACACAGTAGCTAATGTATCCTTTGTATCTGGTTCAAAGAGCTGATAGTTGTACAAATAGTCATTGGGTTTTTTCCGTCTTCTGTGCAATGTTGCATTTTTAGTTCCAGTTTTTAGCAACTAAAGCTTTACTGTGATTCTGCAAAGGCTTCTAATATGGCTGCATTTCCCAACCACACAGGGGTTTTGCTAAACGTTTTTTCACTTGGTATCTGCAATTTTTTTTTTTGTCTGTATGTTCATTTGCTCAGTGGGAGAGCCAGGAACTTTCACAGTTTGGTAAATTACAAAAGTGAGAAGACTGTCATCTCTTCATGGATGTGATGAGCCAGGTTTATGTGATCACATTAGAATGTGTTTACTGAGCCTCATCAGGAACTTACTGCAGTGATACCTTAATTGCCTATATGGGCACCTTTAGTCCTTTGCAACTTTGAAACACTGGCTCCTTCCCCCAGTACTGTGTTTCTGTGTTCCTGACCCCTTACACTGTTACAGGTGTTTCTGCAGGTGAGCAGTGGGTTAGTTCAAGGTTCCAAAAAGAAAAAATTGAGCCCAACCAAGAGAGTTACTAGTATTTTTCTCAGATCGGCACAGCAGAACAACACAGCTGCCCACACACGCACACAAGGGCCAGTGCCAACACAGCAGAGAAACAGATCCATGGCAAGATGGAGGGTGGGATTGCTCCCACACTAATTTGTATCAGTTTAAGCTACTATAAAGCAGACTTTATTAAACAAAGTTACAATTGTGTATTCTGTGGTGAACTCCAGATTTTGCCCACCTACAAACAATGGTGTCTTGCAGATTTCACAGTGAGCAGGGATTCCTTTGCAGGTCACGTTTTGAATATTTGTGAGTATACAGGAAGCAGGCCACTGCAGTATAGCCTTGAACTCTCTTTAATGATGGATGAAATTCTTTCTTCACAGATTCTGTGCTCAAAATAATAAGTTTTCTCTTTCTTAAGCCAAAGCCTGTTTCTGTGGGTTTGATTTCACACTGTTATCCCTAAACTCATCACAAACTCTTTGTAAATGTAACAGTTCTTGTTCAAAGGTTTTAGCATGCACCAGGATTTCCCTTAAATGCAGGAAAAGTGCAGAAGGGCAATGTAAAATACTGCCTCCATTAGCCTTGCAAACATGGCAGATGCATTGCGTAAGCCAAAAGCCATCACTACAGTTGCCATAGGCTTTGTCCTGCTGTGAAAATACTTTTAATCCTGTCCTTTTTATCCATTTTTACTTGCTGGCATCCACTTGCTGTGGAAAAGTAGACTGAACATATTATACTTTCCACAGCACTATCCATTTCTGGTGAAGAAGCTATATGAAGAAACTAAAGTAGCTGGGTTTAGTTTATCCTAGTCCTCATCATAGAATCTGTTTCTGTCCTTCCCCTCACTCCCCCATTTTTTTGCTATTTTGCTTCCCTGACTGCCTGGGCCTTCTTTCTTCCTCATCCTGTAATGATTCTTCCTTTTTTTGTAACAGTCTCAAACACACAGCTGCCATCAAAACAATTCTTCCTTTCCTGCATTTACATTCTTCACACAGGGCAACTTTTTACACACATAGTTCAGAAACCTGGTATGTTTGCTGTAATACCCTCTACTCAATTGTAATTAAATAAAGTAGTATTTCATTTTTCCTTCAATTGCCTAGAAGGGGAGGGTGTCTCTTTCACCCACTGCTTTGCCATCTGCATGAAAATTTCTCACAAAACATGATGTAAGATGTAAGGTTCCTGTAACTCTCAGTAATGCATTTTGGGGCAACATAGAGAACAGAGGCAGACAGTATCCTGCATTAATTTTCCTGTGGTCATTTTCTCATCGCTCTGGAGTGTTCCTAGTCTTAGTAAGAATTTTTTAGGGAACCCATCCTGTGCTTCATTATAAGCCTTCCACATTTCTGAATCTGAAAAGAGTCAGGTAGATTTTTTTCACTTAAACATAAAACTACAGACTTCTTTTTCCATCTGTTTCTGCAGGCTTCCCTGAGACCATTCTTTAAGCTTCACATACAAACTTTAGGCTACTCCAGATAGTTTGGTGTAAACTGGTTTCAGCAAATCCTCACTTTCAGGAGTTTAAAATTAAAATTTAAAATTAATTTGCTATTTCTGATTTGGAAAAGGCATGTTATAATTTTGATGTCAAGTAGATTATTTTGAATTTCTAGCTGTTACAGATTTGACTGTCATATCACCAGAATCCATCAGCTGTGCACAGGTAAATTCCTCCAAATTGCCAAATAAAGTTAATATAGTTATATATGAAAAAGGAAGTAGATATTTCTTAGCTTCTAAAAGTAATTAAGACAGTTACAAAAGAAATTTTGGCTCTTTAAAAAGAAACATTTTCTCTACTTCTGTATCTCCTCCCTTTGACACAAGAATTATTTGCTGACCTTGAGGAGCCATCGATAAAATTACCCCACAAGAAAATCATCAGAAAAGGGTTGACACCAATGCGTATGTAGAGTAAGAGCCACAACTTTCGTGACCAGCTGTATAGATATCGTAAGGTTGTACTAGTCCACAAAGAGAGGCTGAAAAATAGCAAAAGTGCAACTTTTAATGTATACCTCCCTGGATGACAGAGAAGACAGAAGCCTATCTTCTGGCAAAAGTGGCAGGCCAGAGGTTTGCACCAAAGTGGTGCTCTGCTTGTTACCGCCCCCACCTCAGAAGAAGCCAGTTGTACATTTGAAGTAGATACGCTACTCAGCAGAATGCCAGCTCTTCCAGCAGTTACTTTCCTCAACAGGAGACTTTCCTATAAGATGCTGGGTGTCTGCTGCTGTTTCCCAGAGGAGATTGGTGCCAGAGGGCACTGCTCTGTTTTCTGGAATGGATTGATAGGGTTCTCCCTGTGTGTCATGAGAGCTTTTGGTAAAATTAGATTCTGCCCTGTCCATAACAATAAAGGCCATACCCACATGCAGCTTACATAGTTCATATGCTTCCTGGAGCGAAACCACAGCAACGTTCAACTGTCTGTTTTCTTTTTTTATTTTCACAGTGGATCCTGCTGCGAAAGCAGGTATCTGATTGTTGGGTCCTGCTGCTGCTGAGCGCCTCTGGGTGACTGAGGACGCAGCCCAGTTCATGCAGGATATATTCTTCAGCTAAGCAGTGTAGTGCAGACAGGGTCGGCATCCTTCTATGCCAGTGGTCAGGCTCCAATTTTTGTTGTTAATTGTTTAAACATCAGCAAATGATGTTGCTCTGATGATCTGTGTGTTTTCCTCTATTAGTCCTGATTTGTATGGTGAGGACAGGCTACTGGAAGGAAGAGAAGGGGCTGAATTATCCCCTGTGACTTTGCTGAATTTGTCCTTGTGAATGTGAAGAGAGTGAAATATTTGTCTGCAGGGGGGAGCAGAGTGGTAACTGTCAGGAACAGCTGGAACATATATACTGTGTCATGTCTTTTTGTGGTACTGGGCTTTTCTGCTTGCTGTGGGAATGCTGCAGAGGCATGTTAGCATTTTGCTGAGTAAGTGTGGTGCAAGCTCCATATGTAAACAGGGATCAGTCACTAGCTGAGAGAAACGGGCTGTTCTCCCAGGGCTAGGTCTGCCTCTTGCATGCACCTCAATCTTCACAACCCCTGCAGGGTTTTATAAATTAAATGTGGGGCTAGATTCTGGGAAAAGTATACGCATGTGGGAATGTCAGTTCAGGTAACTCCTGTATCTCCTTCTGCTTTAATACCTATAAATTTGTGAATGAAATAAATCCTCCTGATTTTTCCCATCCTCTCCATCCCGATTATTCTTCTGTCCACAGGGGAGCAAGGACTTGCACTGCTCTCATTAGTAACAATAACACCACCAGTTGCTCTGCAACGTGGAAATGGACAAGCTTAAACAGCACACTTGCTTCTTTAAATCAGTTGCCTGTAGGGTCATGAAGGCATTTCCCATCAAATGCAATTAGCAAGTTTGTTCTCTTCTGCTTTGTCAATAGTCAAGTGTTGTTTTTCTCTGAAACATCAGTAGCCTAAGTTAGGAAAGGAAAGGAGTAGACCAGTACCTTCATGACGAGCAGAGAATTCCTCCTAGGTATCTGGGTGATGTGGGTTGCCGTTCGGGGTCAAACTGATCACGTGTACTCTGATCTTCGCTAGTGGCACATACGATGTTAGTCTGGTGAGGATAAACACTCTGACATGATGCAAATAAAGACAGATTCTTGAAATTTGATTAAGACATATCAGAACATGAGTGACCTGTACAATTTGTGTAGAATAGAGAACGATTTTACCTTCTGGGGTTTCAATTTTATGTTTTAAATTTTATTTATTTTTACTTTCTCTGTAATCATATCTACAGTTGATAACCTTGAAGGCTTCTCAGCTTATGACTTTATTCTAGAAAGTGTCACATCAAGAAAAAAATTCTCTCTTGTCAGACATTGAAGATTTGCTAAGACTGGCTCTGATCTCATATAGAAAGAAAGAGAATTTTATCCTAACTGCAAGTCATTTCAGTTTGGTTTTTTTCAGTGGTCAGTCATTTTTGAAAACATTTCTGTCTACATTCTGCCTACAGCAGATTCGGAGAGGCAGGTACCACTGGCTGATGTTATTGTAAGTAAGCAAAACTTGATCTCTTTCAAGGTAACTCTTCAATATGTATAAAATAAAAGCTTAAATAGTGAAACAAATAAACCTAAGCAAACATAGGTCATTCTACAGTTTCAAACCTTTTGGCATTGTAATAATATCAGGAAAATAATTTTTATTTTTACACTTTTTTAATTGGGTTTTGCTAGTGATTTCAGCATATATATATTCAAAACATACTTGAAGTCCGAAACTAAATGCTGATGGATAAATGTAAAAGCCGGAACTAAAATAGAACACCCCAAGGGTTTTGCGGAAACATTCAGCCAAAATCAATTTTTCTTTGCTCTCTTTCCCTTCACTTTCCATTCTGTTTCCAGACTCAGCTCAGTCTCTACGTATGTCTTCAACTGTAAGACTTTTGAAACAAAGACCCTGTCATTCACCATCATGATGAAGGATTTAAGTAAAGAATTTTACGATTTAAAAGTGGTTGAAAAATTTGTGCCTGGAGCAGGATAAAAGTGAAATCCCACTTCTTCCATCAGGGCTAGACACCGTGCATTTTTAAGCCTGGTATTGTCAAACACATACGCGAGTGATGCATTATGAGCACAATGAAAATCATTAGGCTAAGAAAATAACTTTATTTGCTCTTTTAATGTTTGGAGCACAAATACCAAGAAGGCACAGCAGCTTTCATAACAAACATGTTAACCCCCGCATGCTCTGCTTAATTATGATTTCTGGCTTCCTGTGTTTCCCCTGAGGCTACTGGCACCGTAAGTAAACTGGCACAGATTTTATTGGTTCTGAATATGCTGAGCTGCAGCATGCAAGTAGCTCAGCAGGTGCTTCACAAGCAACTGAGCTGTTCCAGCACTGAGGACAGGAGACGTCTGACAGAGGAGCGACACATCTAGCGGGGAATAGAATCGATGTACCCCTCCCTGTCACCATGGCTACCACTCAGCAGGCGTTTTTTTGGGGCAGAAGTGCCAATTTAAGCAAATGCTGATTTCTTATTACTGCTCCTGCACCACCCCCTGTGTTGGTCAGGTACGAGTGTGTAGTAGGCCACCGCATTTATCAGATCAGGAAACTAGTCCTGATCCAGCTGGAAAGTAATCTCTCTTTTTTTGACTCATTTTTTTCCAAACAGTCAGTTTTATGATTCAATTCACCCTGTAGCCACACGATATTCTGTGCCTCTGTAATGGAGGAGGTGGCAGAAGGGCAGGGACAAGTGGCTTAAGAGATGGGGAGCTCCTGGTGATTTAAGCAGCTTTATCACAGAGCTCAAGCAAAGATGGAGCCGGAGCTCTCTTTGAGGCTGTGGTTTGGTGTTCAGCGTTTAGATCCATTTGGCTGTCCGGGTTCCTCGCCACACTCTCCTGCCCCCTCCTCATCTCCTCTGCTGCCTTGTTGCAAGTGGTTATGCAGCTGTGCAAGGACCGGGGAACCCATCTGCCTGGAGAATGATCCAATAAAAAATGGGTATTGTTATCACACTGCGGGGATAACACATGAGATACATCACAATTTGTTTTATATTGGCAGACTAATGTTTTAAAGCCTTCAGGTTTAAGGCTATCAAATCTGTCAGAGTGACACAGTCAAGTCACATGTGGAAGGAAAGTGTGACTTTCCTTCCCTAAATAAGTTCCATGGCTGGATGCATCTCTCCAAGGAGAAGTGCTACAAAGCCTTGTTCACAAACCTGCTACTAAATATGTGAAGTTGTTAAAATATTACTGTGGGTAAAGGATATATGGAGCTGAGTGAGGGTGCTAGTAGAATGTCAGGATGGGAATTACCAGATATTGCAAGGGTACATGAAAGTCACTCTCAGCAAAAATCTGTTTAGATAACCCAGAGCACATTTGAAATAAAGTGCTTCTAGTTTATCCATGATGGTTTTCATTGATAGAGAGATTCTTTTAAGACCAGTGATAATGTAAAGCACTGGCAACAGGGATGCTAGGAATTTATACAGATTTATTTATGTTGTTGGGTAAATATACATAGGGCATATACTTATATATTATATGCTATTTACAGTACATATTATATTAAATACAATAAATACATATTGCCACAAACATTTTTGCTTAAAATCTTGAAAAAAACCCCACGCCTGGTTTCCGGTTTGTCGGATTCCAGCAGTGACACTGCAGGCCGTTGTCAGCCTGCTGTGGCGGAGAGCTCCAGCACAGCTGTGAAAATTCCATGGGAACGGGGAACTCTCACCCAGGCCTGAGGCTGCCGAGCCCACCTCGCCGCCCCAGCCCCACCGCCGGTGCTGCTCCTCGGCAGGGCCCTGCGAGACTCCTCAGAAATCACAGACTTGTACGAGCCAGTGAAGGAGCACTGCGGCCACTTCAAATCTGAGCCAAGGCTATGAGCAGCTTCTTAAAAATGAACACACGCTGCCCTGTCCTTGACAAGCCGTGAGTTTCCCATGCTGGAGAGAGGCGCTAACTCCAAGGATATCAGCGATGTTATGCGCTCTGCGGTCCTATCCTTCCGTTGTGGCGGCGGAATGGCAACCTGTCCCCCTGAAGTCATGTCTGAAAAAGTCCATTTCTAAAAAACCTGCAATGATGCAGCCGGACAAAACCAAGTTTATTCGTAGTCAATTCATACAGGGGACCAAACGCCACCGGAAAACCTTTAAGCCCAGAGACGGGAGAAGTGTGGAAGCGGAGGCGCGGTGGACGTGCCAGAGGGGACGGAGCGGAGCAGATGNGGGCGGGTGGCGGCGAGCCCCGGCCGCCCGTCACGTGCTCGGCGTGTTGCATTGTGTTGGCGGCGGAGGGAGGGCGGGCTGGCCGCGCCGGTGATCAATGTCATGACTTCCTCCTCGGGCCGGAGCAGCATCCCCGCGCGGCCGAGGGAAGCGGGTTGCCGCTGGGCTGGGGCCGGGCGGGAGCGGTGCGCTCAGGCAGCCGGGCGCGGGGGCAGGCGGACACACGCAGCCCGCACCCTGGCTCCCGCGTCCCCGCTCCGCGCCGGGGGGGAAGATGAGCTCAGGGGACGTCGTTTGCACTGGATGGCTCATTAAATCACCCCCCGAGAAGAAACTCAAGAGATACGTAAGTGCAGAGGCTCTGCTGATATATTTTTTTTTTTTTAATTTTTTCCCCTCTCGCTGAACGGATTTCGGCATGCGCTCGGTGCCTTCCTCTGCCTTTGAAATGTCTCGCCGGTTTCGGCTTCGCCTTGGACCAAAACAAAAAGATCCGCAAGTCCGTGCGCTCATGGAGTATTTTAGTTTTCACCGATATTCTTGTGCCCTTTGCAGTTAACCTTTCCCGGCTCGTAAGATTATAATACTTCAGTTGTTATGCAACGTATCTTAGGCTAAAAACCACACTTCGGTTTCAGTTAATGTTGCCGTAATTGTTGTAACAGAACTGTTGTAACAGAATTTCAGATGTCACTTTTCCAGGGAAGGGCAAGAATTTCCTAAGGAAAGCTAATGCTTTAAATTCTGAGGCGCTGCTTTGTTAAGATGCTCTGTAATTTCTATGACACTTGCAAAAAGCAACATCTGCGACAGTTTTATTTACTAATTTACTATGCCAGATGCAGTCGCTAGCGGGAAGCTTTACTTTGCGATAAAGAGGTGCTAGAAGATGCCATGCTGTAAAGTTCCTGATAGCTGAAAGGTGCCGGGGCTGGTGAGGAGCTGGCAGCGCTGCCTGCACGGAGAGCGGCGACTGCCTTATGTGCAAAGGGGGCCCCTTGTTTCGTTCTGTATCTGCCTGCCTTTNAAAAAAAAAGAAAGAAAGAAAAAAGGGTGTGTGTTGCAAACATAGGAAACTGTATCATTGCAGGGCTGCGAGGAAGACATTCCGGGTAGAAATAAATGAGCCTTAAAAAATTGCTTGGGACAGCATTAAAAATGTAAGCCCACGGTGGGCCATTTTGCATACTCATTTGCGATGGTTCTTCATCAGGCATGTTGTCACTGTTGTTACACTTTTGGAATCGGTAATACCCGTTTGAGTCATGCACTTCTAACCTAATTTACCCCAGAGCACTGCACTGCACTAGAAGGATGCCACCATATGTGTCTGTCACAATCCTGAGCCATATACGTAGCCTACATCATTTGTCGTATTCTCTTCTGTTTATCAGCATTTTTTCTGGGCTGCTGATGTGAGCTTTTTCTAGTAATGTGAGGAATAACTGTTTCATGAAGAATGTGGTAGCTATAACTTGGTTGTGTGTTTTTTCTTTGCACTAAAAACTAGGAGGAAGATTAATTTACCGATGTTAGAATTTACTTTTAACTTATTCTAAGCTAGAGTTTCTTCCTCCAGATCACAGTATCGCATTGAAATGGCTGATTGTTTGCTTTGTTTAGTTAGCATTTTCCAATTCTAAAATAACTCCAATGATGTGTCTCAAGGGAGCTGCAAATAAAATGTGCATATCTAATTTTTGTTATATTTTATAACGAGAGTACTAATAGCACTGTATAGCAGGCACTAGACAATGTAAGAGCCACTGATTCACCCAGCTGGTATCGTTAGTAACTCTGTCAGTGAAGCTATTTTTGATGACTCAATATTCATAAAAGGGCAAAGTAGAGAAAACAGAATGTGATAAAGCTGGGATTTGAAAGCCCCCATTATACAGTCAAGATAATAGTCACAACAGGGGCTCTGATCAGCTCACAAGAGTAGTTGCAGTCCGCTCTGCTCAGATTTTGCACTACAGAACCTAGGGAAATTGGGTCTATGTTATCCTTCAAACATCAAGCACTAGATTAGCCAGATCTCTGCAGATTAGACTTTGTTTCTGGATAGGAGGATAAACTACTCCTTGTCCATAATAAAGCAGAAAGAAATCTGCTGCAAGTACAGCAAGGATTAATGTCCTTTCTCATATGTCTGGTTACACAGTGGATGCTACAAACCAAATGGAAATTGTCTCTTACTCACTGTAAACTATTTTTTTCCCCCATTTTTTATATGGTTTCACCAGCATGGCAGCTTGCGCATCTTGCACTGAGGTGGTAGATAGCTGGGGCTGAACCACAGTGACTGCTTAAAAACAACACAAGCTTTAAAACAATGACTGTTTAAACTGACTTCAGTAGGTGTCAAGTGTCAACCGCTTACAGGAGAATGGTGTTGGCTCTGGTTTGGAACTGACAACATACATAAATCCTCAAGCTTTACACCACCCTTTGTGTTCTGCTGGCAAACCCCATGCTCTGAGCTGAAGCTTCCCAGGAAACTTCCAATGCAGGCTGGCTCTGCCGCTCAGTGGGATCTCCTTCACCCGAGCGACTCAGTTGCTCTCACGGACTTGTCTCCCAGTTTGCATTTTCCCGAGTTCAGCATCTGGCCTCTGTAAGTCTGACCTGGTGGTCTCTTATTTTACACACAGATAAATTCTTAATCCTCCGTCTATTACAATCACTAAGAAAATCCAGTTAATTTCAGTGGAATCTGTAGTTAAGAGAGCAGACAAAGTGATGAATTCAAGTTGTGAGACTGGGAACTGCAGAGGGTCCCACCGAAGCCACAGGGAACATTTACAGTGTTTATAAAATTAAACAAATAAATCTTTGCGAGATTGGAGCCTAAGGACCAAAGTATACCTTCATTTATGCTTGTTCTCTGATGAAAGCAATTAGGTTTTCCATGCATAAACAAGTCAGAATTCGGCTCTAGGTAAGCAGAACATTATTTCCAAAATTTTGAAAGCGAAAAGCAGGTGTTAAGAGTCTGTATTTTTCCTGTAATGTCTTACAAAGCTGATGCTCTTAGTAGCACTATTCTTAGAAGTGTCTTATCATTCCCTAACAAAGGCTGCTCTCTTACATGTGCAGGAAACGAACATGAGATTAATTACCCAAGTGAAACCTTCTGTAAAAACAGAGAGCTTAATGCTAAATGCAGAGAATTCATTAGAAAGCACAAGGAGCTTCACTTCAGCAGGCAAATACTCTTAATAGTGATTTAACAGCATGTACGGTGCTTTTCCCTCTATCCAATACTACACCCATGGATCCACCACGTCAGCCTACCTCAAGAGGCAGTTGTACAGGGAGTCTCCTGGGAGAGCATTCCCTGTGAGTTGCAGTTCTTTGTCCCCCAGGTGTGACCTGAAACCTGTGCCGCTCTCATTCCCCACCTTGGTTCCAAGTATTCTCACTGGTGGGGGCTGAGGGGTGCTGGGGAACCCACAGAGCTCTAGGGGTATGGGGCACAGGGCAGGGGCAAGAGAGGAAGAAGCTGCTACCAAAAATTAGGAAGTGGCGGTGGTGGAGGTGAAGTCCATCATGCTCTAGACTGAAAATGCTGTTTCAGACACAGCTTGACACCAAGCCCCCCAGGAGGAAAAGCTAGCCTCACTGGAAATTTTTGTTACTGGTATTAGTGGATCATGAGTACCAGCCTCAGTAGGAAACTAGATGTCATGGGAGAATCTGCTTCAGGTTTGATAGGTTTCACTGTACCTTATATTAGTGCTGAATACATCCAACTGGGGATTTGGATCAGGCATTCCAAGCTGCAAGGGAAAAAAAGTGTTTATGTCTGTTAACATTTTTTTTAAAAACTATGAAGGCTCACGATGGTGTTGTTCACATACGCCAGTTCTGTAATGTCAGCCTTGAACAGTCAGCTTCTGATACTTTTCATATGGAAATATATCTGCTCACTGACTGCTAATATTTGGGTTCTGTTTATTGGAGAGGAGACAGAATCGTTTCACGCCCTAGAAAAAAAAGGAATTACTACAGCCAGTGCAAAAAGTCACTGTGAAGGGGAAAAAAGGCAAGAAAGAAGGCAGAAATGACGTCTAATGAACTAAGAGACTACTGCCACTGAAAAGACACGTTGTTCATTCACTGAGGATAAGGGGTTTTTAACAGGTAGCTTATTTTCACCTGTCCTTAGATCGCTGTCCTGTAGTTTGTCACGCCTGTGGGGAGCAGCTAGCGGTGGCTAGCCAGCCTGCCTGCCCGCTCCCGCGAATGCCGCGCCAGTATTTATTTAGTGTTAACTTTTGTGGTTTGCAATAGTAAAGGGCTACGTACAGATGCTTGCTTGTTGTGAGTCAGTGCAGCTCCATTAAAGTCAACGCTGCACAGCTGTACCCCAGCTGAGGGGCTATTTTTAGTCTTCAGTACTATACAAATTGATGAGGGAAGACCACTTGCTCAAAAAAAGGCAAGTTTCCCACTTTGCTTGAGTGACTGGATTCTTCATACATCATTGAAAATCAAAATTCCTTGTCAGCATCCCTAGAACAAGAGACCAAAATGGACCCCATCTTGGAAAAATTAGCCGTGCACTTCTTACTGCACATCTTGTTGGAGTGTCTGGCCTGGGAAGACAAACTGAGGTGTAAGTTAATGTACCAGTTGCGAAAAGCTGGTAAAGCAGTGTCCATTCCTGCTGTCTCTGCATGAGGGGCAGGTGGGCACAGCAGCAAGGAGCTGCAGACGGACGGCTCTGGCTGTTGGGGGAATCTGCCAAAACCTGACCACAACACCCCACTGCCAGGGTTTTACAAGGTAAGAGAAGCTAGACGACTTCTCCATTTTTAGCTGAAGTTCTGGTATTTATCAGGAGAACAAATGAGAAGTTACTGGCCGCTAAGAAGAAAAAGTAAAGTAGAATTATGGAAGAGTTTACTCAAGTAATAGGAACAAGAGTCCCCCAGCACTGCTACGGGTGGGTGGGATGCAGAGCGGCTTCTCTCGGATCTAGCAATGGCCTGGTGTCAGCAGAGGACACTGCCACCCTCCCCTAAAAGAAATCCCCAAGTGCTTCTGGTGGTTTGGGATTTGGGGGATGTTTCTGAAAAAACAACTATCAAAGAGAAATCTGAACTTAATTTTTGTCCGTAAGCCTTTTATTCCCAAACACTTCCTACAAAGTCTCACCTCTTGAGCTCTGTCCCCTCTGAACAGAGAGTTACGGCCACCTTTCATACCCTGCTGGAATCAACGTCCCGAGCTCTTTATTGAAATAACTGAGTTTAACCAATCTGTGCAGGTTTTGTAACTGTAGTTTATAGGCCGGGTGGGAACAGGAGTCCCATGTGATGGAGAAAGTTGACAGAGCCTTTCAGCTGGTTCTAGTTGTAAGTTTTGTACTTCTGTTTTTCCTGCTGTTACTTCATTTTAAAATCCAGCGTATATTCTATTGGGTTTGTATATTAAGGAATAACTCAATTTTGAGAAAACAAAGCCTTTCATATAGAAGCTCCTGTGCGGCCAACTGTATATTCCCTTTTCTGTGAAATCCTGAACAAATTGATCTCACTGGTAAAATAACAGCAGAAAATTTATTTTAGGGAGGAGTTTCCACCATTATCGTTAAACGTTTGTAATTAGCTAAGTGCAAATCAGACCATTTTCCACCACTTCACTTTGTTTTGGTAGGTTAAGTGAGATGTTTATTCTAGACCCTTTTCTTCCATTTTAACCATGTTTTGGCAGTTTAAATGCAATGTTTAATGAGATAGGCTGACTTCTAAGAAAAAAAGAATTTCTAAAAAACACTGCTGTTCTTGGCAACCTGTGTATCATAATGTTAAGCAGAATAATTTCCCTTGGACTATTTATTTGGGTGGAGCCGTAATAGCCCTGAAGCCCCAGTTTAATCTTTGACTACATGTTTTCAGTGCACAGGAATGTCCAGTTATTGGTTTCTATTCAAAACAGAAACCCGCAAGTTATCAGGTCTTTGCATTCAAAAATAGAGACTTAAAAAAAACCCCATGCTACTTTGAAATAGAGAAGGAAATGTTAAATTGAGTGGTAATTAAACTAGTGATGCAATCAAACATGTCTTAGAGGAAAAATCATTACAAGTAGTATTTTCATGAACTCTTTTGTTGTAGCATGAAAACTATAATATGGATAAACACATTACTTCTACTAATAACGCATTAAAAAGCTATGAATGTGTATTATGCCAATTTGATAGGTTCTTAGGGAAAGGAACAAGTTTAGTTTTTAGGAAAAGGAACAAGTTTAGTCCTACAATGTTACTCAGTAAAGAAACAGTTGTTTTATTTGCTTTCTTGTCCTTTTCATTTGAGTTTGGAAACGAATTAGTAATGTGATAAGACAAGGAAAAAATGCCATCTTTGAAATGAAATTTGCATGCCAAAACATTACAGCCAGACAGATAAAATAGATTTTCCTCTCTCTCATTTAATTGTTGAACAAAATGCAATACTTCAACTTTTTTTTTTCTGCTTTACAGTATCCTTGACTTGTTTCAGGTTGTGTTGCATCAGGAAAAAACAACCCAGCAACAAACATATAGCCATGCAAAACTCAGTTTTGAAATCTTCTGCAACTTGGTATTTGCTAAAAATAAACCAAAACTGATGTCTAGTCTTCATGGCAGAAAACTACTCCCTTTCTGAGGCTAACTCATTAATAGCTTTGTAATTGTTAGAATGAGACAACTGTTCTTAGAGATTTTGTTATTCCCTTCCCTTCTGACGCCAGAAACCCCACCTGACCCCTGCAGTCAAAACTGCTTTGTAGCTTTCCACAAAAGCCCTGAACAGCGCATTTCAGTTATTCACTATATTTTCCCATAGAGCGTTTTACAGAAAGGCAATAAATTGTCATTATCAGTATGAATTTAAAATTACTTAAATGAAGGTGTTAATTTAAATGGAGCTTAGATTGTCATCTGGAAGTTTTTGACTTGTTTTTGACAAAGCTTTTTAAAAGACAGTAGTTTCTGTGAGCCCTGTTAGTGACAAATGCTATTCATCCTGTCACTCCCATGTCTCGGGGACCGTGGGTTATGTATCCATATTTCTGTTGGACAGAATAATGGCCCTAACGGGACTCTTTCTAAATTTGCAACGGTTGTAATCTCTCAGCAGAGTGCATAGTTTGTGAACAATCTGTTTTTACATACCAGACTTGCAAACTGTTTGTAGAAGTTCAAGGATTTTACAGTTGTGAAGGCATTTTTTCAAGCTGTCATGAACTGGTCGTGCCAAGGAGAAGCCAACAGTTTGGAACAAGCTTGAACTATGTTTTACTTGCAGACTTTACAAACTGTGCAGTGCAGCCACTAAGTTTACAGAAGTATTGAGTTTATAAATGCTGTGAAAGCTGATCGTGTATGCCTGCTGTAAAGCTGCGCTTCCAAGATCTGTTGCCGATTCCACAGAAAAGCCACCGGCATACAGAGGTGACCGCATAGCTGATAAAATCGCTATGAGATGAGAAAAAAGCATCTGAAGAGATGCCAGCTGAGTTTACAGTAGCAATGAAGAAACAGTTTCATGAGAAGTCATACACTGCTTCATGAAGTGCTCACTGCTATTCCAGCTACTACATCTGTATTGTTTACTAATATTTATAGTGGAAGCTTTGCAAGCTTAAGAAGTTTTATTTTTAATAAGTTCAACATTTTGAACCCGTCCTAAAAAAATAATTGAGTTTTCACTGAGGCTTTAGGTTTAAAAATAAGAGGCACTTGAGTAACTGCTTTTTTGAGCTACTTAGTTGGGTTGCTCCCACTGAAATAGGATTTGCAAAATATTTTCCCTGGCTACTCCTCTGACACCAGGGCTGTTTTTACAGGTCTTCACTGGCTAATTTTCCTTGTAAAATAGTGGGATTTGGACTGTCAGCTGAAAATGGGACTGGTGCTTCAACTTCACTATGTGCTTTTTAAGATGTTTCTTTTTGACAGATAACTCTGAGCGTTGTATCACCCTTGAGATATGGATTATAAAATAAAATAATGGTCAACTAGTTTTGAAAAACGAGGGAACAACACCAGATAAACCCCATCATTATTTCAGTATCCTCCCCAGACTCCCGCTTTTGTCTGTGCTGAGCCTGAGAAATATTCAAGCTGAAACATCATTAAGACAAACAAACAGAAAGGTTAGGGGACAGTCTGGTTGGCACAGGGAGAACAGGCTTCGTGACGGTGACACTGCTTTAGTTCCCCTGCATTGGGTTTGCAGACTGGAAACCTAATAATACTGGCTTGTAAAGGGGAAAATAGAAGCATTTATTGAAGTGTTACTAGATTGCTAGATTGCAACTCTTTAACAGTTTTCTTATGAAAAATATGTTCTTTTTTTTTTCTTCGTTTTTTCAAATTCACAACTGAAAGTACTGTTGCTATGTTACTGTAATGGTGTGTAGGCTGCTAAATAAATAGAGGGAGTTTAGACCATGCCAGAAATAGAAAGCCAGGTCAGAGGTGACATTTGGGACATGTTGAGAAAAAAGAGAATATATAATTATTTCTTTCCTTCCTATCATTCTCTTCAGTCCCATTAACCCCAGACTACTTAGAAGGAAATTACAACAGAATTTCTGGACGTGTGAGAGTACTAAAAATCGACACCTCTGTAGTTCTGCTAAGTTTTTTGGCTTTTTTTTTTTTTTGCAATATCAAATTTAAATTTGCAAGGGAAACTGGTAGAACCATGGCACCTCACACACTTGTGAACTGAATAGCTACTTCGAGGTATCAAAGGGCATGGGGAACTGTTGAAAATGCACTCTGCAAAGGTGTGCTCAGAAGGGAAAATCTGACAGAGGGAATGAGCTTTGAGAAAATGTGCCCCTTTGAACCCAGAAACAGGAAATTTGAGTCCATTGTCCTTTTTGGGATAGTTTGGCAGGTTACCAAGGACCAGATATACAAAAACACGCTTAGGCTGTTGTGCGAGTAGCTCTACGTACCTGCTTGCACCCTCAACTGCCTCAACATCTTTGTAAACCTGGCTTGTGACTGTGCTTGAGTGCCTCATTTATACAGGAGGGTCATTTTTATCCCTCCTCTGCTGCCTGCATGTGCTTCTCATGTACAGACCTTAGCACAATAAGCGCTCGTTTAAGCTCCAGTGGCTGATTCAGTAAATGGTGGGAACTGCAAGCCACTAACATGAGACTAGAGCCCAGTCCTCCTTCCATCTGTGTCAGCTGGGGCAGAAGCAGCCCTTATCTTAAGAATGAGCACAGCATCCTCGTTACTAGCAGACAGCCGCCTCTGACTTCATTTCCAAAATGTTATTGCAGATGTTGGATGCTCTGGGCTGTGTTCCCCTAGGCACAAAGCCCCTCAGCCCCCTCCCAGCCCCTTGTGGGTGTCACTGTGGGTGTGCACAGCACCCCGATGCTCCGGTCCTGCCTTGCCCTTGGCTGCTCTCGTGTGAGCATCGGGAGCAGAGCAGCTGTGAACCGTCAGACCTGCCCTAGCAGGAGGTGGAACACAGAAACACGGACCAAGCTCACTCATGTGTCAGTTAATTTAGCAGATTTGTAATTACTCATAGAATAGTTTGGGCTGGAAGGGACCTTAAAGATCATCTCGTTCCAACACCTTCCTCTAGACCAGGCTGCTCCAAGCCCCGTCCAGCCTGGCCTTGAACCCCTCCAGGGATGGGGCAGCCACAGCTGCTCTGGGCACCCTGGGCCAGGGGCTCACCGCCCTCACAGGAAAGAATTTCTTCCTAATATCTAATCTAAATCTCCCCTCTTTCAGTTTAAAACTGTTACCCTCATCTTATCATTACACTGCTCAATCAAGAGTCCCTCCCCAACTTTCCTGTAGGCCCCCTTTAAGTACTGGAAGAGGCTCTAAGGTCTCCCTGGAGCCAGACTGAACACCCCCAACTCTCTCAGCCTGTCTCCATAGCAGAGGTGCTCCAGCCCTCGGATCATCTTCGTGGCCTTCTCTGAACTTGCTCCAACAGGTCGATGTCCTTCTTATGTTGGGGGCCCAGAGCTGGACGCAGCACTCCAGGCGGGGTCTCACCAGAGCAGAGCAGAGCAGAGCAGCAGAACCCCCTCCCTCGCCCTGCTGGCCACACTACTTTTGATGCAGCCCAGGTCACAGTTGGCTTTCTGGGCTGTGAGCGCACACTGCTGGGTCGTGTTGAGCTTCTCATCAACCAACACCCCAAAGTCCTTCTCCTCAGGGCTGCCCTCAACCCATTCTCCACCCAGCCTGTGACTGCCCTGACACACGTGCAGGACCTTGCACTTGGCCTAATCAGGAAGATCTTCTCTTTAAATATATATGTCTACTTCTAAACAAATTATTAATGTGACACAATATGAGGCATCTAATTTCTTTGTGAATTAGGCAAGAAGCCCACAGCCATAACCTAAACCAGTTCAGTGCATGCAATCCCATTAGATTTCTTTGTGGTATTTCTGTAGTTCTACAAATCTGTTACTTTCCTACAAACAAACAATGTAAATATGCCCCCTAACCAAGAGACCTTGGTATCTAAAGTTGGAATCTGAGGCATTCCAGAAAATCCCACATTTACCACAAAAATTATAGAGGATAATTGAATTAGAGGGTACATCAGGAGCCAGTGATGCTAAGTGCAGTTGTTCTCATTCTTAAATTGCAATTTTTTTAAAGTTTCTTTTTATTTGTTAACACTTCTTGAATGGAGGGCTGGAAATTGAATGGCTAGGAGTGTTTGCCAACACAATGGATGTGAATAGCTGGTTTAATAAGAAACTTTGCTAATTTTCAGCCACAAGCCAACTAGTAGTGCCTTAGACCTTGAGACATGTCCACAGAATGTCTGAGGTTCTGTGTCAGAAAATGAACAAGTAGTTTAGGATCCATCAAGGTTGTTTATTTACTTCCATTAGGAGTTTGCTGCTGCTGTGATTGGAGACATTTCTTGTTTTCTAGCACAACCAGCATTCAGCCTCAGACTGAAGGAGAGAGTGTTAGAGGCTTTCTCGTCCCCCGTGGAGTTCAAACCCTCGTTTGGGCTCTGTCAAATCCTTTGCCCTTGCCAGAGACTGCATTTATCTCAGACTCTAAAGAGCAATTATTATGATTTATCTGTCTTTGGAGTGAATAAGATTTTACCAGGCATTTTCTACACACAGAAATCTCCAGATGGGAGAAGTGCAACCTACAGCCTGTCCTTTCCAGGGTTTTGTTGCCCATGCTCAGCAAATTGCCCAGTTTTAACCAGCAGTAGCAGCATTGCTAAATGGAAAGGAGAATGAATTATACCCTCTGCAGTTCTCCTATGTTAACCTCCTAAAGGACCTATTTGTCTTTCATTGTATTTCCAGGTCCTTTGTGCTTGAAATGATCTTCTAAACTTTATAAGTAAACTTGGTTTGCTGGCTGGTAAATTAAAGCTGTTTACCCATTAGAGTATTCCAAGTGGGCTGCAATGACGTTTGCCTGCACTCTTTGTCAGGGCAAAGAGCGTGATTTTTAAAACTGAATGAAATGATGTCAAGGCAGAAGATGGCAGACATGGCCAGGTTTCAGATAAACTATAGCTAGGTGAAGTTTAAGTATCTTTACACTGCTGCTTTAAATCCCTAAGGACTCCCCCCACCATGGCACTTACCTTGTCATGCGTTCAGAGGTGCTTTAGTGAAACTTGGCATTCAAGAACGGGCGACGCAGGTTTGGGAGGTGAAGAGCCAGGGCCAGCTTGCAAAAAGCGGGAGCTGTGCAGTCCTTTCCAGAACACAGTGATGGAGAGGGATTGTCAGAGAGATGCACCCCAGTGATGTCTCAGGAACATTTCCAAGCAAATGATTTGCATGTAGTTTAGCAACCTGACCTATGTGAAGATTTCAGCAGTGGCAGCCCTAATTCTCATATGCTGAGAACTTACTGTGCACCCACAGGCAGGTTTCAGTTTGACTCGTTCCTCAGGTTTACTGGATTTGGAAATGTAACTGGGATCTCTATATGAGCACATCGTTGTAGATTTTCGTTCAGAGATAGGTGGGGGTTTTTTAAGAAAGCAACTGTTTTATGTGTCTTCTATGCGTAGGAATGAAAGATAAGGAGCAGAAGAAAGCACTCAGATGAAAGTAACTCATTTTATTGCAGGACAGCTGGTCACTTCTGACTTTCACCTAGGGTTGCTGAAGTCAAGGTACCTGTTCTGAGTGGAAACATGGTCATGCAGAATCATTCTAGATCTAGTTCATGGTGTCGTCATGGTTCTTTGCTGAGATTGACAAGAGAAGGCATATGACCCTACACAGCAACAGCAGCGAGTAAATACGGTGATGTAGCACAACTGAGTCTATACTATCAAGCAGGAAACTTCTCCTTTCTAAAATAAAATGCGCCCATAATGGACAGAAAGGCCAAGTAAACATGGGCTTTAATAAGCTGCTAGAATTGGGCAGGTGTGCAGTCAAACTGGAAGGTTAGATCTGAAGCTTTCATTTGCATTTATCACTTTGCACAGATCTGCTTGGAATACCTCCCTGAAAAGATTACAGATATAAAGTACTTAGACTCATCAGAAAAAAAATCTGAAATAGAAATGGCATCTCATGTTCTCTAGCAATATAGGAGCCTGAGAAACCAGAAGCCAAAAAAATGCAGTCTCAAATTCTAACCCATTATGACCATATTTATGGGGAACATTTAAATAATCTGAGCTGTTTCCCCAACATATTCCTTACTACTAACTGTAGTACCTTATGTCTGGTGATGTCTTCCCTTCATTAAACAGTGAACTTGAATATCAGAGTTGAGCTTCAGGCTTTTCTCTTTAGCTTTTTGTATCAATTGGCTGGATGCAGATCAAGCACAGAGCCATGGTCCTCAGCAACAAGGGAACGGGGAGAGAAAAGTAGAGAGGAAGATTTTGCCTCCAGGTGGAAACCCCAGGTCTGTCATCATCAGAGCTCCTGGTAGCTCCTGCGTAACTGGGAGAAGTGCTATGTGGTATGGGAATTGCAGCACTGACCAGCTTGTAATGGATATGGATGCATAAGAATCTGTTAAAATGCACAATTTCACTTCATTTTGTGTAATACCTTTTGTATAAAACTTTCCACTCAAAGAGATTACAGCCAGTTAGAATTACGGTGAAAAATAAAAGCACAGTTGCAGAGAAATTGGTGACTTCTTAAAAAGAGTAAACTGTCACTGAAAAATCTCACTTTCTATTTGAATGATAAAGTCTTTGCACAGTGCAGCCATTTTTGCTTTGCCTGACATAAGATTTGCATGACTCACAGCCAGCAGCATGCTGAGGACCTAGAAATACATAATACAAAAGCAGATGCTGTCTGCTGCCCGCTGGCTGGGGAATTCCCGTACCATCTTTGAAATGATGATTCTGTTTGATGGGGCAGCACACGGAGTGCAAGGCAAGTGCATAGGCTGTTTCTCCCCTAGGTAAGGTTATTAATCTGAAGGGTGAGAGATCGTGTGAGGGCTGCTGAACACCTACTACTGTAGCAGTCAGACCCAGCTGGTGAGGATGGGTGATGTAATGGATCGAGCAGGAGGAGAAAGTTTTCAAATGGGAGGGTGTAGAATTTGAAAGGCTGCATGTAGGAATGAAGAGTTGCAGTCCTAATTTGAGTATGCCGGCAGCTCGGCAGATGGCCCAGCAGATGAGCTGCTATGCACCACCGTATGTGTGAGAACATGAGAGTAATGGCGAGGCTCCACGCAGAAACGTCTCCTTGCCCTGTGCATGGTGTGGGGTAACATCAGATGCAATGTTCCTCAGCCCAGCTGGGCCCTCTGTCCCCCACCAGGGCACTTTGTTGGCTTTCACACTGAGCTTTCCACAACAGTATTTCATATTGCTCTTCTGCATTGCAGTAATTTCCTCCATCATGCTTTGCCTTCCCTCTCCAAGCAGAGCAAAAGCCATCCCTGGGAGTGTGGGTTCCCCCTTGTAGGGGGACCTTGTCGATCCCCCTAATGCTGATGTTGCATCACGAACATCTCCTCCTGCCCTAGGCTGCAGCTCTCAGGGCTGAGCTGGCACGTCGTTTGGGGTGGGAAACCTCCCGCTTCAGGCTGTAGAGCAGCCTCACTGGGATGTATTGGGTTTATTTCCTACAATTACAATCCTCCAGCAGTGAAGCCCTGTGGCCAGATTTTGTGTGCATCCTGTGTGACTTCCCTAATAACAGCAGCCCTTTGGAATTCAAGAGAAAACTTCAGAAAATCTCTAAAAATCCATTCTTTGTTTAAGAACTGACCAGTTTGCATCTGACTTTCTCCAGGGGATATGTTTTGCTGCTTACTGTTTGTGAGACTTTGGGGCTCTATTTGCATATCAGCACTTTTAGCTAGATCCCGGAAAAAGCATCTTTACCACTAACAGCATAGAGTAGCCCTTGGCACCTCACAGTCACATTGCACTGACACTCAGCATAACAGTGTCCGGAGCTTGGTTTTTTCCAGTGGTTTTCTAGCAAAACTCTTAATCCAGAGCAATATATTCATACAGGAAATGCCAATAATCCATGTTTTGTGATACAGCAAAAATCTGTCTCCCTAACCAGTTCATGTGTAATGTTGATGAAATGAGTACCACTAAGTGTTTTCAAGAAGCTCCATTTCCAATGCAATCTACAGGAAAATTACATAGGTGTATAATGCATTAATTCAAATCACTATAATTGTACTGATAAACATGTCTTCAGATGTTCTTGGGATAAGTAACATCTTTTGCCTTTATCTTAAACTGATTCTGAAGCGAATATGAACTAAACTGGGAACAATGTTCTTTTTTTCCAGTATCGGATTGTTCCTATGTATTTATGCCAGCAGACACATGGCAGCTCAGCTATGCCAGTAAAACTGCAGACAAGCCCTTAGATTCAAGCATCAATGACACAAGCAGTGGTAATCCCTCCTTTCCCACATGCTATCCCACCAGATTCCTTTTATCATCTTGCAGCTTAGTTCAGGTTTTCTGTCTCCTTCGACCTTGGTATATTTATTTGAGTTGCGAACAAAGAGATTCTTTAATCTCTCCTATTTTTGTTGTGGTCCTCTGGAGCCAGCACAGACTACCAACCACCCTGAGCTCATCCAAGGGCAGACTGTCATTTTCATCATGGGCTGGCCCACTGGGAGGACAGTGATTCTGTGAGCCCCCAATGAAGGTTGTGTGGACCAGGTGCTGAGCTAGGATACACGGTTGAGGATATTTCATTACTGGACCTTTAAAGCGTGTTTAGCAAGAAGAATGTTCTGATCTTCCATAATTAAATTCTGTAGGTACAGCAGCCAAGCAACAACAAAAAAATCCAGGTCTATATTCACTGTTTGTAAAATAAAACTCTCTGAAGCATCTCTCAGCATAAGAACTGTGAGTTAAAGTGGAAGGTTATATATTAGTAAAGGAAAAATTAAACATAATCATCTGTCTTATTGTAAAAAAGCAGAAGGATGTTAAAAATTGTGTTATGCTGGCTCACATTTTTTCTACATAAATGAATTTTTTTGGCATCATACGTGCTTACAGCAAGACAGTTAAATAGGAAATAGTGAAATCCAGTATGATTTTTACATAACTTTTAATTTCGTAACATACTTGTGCAATAGAGTAGTCAGAATACAATAACCAAACTATGTTTTTTCCATGCTTGAACAGTAGTGGCCATCTGGAAAGCTGCATGCTACCTGTATTCAGTGAATTGCCTGAGCAAGGAAGTCACCTCCAAGGAAACGAAAATTAATTTTAGGTGCTTGGGTAAGTTGACTTTTGCCAGGAAGAAACACAATGAGGACAAAAACCCTCTTGTTTGCCACCATTCCTCCTTGGAGATGGTGTCACTGGGCACTGGGGTGCTAACGCTGCTCTCAGACCCAGTCCGCAGCCGCCTGATGTCCAGGGAGTGTCCTCACATAGGAATGACGGCAACAGGCCTGACGTGTTTCTCATGAAGGCACTGGAGAAGCCTCCAGAGCAGCAAAGAGAAATGCCCAAATGCTGGAAAAAACCTTAACCTTTGGTAAGATCTTGTAGAAAGCACTGACCGATTCTGACAAGGGCCATTGCAGGTACCCTTTCTGCCTGTAGCATTTAAAATTGTAGTGTAGTAACTAATTTGAAAACCTTTAGCTGAAATGGCCAGTTATCACTTTGCTATGGTAGGGTGTTGCCTCTATTCTCTTCCCAGTAAAATCGCTGAGCGTGGCTGCGGTCTGTTCTGGGAATGGGCGAGAGGTGCTCTCCTTAGTCAGCAAACACCAGAGCCCCAGGGCAGGGAGTCAGCAGCAGGGAACCGGGATGGGGGGAGACATCCAACGCCTGTTAGTAATCCAGTTATTAAAAATAAATGTTGGCTTCCAACTAAAAACCTTTATGTAGAAGGGGACTCTTCCAATGCTTAGCTCCTAAGGTCAGGAACTGTGACAAGGCCGGGGATATCTCAGCTGGGTGGAAAGAAGAGCTGAGCTATCCTGATAGTTACTTAACTACATGACACCTTTGAAGCTTTGACCCCTGTTCTTTTGAAACCCGTGTCTGACTATGTTATATATTTGGCTGGATTTGCTCAGGTTTTTGGTGAAAATGTCATTAATTACTAATTTACTTCAGTGGAATAAGAAAGAGTCTAACTTAATATGTGTAGTGCATTTAGTAGTTTCAATCCTTAGCTTATAATTGCTCTTTCCTGAATGTGATGCTGTTGGGAAAATTCTTCGTTTCACAGTGTCAAGCCATTACTTAATCGAGGACCAAACCAGAAGCAGAACACCGCGGAGAAGTTTCTTGGGTATCGAAAGTAACTGAGGGTAAACCTCTGTGGAAGCGCTGCCTGGCTGCAGCTAGGGAGCTTGCCTGCCAGTTACACGTTCCCCGGGCTGCAAACGCAGCGCTGCTGCCTTCAAGACTCCTGCTTATAGTTACTGCTATAACAACCAAGGTCAACTAACTTTTGTGTGCCCCGTTGGAGGGTCGGAAGCAGAACAGCATAGAGGGGTCGCACCTCGGGGGAGGAGTGGACAGACAGGCGACCCAAAAGTGGCCAACAGGGTATTCCATCCCATCTGCATCATGCTCAGTGTAAAAGCTGAGGGATCAAAGTGGTCAGTCTCTTTCTTCAGTAGCTGACATTCAAGATGAACTGTCTGTTCGTCTGCCTGTGATCCCAGTCTGTGCATTCCTGAATCCAGTTCCTGAGCTCAGCTCCCATCCCTCACTGAGGTCCAGTCTGGGACTTTCCCAGTGCCTGCCAGTGCCGTGATCATCATCCTGAGAGTTCAACAGGGTTTTGTATATATTGTATATATTTCATTATTTTCTGATTATTATCTTTCTTTTTATTATTTTATTATTAATATTTCATTAAAGTAGTTTAGTTTCTTGTCAACTCCTAAGTCTCTCTTTCTCTCATTCTTCTCTCACTTGGGAGAGGTTAGTTTGTCATTTTGTCATGCGTTTTAGTGGCCAGCCCAGCCCAAACCACGACACAAACAGAAATATCTCTCGTTGCTGTTTCCCTCCCTTGAACAGCAGCTCCTTTAATCACACGTTGCAAATCGGCGTGTGGAGCGGGGTGGGTTTGCCGGTGAGCAGCGCTATGGGGGTCCTGGAGCTCTAGAGGAGCAGAGCTGATTCTCTCAGATGGTGTTTCTAACGCACAGCACGTGACATCTATCACACAAGGCTGTGACAAAACGGTGTTTCTAATGCAGAGCTGAAGCAATTTGTGAAGTGAAATTAACCATAGGAATATGTCATGGTTATTGATTTAAATGTGGATTAGAAAGTATTTATAGCAGTCTATTTTTAAAGACATTGATTCTTTACTGCAAAAGAATGAAAGTGAAAATATGCTGAAAACCAATATAACAAAGAGTACTTACTGTAGCTCTGGGTCTGCAAAAATACAAAAATTTCTTATTGGATGCAAGAAGCGGCATGGAGAAGGAGCATGGGATTATTTTAGTACTCCATTCAACTTCAGTTGTACATTATGGGTCTGATTTTGCACCTGATGTTGAAAATCTTGAGTCCCCCTTTTAGCTGTCAAATAAAATGAACACAGAATCAGCCATGGAGAAGGAGTCTTGGATTAAAAAAATGCAAAATCCTAATCCAGCTCTCTTTCAAGGCAATTGGATTATTCTGCTTGATTTTATGTAAGAATTTAAATAAAGTATAATGGAGAGGAGACTCAGGTTACAGGAGCAGAATTAGCCCTCAAGGACAAGGCCAAAGATGTCCTATAGCATATTTAAAATATCAGAGGATAGTCTTCTACTGGATTTGTTGAAAGATGAGTACCCAAATATCCCCAAATTCCTAGGTAGGATTAAAACTCTGTCTTCATTTTTTTCAATAAATCATTGTGTAAATTATGTATATTGTAACTTCATGACAGTAACAGTGCAATAATACTAATAAGCACTGTAATTCTCAACTTTCGTTAAGTAGCAAGAAAGTCACAGAATAAAATATGAAAATATGTGATGGTTTTAAAAAAAAATAATTCAAACAATCAGTAAGACCAGAAGCTCTGTAAGTGCCAAATTATTGTTGCAGAAGTATTCTTTTTATCTATGGGTCACGATTTCCAAGAAATGAGTGAAAAATGTAAACAATTCCAAGCATTTGTCCCTTTGGGCACAGGGTGTATTGAACAACAACAACAACAAAATACCTCATGGACAGAAAAGAATTGTTGGCCCCGGCATTTTAGACAGAAGGCAATAACGCCTAACTTGGTGAACAAGCAAGAAGAAAAATCTTGGAAATGATTGTATCACTTGATTCATGGAAGTTCTGCATTCACCTGAGTTTTCAAATGAGTCCCCTTTGAGTTTAAAGAAACAAACTGGAAACCTTTTTCTGTAGTAGAATTCAAAGCAGGAGATGGTTGTGGTAATTACTGGCAAGCAAACAGTAAATACTCTCAGAGGTGAAAACCACAGAGCTGGAAATCATGCTTCTGCTAAGCTGGGTCAGATTCTGTGCTTGATTACGCTGCATGAATAAATTATTGGAAGACATACTTCAAGCTCTTTTTTCAGAAGTGAAAAAATAATCCAAATTCTTACTTTTGCATAGCAGGGCAGAAATATGCAGAAGAGCGTGGCATCAATAGTTTGCCGCATTATTGGTTTAGAGGTGCCCTTTTGAGTAATTGAGGTACAAATATCCCATTGCTCCCAGGCTAGATGGAAAGATTTGTAAGATTGTGTAAGTTATTTAGGCATCTAAATGCATTTTGTTTCTTATGTCAGGTCTTTGATGCTGGTTTGATCCCACAATAAAAAGTTAATTATCAAAAATAGGCTGGGAATCCATGCTGATAGGGTGAATAAAAATTGGCAGCACCCAGTCTTTTGTTGATATGAACATTAAATAATGGCACTAGAACTGTTTCATCTAAAACAAGAAGCACATTGGAATGCCATAAAAATCAGTAAGGTTGCTTTTTCTTTAAACTCTCCTGGAACCCAGCTGAGCAAATGTTGTAACTTTTGGAGCTGCCACTGGTGATAGTAATACTTTGTGTTTCACCTCACGTCTTCATCGGTCCACCTTCTGCTCTGATTGCACACAAAAATAGCTATGGCAGTGCCACAGGAAGGATCAAAGCCAGAGCAAAATTCTTTAAGATGTGCCTGTTGTAGACCAAGACCACCAGAAACCCCAAGTTTCAGGCAGTATCGAGTGCAAAACCAGAAAGTGGCTGAGGCTTTTCTGTCTGTTGCCATCCTTGAAGTTTCCCCTACAAAATGCAAAGGAGTGTTGTAAAAATCTCCCTTGCCTTCTTTGGAAGAGTTTTCATTTTTCCTCCACATCATGCAATCAATCCATCAGCGCTCTCTGGAAAGATTAGTTTTCAGTGTACTTCCATAGTTTGAGACATTATATAGTATCGCTTTTCATTATTCTGCACGCTGTGCATGGGTTTTGTATGTGTCTGATCATTCTTGTAACCTGCTGAAATCAGAAAAGGAATTTTTCACCTTGTTTGACCAAGGCCAGGATGCCATTTGTCACCTTTCAGTGTGATACTGTTTTCTCCCTCTATGGTCTTCCCTCTAAATCAGAGTCTTTGGGAACGGAAGAGGCACTTCTCATGGCAAACCCCTGGGAAACAGCTCCTGGTATTTTGCAAGGATTTCTAGCACAAATACCAAGACAGCATCACCATATGACTCTTCCTGGGCTTTGTAAACTATTAAAAAATATTTTCTACTTAGGAAAGGCTTTTGTATCTGCAGACGGATTAGATCAGTCATTAAACTTTCTTATGAGTTCACGTGCGTCCTTGTCTTTTACCATCTTTCTCAGCCTGTCTTTTAAAAGCCTCCTAGAAACATCAACACCACATCAGTGCCCTCTGAACAGCCTGCATCTATGCTACAAGCACTCTTTGGCTGAAAAACATCCATAAACCTGTATTTTAGAATCTACTTACTTCTGGCTGATTTACCAATACGTGCTTTTGTAACACAACTCTTTGTCCTGACCACGGGACATTTTTCCTCCCAGTTGGCTTCATTTGAACCAAGCAGTTACATTCAACATTATAGTCGCCGCACCAGCAGCACACAGCCTGGAGGGGTTACTGACTGCAGCATACATGTTACTTTTTACACTGCATCCTAACGAGTCACATTTACAAACTGCTTCTCTGAAAAACATGGTAAGAAAGAGTCATAAGCGAAGGAGAAGAGTAGGAGTAATCCCGCATTCAGATCTAAATTTGTGTCAAGTGTGGGATGAAGTTTAAAATAAGAAAAGATAATAGTTGGGGTTCTGTTGTTTCTTTCCACCTCTTCAAAAAGTCATTTTTTATCATACTCTTTACCTCTTTGAAAATATAAATTCAAGTGATGGACCTTTGCTAAAGTGTTTCATGATTTAAAATTAACCTTGAAAGTTAGCAGGAGGTGTTACTTGCTCTGCATGTATTTCTACTTTGTTTTTTCGTATCTGACCAGAAATGGGTAGCATGCAAATGTCGCTCTGTGGTTTAAACAAATAAGCCATGAAGTCTAAAAAAGGAAAGCAGTCACTGCTTTCTGTGTACAACCACTGCTTTCAGATGTCTCTTGTATCTGCTAATGCCTGTGACTATGGCTCCGTTTTTACTCAAAATACTCTGTGTTGTTGGGGTGGGAGGGATCAGAGGAAGGGATTTTACTAATTTGGTTTTCTCCTTGAAGAGAGCTCCTGCGGTATCCCTCCCCTGGAAATCAGCAAGGACCTGGGGAATGGGAGGAGGATGAACTTTGTCTTTCCCTACAGAAGGCAAAAGATTTGTTATTCAAAATGGCAGTTAATCCACAGTAGAAAGCTGTAAAGGTTTCAAACACAGTGCCCATCCCCGAGTTCCCCTGACAATGTCCGCGGTTTTACAGATGTCCTTCCTACGCGCTGCTCCCTGCCCTGTTGCTGTGTGCAACACCCAGACAACAAGGGCGACACCTTCAAAGAAGTTCTCTTCTCATCCAGGGCCACTCTTTTGGGGCATTGTGTGCAAGAATTATCTCAACCTTCGCTGGACAGAATTTCTCTCTGCTGTCCAACTCTGGCTTCAAGCCTGTAGACAGCACTTTGCACTGGTATGTTTTAGTGAAAGCCAGAAGAAAACAATAACTTCATTATATTTTTCCTTTTCCTTTGTCAACTTTGAGCTTTTGGATTTAATTTATCTCAGATCGTTTTCAGTTAAGATGAAGCCCATGGCTTTAGTGAACTGTGAGCTCTCACCAAGTTAGCTTTTCTGCTCCTGATAGACATTTCCTTGGTCCTTGTTCTGCTGAAAGGTTTGATACTTCCAGACTGGTGATTTTCTCTTGTGGTTTATTAGGGAATCATAAAGGCATTGGTCCATTGTATTCTGATCTATTTTATTTACTGATAATACATACTTCATGGCCCTCTAGTTTAGCAAAATTGTTTTTATAGAGAATAAATAAAACAGAAACACATCTGAAGGATCAATGACCATTCTCTTTGTTTAAAATATATATTATCCTCTATTATCAGAGTTATTAGGCATTCTTTGCACTTTTACAGGTTTCTAGAGATTGGGTCAGACATTTATATAATTATAGAGTTAAGCATTCTAAAGTTCAAACCATTTTCTTCTTCATTTGTGATGAACCTGGTTTCTCACATTGCATTTTAGTCTTTGCTTTACATACTTGGAAAGTGTTTGGTTACTGAGCTGCCTTTATAATACCATGAAAAATCAGAATAAATGGTAAATTTTGACTTTTTTTAGAGAGGGAGAGTTGAAGAAACCCATTGTGCCGAAGCAGCAACACAATGCAAAGTCTAGCATAAACAAATGTATTTTGGTTAAAAATAAAAGGTTACGTTTCTGAGACACAAGGTAATTAATTTGACTGTGTTCTGGCTCTTTCTAGAAGAGCCAACTTGAAGTTTCCAATTAATGACACAGCTGACAGTGAACTGACTGCTGCTGCAGGCACAGGGAGACTTAAAGTGTGCAAGAGATCTAGAGCTTGAATAAAAATCTTTCCTGTAACTTAAGAAAATATTAGTGAGAAACCCCAGAAAGAGCTCTCTGAAATGTACGGATTATGAATACACAGAAGAAGAAAGATCAGTTCACAACATTCGTGCAGTCCATTAGCCTCCAGTGGATTTACAAAGCCTGCCTGATGATATTCTGGTTGCGGCTGCCTGTTATTCAAGGGAGCTGTGCAACCCCCCCCCCCCCCACNCACCCCCCCCCCCCCTCAGCTAGAGCTCCCATGGAGGCATCTCACAGCATCTGCCCTGAGCTTGTCTCGCTGAGCATCTTCTAGGTAGCTGGGAAACGTACTGCCTTGTTGTCCAGAGTTAAATTCCTTTTCATAACTATAGGTAAAAAAAAAGTGTGTGATTCAGAGTTTGGCTTCAGCTGACCCATGGGTCGAGCTGCTGTTGTTTGTTGTTGTAATTTCTATAGTTACACTGGAAGCACTCTGGGCATTTAGGTATTTTGACTGCCGAAAGCCAGAAATAACTAGCTGGAATAAAAGTGTTAATAGCCTGATGGCTGTGTGTGAGTCATAGCCACAGCGGCCTTTGAGACAAAAGAGAGATTGGTCCGAGTACAGCAGTGGAGAAAGCCCTTCCTCTCTGCAGCCTTACACGCTCATTGCAGGTCAAACTTAAACTTCCTTACCCAGAGCACAAGCAGCTCTTCTATTTATACAGTCTGAGCTCCTGAACCCCAAGATCCCTGTATCACAGAATCATTTGTTTGGAAAAGACCTTTAAGATCAGAGTCCAAGGGTTAACCTAACGCTGCCAAGCCCACCACTAAACCATGTCCCCCAGCACCAGTCTACCCATCTTCTAAATACCTCCAGGGACGGTGACTCAACCACTTCCAAAGAATTACTTAAGGGACCATTGCAAGGCTTGCAGAAGCAAACTCTGCCGCATGCTCGCTGCTGAAGCCTGAGGAGACTTCTTCCCAAGCAGCTGCTGGACAGACAGAGGTTAATCGCGCCTCCTGGCTTTGCATGGCCCAATTGCAAATCAAAATTAGCAGGCATCCAACATTCAACACCCAAGAAGATTTCCATGTAGCTCTCATGCACGCGTTCACATATGGACCTTACTTGCCTCTTCGTGGTGCATGGCTTTTGCATTAGAAGAGGAAGTATCTTCTCAGTTTCATACTATACACACTGTGTACGTTTCAATTACATACTGTGAAATAGCATTTTTCAGAAAGAAAACCTTCACTGTCTTTGAAGCGAGAAGATGGTTAAATAGGAGCACATCACTCAGTTGGAGTCAAGATCCTCACTTCATCTTGCCAGGGACTGCTCAGACTTTGGGCAGCGAAAACGGCAGGGAAAACTTCAACTATAGCCCAAAAAAATGTGGGCTCAATTCCTTGAAGGATTTTAGTTTAAATGAGGTCGAATACTGTTCCTGAGCTTGCTGTGAAGTGAATGCTCAAGTACCTTCTGGAACTGGGATCTAAACTTGGAGGGCAAATGATTTGGTTATAAATGATTTGGCCTTTTTTGGTCCCCCCAGGAAACAGCCTACAATAGAAGAGTTTCTGTCAGATCGAATTTGGGAAGTTAAATACTGCACTTATCCTTTTGGACTTGAGAGACGGGGTCTTTTCTGATTGTGCTAACCATGCTGAACTCTCAGGATCAAATTGCTCTAGGGTATTTGTTTGCTCTGTGTTCAAACAGCCCTTATCTCACATCACTTTTTGTGGGATTCAGTTAGCAAAACCAGGGACTGTGAACTTCACACTTCTGCTTACAGCTCCTGACACCATCACTGCGCTGCAGACAGAGCAGATTGTGTTGAGTTTCGTTGTCAGTGTGAGGATACAGTACCAGGGGCTGCGGCATTACAGCGGCACAGCTTCCTGCGCCGTGCGCAACCCAGAACCAGCTCAAACAGCGTAAGCAAATCATTGTTGAAGTACTAGAAGATGTGTATCTTCAGGAACGGGGCAGGGGGCTCTAAGTTCTGTAGCCAACCTGCAGACCGCTTTTTGCAAAGACTTCCAGGAACTTCATGAGAATGCACATAGAAATTAAGGATAATCTAACATTTTTGCTGACGTGAAATTTGTCTGTTTCCATAAGAGAGCATCTCGATGTGGAAGGACTGCACAGTGCCATGGTGTGGGGTGCCCAGTTGGGTTGGATCAGAGGCCCAAGAGCTCTAGATGGAAAAATAAACAAACCCTGGGATGCTTTGGGATGAGGAGTGAAACCGTGCAGAAAGAGACCTGAAGTCTGAAGCAAGTCTGAGTAACAGGCTCTCTCTTCCGGGCCTTTGTTTTTCTGGTATAGTAGAGAAGCAGCCTAAGTCTACAGGGAGGTGAGCTGCGATGTTTTCCATCTTCTTTTGTGTGTGTGTGTGTTGTTTATTTTGTGGATTTGTTTTTGCTTTTGGTGTGGTAAGACTGCTCTCACACCTACACACTGAATTATGTTATGCCTAGATAGACACCCTCATCACCGGCCTACTTGACACTTGCTCACCACAGTGTGAGCTATTACATATATACCATGACCTGGTGTTTTTAATGATAAAGAGGTATCAGGTATATTTGCATATCTGTTCTGGATGTGTCTCAATTCTGACTGCAGTCAGCAGCTCAGAGTCTGCTAACAGTGAGAGCAGGGGGGAAAACCCACACGTAGGAGAAGCTCAAAAGAATCTGTTAATGTACATTATTCTCCTGGTCCTTGTGGAAACGTACAGTGGCTTCTTACTGCACAGCAAGCAAAATTATTGGGTTGAATTGTTGGAATTATGGAGTCGTGAGATAGACCAACTACTCAGCCCTTGGATACTGTTTAAACTGTGGGGGAAGAGAAGCCCCGTGCTGTGACGGTCCATCACTGCATTTTTGACATTTGTGACTGAGGGTAGAAAAAGAGCATCACGTGCAACACCATTGATCACAGGCTACAAGGTTTTTTCAGTCTGGGAGCACTAGTAGTTTTATTTTTCTTTTCAACAGCTCCGCTCATGATACTTCCCCAGACTAGTCCAATCACCTTGAGGAATTTTTCCTATATAGAGCATTAATTTGTGTAGAGCAATATCACTGATTTTTGTAATAATTTAAGTGAGAAGGTAAAAATATTTGCATTTAATTATAATTTCTTAATCTCATCTCTTCCCACAAGTACTTTTTCATTTATTTCCTTGAAATACACTTTCATTAGTTGCGGTCTAATGATTTACCACTAAATGGAGTTTTTAGAACAAATGTGGCCCTCATTTTTGCTAACAGGGATAATCTATATCCATCCATAAATATCTATGCATTTGTGTAGCTTAATATACAACTAGTCACATTCTTTATGTTAGAATTTTGTTATTAAAGAGGTACCATTGTGGAAAGCTTTCTTTCCCCTAGCAGGCATTACTTTATGTGATTTGAAACAAGCTGCATTTGAATGGAATTTTAAAAATGCACAGAAGCATCTAAAAACTTTTTAAAAAACATTTAAAATTAATTACATTAAATTACCTATAAATAAGCTAAGAGGGTTTTTCTGTGTTAAATTTTTTACCCTGTTTTGATTGCAATTCTTTTTTCGGAAAACATCTTCAAATACAAAATTCCAGTTACTTTGACACAACCTATTTAGAAAGCAGTAAGTGAAATACACGTAGGAGTGAGAACTTGAATGCAAACTGATAAACTGCACAATCCAGCACTGCTTCCTTCTGCTATTTAAGAGAACTGCTGTGCGCTGAAGCCCAAGGGAGTGATGTTACCCTTCTGACCGTATTATACAATTATATTATAAAGCACATATGCTGGTACATACCAATAACACACCTGAATTCCCTTGAAGCTGAAAACCTGTGAATGGTGTCTGTGCTTAGAAGTGTTAAGTATGTTGAACTTATTTGCAAGAGAAATGGAACCTGGCTTTGGGACAGCTTGCTCTTGCTTGGCAGGAAGAGCCCAGTCTTTTATTCCTTACCCACTATGAAACACACCCATGATCATAAAGAGCACAGACAGAACCGCCAACAGCAAAGGTGGGGAGAGCCTTTGTCCTGGTCCTGGCCGAGCGGTGCCAAGCAGGGAGGGCTGAAGCTAGCAGCAAATACCTGCAGAGAGCCGAACTGGTAGGAGATGGAGCTGAGAGCTGGGCTGGCCTGGATGTGGCCTGAGTATTCCCCAGCGCCAGGGGATCCCCAGCTGGCACTGCTCGGAGTTTGGTGGCTTGGAGTGCAAAATTATCTTCTTCAGCCAAGGATCCTGCCCACCAGGTGATGATATACATTCATTTGTTCAAAGAAATATCAGCAAAAGGCCAAGATCATTCCTACTCCAAATTCTAAGGGGAGTCAGAAACAGCCAGTGTGCGGGTGAGTCACACAGGAAAACACCAGCACACATGACTTGTACATAGTGCTTTTGCCTACTGATGAGTAAAATGCAAGAAACAACTAAAGCTTGCTTTGAAAAGCCTTTGTTTGAAGTACGTGTTTCCTTAATTCTTTGGGAGCTCCCAATAGCTCTGCCGAATTATAAGGGACTGTCTAGGTTAGGTCCTATCTTGCCTTTACCCACAGTGGCACCGCCTGCCAGAGCTGGTGTGTGAAAGGACCACAGTGACAGCTCGAGCACCGAACAGTTACACCAAAGCTTTATCTGGAGCTTAAGATGGAGCATGGCCTGGTTGTGCAAGCTGGCACTTATTTACCTGGGAGCAAGTGCCATTACAAGTTCCAGTGCACTAATTGTGGTTGTAAACTCCTTGGATCAAACCCCATCTTCTTTGATTTTAATGTTTTTGTCTAGTGAACAGGGTCATGGATGAAGGCCATTAAGGAGTATTACAATAGCATGTCTGCATCTAGCCATTGTTTGGATTCCCAGAGCTGCACAGGTTTGTCAAACTAGGTATTGGCTTCTTTCATGGTCAGCAAGAGGGGTCCAGTGCCTTTCTCCAGGTGTCCCCCCAGCCAGTGCCAGAGTCATCATCTTAGCAAAGGCAACAAGGGTCTTCCTCCTCTTCAGCCAAACAGGCATGCTGAAAGCATCTGACCTGGCAATGTCACTTCTAAAGGCTGCTAGAAGTCAGTTAAAGATGTAACAAAAAAGATGCAGAGGACTGTTAAAGATGCAGTGGCAGCAGAGCAGTCCTCCCTCACCTCAGCCTCAGTGCCTGCCCAGCATCGCTGACTGTGCCAGCCGTGTTCGGAGGCAGAGGAAGGCTGGACGGGGAGGGGGAAGCTTGCACAGCCATTACTTGCTCTCATCATCCCAAAGGATCAATTTTCAGACCATTACCTACTTTCCCACACACGCAGACACACATACTTCACTGATCTGGAGAGGATTTATAAGTTAGCATCTGAGGAATAACTATCAATATACAGAGACCATTTGCTTTAGGGGTTGTTAGTGTTTCTCCAGTAATGGCTAATGCTGAAAAATAGAAGCAGCCCAGGCCTGGTTGCCCTCCTGGAGACAATGTACAGTGCTATCCGCTTATTTTTCTCTAAGGCACATGTGGTGTCTTTGGCATCTCTTAAATCTGTCTTCAGCTTACTCACAGAGCAGAGGCTTTCTCCGTTCCTAAGCCAGCCCGACAGACACAGCTATCTAGCAAGCCAGACTAGCCCTCTCCAGCACAATCGCAGGAAGTTATTCCAAGCCTCAGACAAATCCCATTTCTATCTCTGGAAGAGTAAAAGGTCAAAAAACACCAGGCTGTAGCTCTGCCAGCAACAGCAGCCCAAGCCGTCGCTGGGCCACGGCGGGGCTGAGCGGAGGGGAGCGGGAGCCCGGCGACTGCGTCCCACCAGGGCTCTGCCCTCCTGGCAGGGCTGGTGGCTCCTGCCCACACGTCTCCAGGAGGAGGTGGAGGTGCAGGGGCCTCCCAAAAGTCTTCACAGGCTGCGTCAGTCCACAAGCAGCCCCAGGAGAGGGAAGAAGGAAAGCGTAACTACCAGGTTACCAAAGCAGACTTTCTCTGGGAGTCAGCAGAGCCCTCTGATCCCTCCCACCATATTACTATTGGCATCCAGCCACATCCCCATCCTCTCACAGCAATAGGCAGCTTAATTAGCACAAGTCCTGATTAGCTCTTGCCCTCTTCTTGCAGCATAGGAGCAAAACAGGAGGTTTTTAGGGCTCTCTGCAATCCTTTAGTGGCAGGCGGGTGCTCCAGAGCCAGCTCTCCGAGCTGCCCTGCCTGGCCATACCCACCACACAGTGCTTTGGACACTCTGCCGTGACAGTGGCTGCTCCTGCGATCCAAGCAGGGATGCGGTGCATGGTCTTTCACCATTCCTCACTGTTCTCATAGGATTTCACTAACGGCTTCTTCCCTCCTGTTGCTTCACTGGCAAGCCGCTGCTTGGCTTTAGCAAAGAAGATACCTCACAACAATGCATACAATGGCCAGCCCACAGCCTGATGATTCAGAGTGCAATGGGGCTACTCCACCCATGGTAAAAACCTGGGTGTGATGTTGAGAAACCCTTGCCGGAGGAGCTGGGAGGACAGCCGTGCAGCCATGCCTCCCTCGTCCTGGGACGGGGTTTGCTATCAGTGGGCTGGGGTGTTGTGAACCACTGGGGACAGAGCTGCTCCTTGCCCAGGCTCTTCCCTCTGAGCTAAAGAGCCTGGTCCCTTCACTGCATGATCCCAGCAGTTCATTTTCTATTTGTACTTCTTCCTTCAGTTTTCCTGCTCCTCCCATTCCTGTTCTTCCAATTTTCTTGCCCATTTGGGGCTCCCCTACTCTTCCTTTGTAGCTCTTGCTTTAACTCTCCCTTTGAAAACACTGATTATTGCTCTACTTTTGCTTTGCTCTCAGGACATAAACACTCTTGCAGCGACCCCTGTTTAAACACAGCCCTCCCCCCTTCTCCCATCACTACCTACAAACACCAGCAGCCCTGTGATACCCACATGCTGTCACTGCTAAATTAAACAGGCAGGGGTCTAAATGGCAGAACCAGGGGGCAAAACATTGCCTGCCAAAACAGAAGTGAATCTGAGACCCGTTAAAAAGAGACCTGCAGTCACCTGTAGCTCCCGTGTGCATGTGCAGGGCTACAGAGAATGGCACTGAAAAGCAATGGTGGCTAAGGCCTGCCTTGGTGCCGACACAGCTGTAGGCTGCGTGGTCCTCGCCGCTGTGGCACACTGGCACCTGCTGGCACCCAGCTACCTGGAAAAGTGCTTTGGTCACTTGCTGAAAAACCTTGCAGCTCTGCTCCTCACCACTCCCAGACAGCTTACTCCCCTCCAGGATACCGTATTCTTTATAAAAAGGGCTGAACTGATCAGCACGGCTCCCAGACACCGCATGTCAAGTGAGGGCAGCAACAGGGAAAGTCATCTTTGTTTTTCCATAATGGACTGGACGCTGTGGGTTCAGCCTGGAGCCGAGGACGTTTCACACGGTGCCTTTGTTGTAAATCTGTCTCCGCGCCCTCCCTAAGACAAATGCTCTGAGCAGTGATTCCTTTGCCAGCGCGAAGGCACTGCCTGTCAAGGATCTGCACTCTTTCAGGCAAGCAGAAAGCAAACTGTTGGGCACAAACCTTCAGTTGTTTAACCGTTCTGCGGTGGGGGCATCGCTGGTGGGAGGTGGAGGAGAGTTTGTCCTTGGCTGGGAAGGGAGTGCAGTGCTCTCCACCCAGGCAGGAGAGCCTTGTGGATTAACTCTGCTTGCACATTCAGCTGATCAGGAAATGGTTATATCTGTGGAAAATTTGGAGTTTTTATGTGTTGCCTTTGCGGTTTGAGTAGATCTCAGGGTATAAGGCTGTCTTGGCATTTCTGCTGTTAGTTTTTCTGTCCTCATCGATGTCTCCCATGGGATTAGAAGCAATAAAACCCACTTAAAAACTGAAAATGAGGTTATATGATTTCAAAAGTCAGCAGAGGAACTCCAAGCCAGCCTGAATTTCACTTCAGCTCCTGTTTTGCAGTTCAAGTTGACAGCATCATCTTAACATTCACATCAGCCACGCTTACATTCACTTCCTCCTAGAGCATCTGCAAGCATTGCAGAATGTGCAGAGGACTGCTCGCTTTCAGTTTTGAAGACTTATGAAGTTTGGGCTGGGTGAGGTCTGGTTTTAAGACAAATTAACAAACTCTTCCCATCAGAGGAGAGCAGAACCCAGAGGTTCTTCTTATTACGGTCATTATTAAGGTCAAGGGGAGGTCCTTCGCTCTCACGGAGCGTGTGGCCTCACCAGCTGGTTGGGATTGCATTGTCCTGGGCAGCCCTGCAGCCTTACCAGGGATGCAGTCAGATGTGCTTCAGCTGCCCCAGATGTGCTTCAGATGTTCCTTCCATTTCAGGGCACAAGGGCAGCAAACGTACAGTTCTGTACCCCGGGGCAGAAGGCATGCTGGTGGCTGTTGCACAGAGCTGGTGGCACTGACCTGCCGTCACCAGCTATGAGGGCTGCCCAAGGCATGAAGGCACTCACAAGCGCTTGGGTGAGGCAGGGTAACAGGGAGTAAAGGGGATGGCCAAGTAGCTAGTGGAGCTCTTTATATTCCCCACTTTCGTGCAAGCCTTGACATAGGAGAGGGCAGCCGGGTGGAGCGGTGGCAGGCCCTGCCAGCCACATGCTGGTGGGACACAGCCGCCTGGGTCTGAAGGATCCCGCGTTTGTTTAGCTGCAGGCACCGGGAGGGTGCAGGAGGCACGTCTCCCTGCAGCAGCATCTCATTTACCTCTGGGGAGCACCGATGCCATGTGTTTCTCCATTGCCGGTTCACTCAGTGCCAGCAGCAGAGGGGGTGGGACATCCCCACACCTCGGCAGTCCAGCCTCGATGCCTTCTCCTCCTCCCTGGTCCTTTCCCTTGCCGCTGCCTGGGAGCCCTGGTGTTTCCGCTCCAACAGCCGACAGCACGCGCGCCGAAAACGATGCAGTCACAGTCTGCATCCATGTCCTGACTGCTCCTTGGTGACCTCATTTTCTGGGTGTAGCTCAGAGTGCAAAAACCACAAAAAAAGGGGATAGGGAAGGGAGGAGAAGAGATAGAGAAGAAGTTGCAGAAAAGCAGAAATAAACGCTCCAGTTTTGAAAAGGACTGTGGAAAAACCCAGCTGGCTCATTATCCTCACTTTTGTAACAGTAACATTGGTCCTATTTCACCATCCCACTAGCACATACTCTCCTGATAGTTTGACAGTTTTAAAAAGATTAAGATCCGGATAAGCTGCACACCACCACTGCCTTCAGCCGCATTTACTAGTTTACATTTACTAAGAATCTGGCTTTTGGTGTTTCGTAGATTAGCGTGCTGACAGGTTGAGAAATGATAGAAAGGGAGCTATTACCCTTCTCCCACATTGCTCATATTTAAGATATTGCTGAGCACATTAATTGCACGTTGTTCCCAATAGATCAAGCTGAACTTTCATTTCTGAAATCTGTTTTTACTCCCAAACTGTTCCACTATTTGTGGAGTTTGGCAGAGAGTTTTACTCCTGCTGTACTCGCAAAAAAATCTGCATTACAAAACACTGACAACTGCCCGAGCATAACCCCAAAGAGAAGGCACCTGCTCAGGAAAGACGGCCCAGCCTTTTGCAAGCTGCAGCTTGGCAGAGGAACCGGCACGTTTTGGCTGTGCCGGAGGAGCTGGGCAGCGAGTGAGGGCAGGCTGGCCAGCTCCCGCCAGCCACACCGCTCGGTCTGTCATGAGGCTCTTATCACAGCAGTGTCATTGTGCCACCAGTCACCTCGCACCAGTGAAGCACTCTGGATGTGAAACCCCTGGGGTTCTGCAGAAATGAGTGCTTTTTTCTCTTTCTCTCCATCGCATTTGGGGAGCCCCCGTTACCTTCCCTGGCACGCAGCAGCCCTCCCAGGATTCCACAGAGTCACAGAATGGTTTGGGTTGGAAGGGACCTTAAAGATCATCCAGTTCCAGCCCCCCCTGCCCTGGGCAGGGACCCCTCCCACCAGCCCAGGCTGCTCCAAGCCCCGTCCAGCCTGGCCTTGGACCCCTCCAGGGATGGGGCAGCCACAGCTTCTCTGGGCAGCCTGGGCCAGGGGCTCACCCCCCTCACAGCAAAGAATTTCTTCCTGATATCTAATCTAAATCTCCCCTCTTTCAGTTTAAAACCATTACCCCTTATCTTATCACTACAGTCCTCGATCAAGAGTCCCTCCCCAGGTTTCCTGTAGCCCCTTTAGGTGCTGGGAGGCCACTCTAAGGTCTCCCCAGAGCCTTCTCTTCTCCAGGATGAACAACCCCAACTCTCTCAGCCTTTCTTCATAGGAGCATGGGACCTGGCCCTTCACAGCACAGGGAGGACTGTGGCTGTTTGGTGAGGACCAGCCCCGCTCCTGCCCTCCCCTTTCCCCATGGCTGGAGTGGGGAAGTTGAGACACTCGCAGCGGCTCAGGGTCAGGATGGAGAGTGGGGAGGCAGATGTGGATGCACAGCCAATGCAGTACATCGCACCTCATCATTTTAGTGCCACATTGAATTTGGGCTTACTACAACCTGGAGACAGCAGGACACTACCCAGAGCAAGGTTAGGCACATCCCTGAGCGACACCGATCTGCTGCCAGCAGGTAGGAAGCTGGTTTGGGGCATCCTGAACTTGCCACTTGGGTTGTGTGCTGCTGTGGCCACCTGAAACCCAGGCTGTCCAGGCAAAGCTGGTGTTTGGCAAGCCCGGGGGATTTCCTCAGAAATAAGTCGTGGCACATAGTTGTTTTTAATGCTGCTGTGATCAGAGTGCAAGCTCGTAAATATGAAGGGATAGCTGAATTCAGAGTGTTAAGGACAAAGTGCGCCATGTGCCAAAAGTAATTGTTTTCCTTTTGCAGCCCGTTATATTCAGATGTTGAGGAAATGATTTAATATTTCTGAACATGTTGTGATTTCATCGTTTGGTTCAGCAAGGGAAGTTTGAGAAGCCATGCAAATTAAGATAAACATGAAATACGCTGTTAGTACTTTCTTTGCCACGCTAAGTTTTTTCTGTAGCAGTGCAAGCAGGGTATGCCAGCCCAGGGCACGCAGATGCCTTCAGGTCGAGACAGAAAGCTAAAACAGATTGAAAAAACTTAACCTGTGTGTGACTCGCAATTGGAAAGACCAGGAGGGGAAAAGAAAAAGGCGATGCTGCTGGGGACCTGGGCGCCCAGTCCTGAGCCTGTGCCAGAGGCTGTGGGGTTTGCACCCTGCTGCTCATTCCCAGCTCCGTCGGAGCGTTGCACGCCGGTGTGAAGTAGGCAGAGCATGAAACGATCCACTGAGAAAAAAAGCACAGGTCTGCAGAATTTCACAGGCAGCACTGCTGCCTTCCCACAGCGGAGCGGAGAAGTGGGCAGGTATCTCCTAAGCATGGGAAGTTTACATGATGAATGTTTGGATACTCAGGCTGACTTGAACCAGCTGACTTTGGGAAATGCACCTAAACTGTGAAGGAAAGCGGAGCTCGCAGGGTGTTATATTTTCAAACCCTTAGCGCTGAAAAACCCTGTTTTCTTGGACAAGATGCAGGGCGCAACAGCAACAAAAAAAATCCTGACAAGTCAGAGAGAATTCTTAAACAAACAAAGGAAAACCTGGCACAGGGACCATTGTTTATATTTTTCCTAACGTTTATGTATTTTAAATTAAAAAATGACAGACAGTGGGTGCTGTATATTACGACCCACATGAGTGATGACCACTTTTCCACAAACTAAGGAGAATGAAAAAATATTTCTAAAAATGTTTACAAACCAGCTCAGCCTCCTGTGAAGTGTAAAGCGGATATTTTTAAGACAGCTTTTAAAGAAGAAGAAAACCCAGTTCTGGAGATGTAACACTGCCTAGCAGAGTACTTAAGGGTAAAACAACACAATTTAGTTGATGAGAAGACAGCTGAAAACAGCAGAACTGCAATCAAAATTGATTTTTAAATTCCTTAGCGTAGCTGGTTTTCTAATATTGTACTTTGAAATGAGCACATGGGTGTAAAACCAGCTATTGAGCACTTCCAGCCTCCTTCAGAACCTCAGCTGAGGTTCAGCTCAACCCCCTCTGGAGCTAGCACAGGCCACCTGATATACCCACCAGTAATATGCATTCATCTTTACATATATGCAATATAGGAACAGACTTCATCCAACGCATTTCACCACGTGTTTTGGTTTGTGTCTTACCCCGACTCTTAGCATACTTTTTAATGCCATTATGATGTTTACTAAATAGGTCTGACAAATAACTCTTAGTTTATAATCTGGTTTGTTTTCTGTAAATATTCAGTGAGGGCATCTTGCCGGTGAAAACTGGGTTTGGCTGAGCTGAATCACACTGCGCTGTTTCCAGTTTGAGACTGGAGAGACCCAGTTTCTTGAGTGGCATTTCTGTGACAAATATGGACCTTTCCAAATTCCAGCTTATTTCATCATAATTCATTTGTTTGCTGGTCGTATTCTGACAGCTATCGCAATGTGATAGACGCTCTCTGCTACCGCGGGAGACCCAGGAGGCTACCTGTCCTGTCCAGGCATGGCCGGGTTAACAGCTATGGGGGCAGCCTGCCTTCCCCCAAAACAGGGTCTTTTACCATGCCTGAAGCCACCAGTCGATGTTTGCCCTCTGGATGGAGAAAATTCAGTGGTGGGGGCAGCCTGTATGTAACCCACGAAAGCCAGGCTAGACCCATGAGGGGAGACTTCATCTTCTGATGTTGTTGATGGAAAGGCTCCTTGTCAGTCCAGGGGCAGATTTTCTGTATGCAGATAATTTCTTCATATCGTGTTTCCATTTTTGGGAATCTCTGCATTTCTCAGAGCTTCCTGTCAAGAGGAGGACCTGGCCCCCTCAGAGCAAATGGGAGCTTTGCCATTTGCATCAGTGGAGTTTAAATGTCACCACAAAGGCTGGGCGGCTCCCGTGGGACTGATTTCAAGCCAATATGTAGATCCCAGCAGAGATCTTCAGAGTCTGTATAGCTAGGAGCAGGCAGTGAAACCAGTGCCCCCCTCCACATGCCCATATCCAGAGCTCATCTGGATAAGAGACAGTTGCTATTATGATATTGGACCTATTTCTATTTTTCTTTCTATCATTGTACGTATGTCCAGAAAGGTTGGTTCTTATTTTCCACAAATGTGACCTGCTCTCTAAGACAAGTTCTCCCACACATGTGCGCCTCCTCCCTGTTTTTCTGCTTGCCTCCTGCACACTTCCTTTCTCCAGGCAATTTTAGGAGTGAAATGAAGTGCAAAGGTCAAAGCTTTTGCAGCATGTAGCCGTGAATTCAGTAAGGGTGTAAAAAAGAATAGTCCAGATTTGGCTGGAAGGGGATGTGGAGGATATTTCTTTATACTCCTGCGTGCACCAGGCTGGGAGATCAGCTGAGCTGCTGAGCGAAACCTCGAACGCGGGTTCATTTCACTACACGGAGCCACATTGTTATGATCAGGCAAAAGCATAACAGTGTAAACATTTGCAGCTTTTATTCTGATCCTGCTGGCTACTCTGGGTTTCTTCATCAGGTCTGACAGCGTGTTGTTGAAGGGTTTTGTTTAAAATAATAATAATAATTTTTAAAAAAGCGGTGTTGTGATCCCCTACTAAAAGAGTGACTTTGCCCAATTTCCTGTTTATGTTCCTTCTCTCCGGAGCCGTCGCATCATGTGAGCACAGACAGTTATAGATAGGCTGCGTGACTGTTGCTGACCTCACACCACATGTTCAGTTAACAAGGTGAAACAGCAAAATTTGGTCTGTTTGTGTAAAGAATACTGAGAAAACTGCCAGTTCCAAGTAAAATAGAGGGAGAGGGACTCCCGATAGCCCAAGGCAGGGCGCAATCTCCAGGCAGTCCTTTCTGGTCTTTAACTGCTCTGCACATCTGTATTTACATCGTGCTTGCGAGTTATAAGAAAGGGGATTAGCCCCGACTCTATTTCTTTCCTTAGCAAAGCAGGTTTGGAGTCTTTCCATAAAAGCTATTAGTTTAGCAAATTTGCTCAAAATTTTCCAAACTTCAGTCCCTTTGGTGTATACATTTTCCTATACTTGCTTCCAAAAGTGATTGAAAACTCCTGTGACTTCGCTAGCTGCAGTCATCCAGCAGATGGTTATACCCAGCATTGTATTTCAAAACTGTTGTTCCTTAAGCAACCTGCGAGCAACTTAATTTTTATTAAGATCTCACGGATCCGCGCAGAGCCTTCTAAAAATCATTTAAGATTACGCAAGACTTTTAGATTAAAGCCATTCTAAGAAATTGAAATTTACTTCTATTCAAGATTATGTCTTATTACCACATTGGTATTATAGAATTTATTGTGAATGAGTCAGAGAGATCTTAGGGGTTTCCAGGCCATTTTACACTAGTGGTTTTGATGTAACAGTAGGAATCCCTATGGTGCACCATGAGGTTGCAGTGGCACTTTTCCCACTAACAGAAAACAAAGTTATGTTGTTAAATCCAGGAAGGCCTGTGTCAGTGTGTAAGTTTCTCCTTTCTCCCTGTTTTCAGCTTGTTTTTGTAAAAAGCCCAATCCTGCATCCTGAGAAATCAGAATTTTATTTTCTAACTGAGCAGAGCAGTGGCACTAAGCCAGACCAGCTGTTTTCTGTCCATCATCCTCCGCCACCTTAAAGGAGTAAATAAGGATTTCAGATGGAAAAGGTGCACCATGGATTGCTCAAAGCCAAACACAGATGTGAATGCATACCTGTGGGTGTACGGATAAGCATCCCGATGATCAGGAACACAGTGTAACTTCAGAGGCAGGTGTATCTCTGTGGCAGGTGAATGAATAACAGCATACGCAGCATGCAATGGTCAGGTACCAGTTGTCAAGTGCTTTGGGATTTAAAGGTGAAAAAAAAAGCACTCCAGAAATTTAATCTGTGTTCAGGACGATAACAGTAATGTCATTTTAGATACTATGCATAAACATGCTGGGAGGGAATATGGAGCTAAAACTCTTGGCTGGCTGGCGAGGCTGTAAACATCCTCATGTAAGGAGTCCTGCCTGTAAGTCTTCACTGTCAGGGAGCTTAAATGCCTGCAAAAATGTAGCAGCAGTCAGAAGGTGTCATTTGAGGGGCAGCTTAAAGGAATTAATGTTTCACTGTGTCTGCCCTCAGGAAGGAAAAAATGTGCCGGAGCAGAGGAGGGCTCTGGGTGGCTTTAATCGCTTCAGTGCTGTCTTCTGCTGCAGGGACTTCTGCTCTGAGCTGCAACCGACCTTACATCCCCATTAAAAGTGAAAAAGACAGGCAAAATGAAACAGAAAGGAGAGTATGAGGATGCTCGTGATGTGAGTCCATGTCCACCCCTGGCTGCCCCAGCAGTTTGATCCTCCCCACCGGGCGTCACAGCCGCAGGGGCTGCAGCACACCGGGATCCAGGTGGGATGGGGTCCACCTCCCTGCCCACAGCAGGGGCAAGACCAGCTGCACAAAACCAGCTTCCCTCCACCCGGGGCTTTTGCTTACCCACCGGAGGTTCATTTTGCTGCGAGCCAGTGGCCGGCTGGAAGGGCTGGCAGCCCAAGGGGTGGGTGGCCAGCCCAGAGCCAAGGCTGTGCCAACTGAAAGCGTTGTGGCTGCCTGGGCTCTGCCACACCTGGAGGCTTCCCAAGCTTGTGTGGATCTCGCACTGCAGCTGGCTTGCTTTTCTTCGGTTCTCCAGATCCCTTTGGGCGCTGCTTTATAATGATGCCGAGTCACAAAAATTTCAGTTGCTTCCTCAAAGCGCGTGAGACTGTCTTTGCCGTCTTGTTAGTCCCAATGAAACACAGCCAAGTGCAGTGGGGGAGTTACTTTATTTATTTATTAGTACCAACTGTGTCTTTTTACTGGCGCCCTGCAGATGCTGTCGAGATTGCTGGCCAGCCCTGGTCGCTTGGTGCTCCTGACAAACCCCACTCGGCCACAAGCCTCTCCCTGGGAGGTGCAGCCCTCCAGGGCACGGCTGGGTTTCTGCCCTGCGGTGGCAGTTAGCTGTAATTTCACAATGACTGATCCTTATGCTTTCTATAAATGAGCTCAAAGGAGCCTGCACATATTCGCCGGGCAGCTGTTAACAAGAAAAGCTCCAAGCTTTCAGCACTACTGCTGTCAAAATGGGAGGAAGAATAGAGAAGTCATGCCCTGGGCTGACAATGGGGAGGGTGGCTTATTTACGTCGTGCCTGTTTCAGGATTTCACTGTTAAATGAATCCACTGAAATAGGATTGCCAGCCGCCATCCCTCCTTTGGTGTTTTGTTGCTATGGATTTCACAGGCAAGGTGTTACCGGCCTTTCGGAGGCATTTCTGTAGCCACGAGACACTGGGGAGCAGTGAGCTCTGTGGAGCCTTGGCAGGGACAGTCCAGTCCTCCCTGACCGCGTGCTCCAGGGCAGGGCAGGCAGCGCTTGTGAAATTTGGCATGTTTCAGTCCCCTCAGGTGACATGGAGCCACGGTGTTTCTCTTGTGCGGTAGGGTTTTTTGTAGCTGGGATCAAAGCTGGTGGTGCCTTGAGCGTGGTGAGCCCCTGGCCCAGGGTGCCCAGAGCAGCTGTGGCTGCCCCATCCCTGGAGGGGCTCAAGGCCAGGCTGGACGGGGCTTGGAGCAGCCTGGGCTGGTGGGAGGTGTCCCTGCCCAGGGCAGGGGGCTGGGAATAGATGATCTTTAAGGTCCCTTCCAACCCAAACCATTCTGTGATTCTATGAATTCTTCCCCATAGCAAGATCTTGTGGGATGAGGTGCTCCATCAGCATCTTCCCCTGGGAAGCTCAGGGACCCATCTGCATGGCATGACCACAGCACTGGCATTTCTTGTTTGCAGGAGAGCCCCTTGAGACCCACCTGCCGGGAGCGGTGGGGAAAGCGAGGAGAGGACAGCCCTGCTGCTCCCCTTCAGCCAGCAGTGTCTTGTCCAGCAATTCCTACTTGCATGAGGAGAAAGGGGATACTCTCTTACCTTGCCAGTGTCCTCTGAGGAAACCTCTAATCAAAATGCTTGTGAAAAGCACAGTTCTCATTTCTTCACTGCTCTTACTAAAGGATGGGGGATATGAGTGAAATGACATTTCTTTATCCAAGCATCTGCCTCCTCCCTCTGTCCCTCCCCAAAATGCAGTGCTGTTAATTTTACTTTCAGAACTTGTTTTCTTATCTTCCACAAGGTTTTTAAGATCTCAGAAGTCCCAAGTTTTTGGGTCTCTATAACTTTGACCCTTCATGCCCAAATGGACCCATTAGCTTTAAAAAGAATCTGCATATTCATTAAATAGCAGAGACTCATTCTGTTGCAGATGTTTGTATTTGTAAAGCACCATAAGTATTATGGATTAGGATGTAGGCCAGGCAATGGGAATGTGTGTAGGTTAGTAGGCAACATATGACTGTGGGACTTCTTTGCCTTTCTTTTAGTGTGTGTCATTTTTACTTCACAAACCACAGGTTTCTTTTTGTGAGAAACAGAAACAAAGGAAACCTCTCTGCTTCTACAGGACGTCATCTTAGATGCTTTATTACAAAGCTTTCATTGCACTTACAGCGCAGGAAATTTTTTGGTTAGTGTTTTTAGTCAATCAGTGTATCTGTATCACCTTGAAAGGACGAAGGTATTTCCCCTTCCACTATGCACCCGTTGCATCTCCTCCGAGGAAGACTCATGCTGACTTTCTTGAAACAAGATTCATTTAGTCATACTGAAACTACCACAATCAGAAAGACAAGTGACTCAATAAATGACTCATGACTTAGCAGATGGAATACAGCGTTAGACTGTATGCTGTCCTGAACTCCTTGTATGATGGTCCTTCCAACAAGGTGAGCCAGACCATTTGTGCTAGTCTGTGTTGAACTATGTATGGGAACGCTGCTTAGCTCAGAGCTTTTTCCCACCATAGCTGAGCCCTAACCTTGAGAAAATAGCCCTGCAGTGGCAGGGGAACAGGCAGGGGAAGGGAGAGCTGATTCCTTTCCAGCACCCACGGGTATGCACCTCAGGTTCCAGGCACCCAAGTAAAGGGAGAAAAACTACTGCAAAAACAATTCTCCTTCAGCTCCCTAGGCTAAACAGAATTACACGCCTGTGGAGGCAGTGGAAGGCCTTAAAGGAGGAGGAGTATTTCTCTCTGAAATTGAATACTTTTTGATTTTTCTTTCCCAGCCGTAAACCATGAGTTTCAGCCTCTCACTGCTGAAGTAGTTTGTGAGATCTGAGCAGAAAATCAGGGAAACCAGACAGCAAGGGAGACAAAATCCAAGAGAAGTGTTACACCAGTGGGTGATGGGCAATGAGCTCAGCTGCTTCCAGAGCGCTGCATGGGGGACATACTGGAAGGGACAAGTAGGCAGCCTCATTAGGGAGAGATTTAATGTGCAGAGCTGATGGGAGCTTCAGACCAACAGCCACAACTGAAATAGCAAAACCATAACTCCAGCAGGGGGACAGGCTGGGTGGTTTAAGAGGTCTTTTTCATCTCAGATTTCTGTGAGTGAGTTAATTGAGCGCTATTACCAAGCAATGCAGGCTACTGAGCAGAAGGTGTGAGCCCTTCTGCAAGGGTCTCGCAGGCCGAGGAGCTCGAGCTGCATGGGGCTGGCTTGTTTCTCTTTAAAGAGTGGCATGAAGAGCTCCCAACAATGTCCTCAGCTCTTTGAACGTGGGGATGCTTGCTGGGAGCTGGGCCTGACTCCTTCCTCCTTCTTTGCAGGGACCATACTCCGCAGTTCCAACACCTCCTGGTCTGTGCAGGCAGGAGAAACTCTCTTAACTTGTATCGTCTTAATAGGCTTAGACATCAGCTGCTTACAAACCTGTCTACATATGAATTTTAACTTCCTCTTTTAAGTAATTTATAGGAACTGCTATAGAGTTCCACCTAATTTTTTTCACCCAAAATGTGTTTAAAAATGTTTCTTTTGAAAAAAAAGACAAGCCTTGAAAACCTGTGTCCCAAGTGCTGGCACTGCTGCGGGACTATTATCCCGCAGCTCTGCTATTTCCCTAGCCCCAAGGATGCCTGGGGGCTGAAGGCAGCAGGGAGTAGCAGGAGGAGCCCTGTGCATGCGATGCCAGCCCTCAGCCAGCCGCCGGAGGGAAGCCATGCCAGACCCTTCTCTTGGGGGATTTGCTGCTTTCTCTTTCCAAGGGAGTTTGCGGCATGAGAGTCATCCCAAATGTTCAAACCTTTCACAGTCCTCCCCATCGCTGAGCTCTCAGTCTCTTCCTTCAGTGTCAGACCCACAGCAGGCCTGGGGATGAGCACACGTTGCTGCAAGGCCACCTTGGTGGGTGAGGAATCGGTGCACACTTGCTGGTCATTCCACTCCCCCTTGCCATCCCCTCCTCCGCATTCTGTAAAATGAAGATTATCCTCATGGGGGAGTCGTGAGCATTAATTTAGCTGGCAAAAGCTAAAATTTAAAGTTTGTTGGCTATTCCATCTTTCGTTATTAAAACCAGAAAAAAATCAAAAACCCACAGGACAAATTATATTTCAGGCCAATTTACCTCATTTAGCTTGCATGTGCTCTAATTAATTATTTAGACCTCATATACTGGATATTTTGTACATACAAATGGAAACACTGTCCTTAGACAGAAGGTAAGCGAGGAAGGTCCTTGGCTAAACCTTTCCCACACCAGCGCTCAGCTCCCGCTCGGGCCTCTCTTACCAGCTAGTTGTTTTCTCAGCAGGCTGTAGGTTTGCCTGTGGCCTGTCTTATCTGACATTGCCCCAGCGGAGCAAATGTTCGCATGTAATAGCAGCCCTTTTTAAACCTCACACCACTTATTCAGCAGAAGCAGAGGCGTCAGATTGTGGAAGTAGCAATCACTTTCTTAGAAACCCTACTGAAATGGAAACAGAGCTATGCCTCTTCCCTTCACAAGTGGCTCTGGAATTCCCAAAGTTAAAAATTCAGGAGCAAGAAGAAAACACTGATAGCTTGTGTTGCACAGAGCAACGTACTGGCGCCTGACCAATGCTGCTGCAAATTCTTTCTTCCTTTTGGCACTGAACTATTCCACTTACGAAGGGCAGATGAAAATTGTTCTAGATTTATGTTGGCTCTTGTCTGATTGTAGTTGTGCTTTTCTGATAAAGCCTTCTCTCTAATGCCAGCAAAGCTTTGGAGGACATGTAAACACATCAGCATCATATCATTCCTTCATCAAGAAAGAACTAATTTCAAGAGGCCCCCAAATAAATGTAATATTTCTTCTGTGTGCGAAGATCTTTTCCATGGTGTAAGTGAGGAGCCTAGGCTGAATCCCAAGAATCAGTTCCTATTTAAGTATATATGTTACTTCATGTCAGACATGGGAGCGCAATCTTTCAGCCTTAAATAGATCCAAATTCTCTTGTAAATTTGGCAGTGTGTGTGGCTCCAGACTAAATATTGTCAGATATTATTGGCTCTGATCAGCTGAAATAAATCCCTTCTGGGCACAGGCTCGTGGTAATAGCGACCGTGCCTTCCAAACGGTGCGGAGGAAGGTATTGCAGCAGCACAAGGTGCAGGCTCTTTGTGCCTACCCGGGGCTGGAGGGAGCCGGGGGCAGAGCTCCTGTCTGCACCCCGGGCTGCTGGCACAGCACAGCCGTGGTGGTGCCAGCACAGGCACAGCTTCTGGTTAGCGATGGGGAGGGGGAGGAAGGCACACACCGCACCACTCTGCGTCCTGGTCTGTAGGTGAAGGTCACGCTGCAAAGACAGAAAACTAAGGATGGCGGAAAGAGCCATAACCAAGGACAAAGGAGACAGCCTTGTGACTGGTAAATTGTAAAAAGAAACCTGCCGAGAGCATACAGCTAGGTAAAACCCTGCCACGCTCTTCCATGGGGCTGGGGTGGGCACTGGAGAGGAGCTGCCATGGGGCATGACTGCCCGCCTTGCAGGTGCCAGGCACCCTCTGCGCCCCGTCCCAGGGCGGAGGAGCCCCGGCCCCTGCTCCAGGGGTGCAGATGGCGTGGTACAGGGGCTGCCTGGGTCCCTGCGGCCGAAAAGCTGCTGCCGCCGTCTTGTCTGGCCAAGGTCTGCCACAGCTGTGCTCCCAGCGACTCCGGTGTGCTGCATCCCCCTCCCCTGGGGAAAGGAGACGTGTAGCTCATTGCAGGCAAACGCCAGGAAAATGAGGAGAGGATATTTGACTCTTGGAGATAAAAGCCTCGTGCTGAAAGGTGTGCCCAAACCCCTGCTTTGCCTACGCCATGGAGCAGGGCGAGCCCTGTGTATCAGTAATGGTAAACCTGCTCGTGATCATTCGCAGGCAAGCTGCGAGTGTCTCAAAAACTCATTGTACGCTCAGCATTGGAGGATAAGCATAAATGTTTCAGAGTACAATATTTGATAATAAAGGCGCATATTATTGTAAGTTTCAGAATGGAGATGAGCTTTTGTGGGGAGACATTGGTAGGATTGGATGTGTCAAACGGGAGAAGAGGTGCCAAAGATGTCCTTCAGCCCCATCCACACAGGTAGCCGTGTCCGTAGCTAATGCCACTTTCCTCCCAGAGAGTGCATGGGAAAAAAAGGAGCCCAGAGAGGCCCGGTGCAAGTGTGCCGTGTGTGTGTATGCAGTCTGATGGTGCGGTGAAGCTGATGTTAACAGCAAGCAGCCAAGGAGAAGCTGGTCCTGTCCCTTCCCACCCTCCCCGTGCTGGCCTGCCTGTGCCAAGGAGAGGCTGGGTGCTGGGGCACCGGGCTGGCAGCGTTCCCCATTTCCCAGCGTGGGATGAGGCGATTCCCGCTGGGTTTGGTCCCCAACACAGCTGCCTTTGGTGGCAGGCAAGGGGCAGCCCTGGCGCAGGGCAGAGGGCGAGCTGGGCAGTGCCGGCGAACTCCCGCTGGCCAGGCTGCGCCGTCGCCCTGCGCCGCTGCCACCCTGCCCTGGCACCCCACTGATTCCGGGGGGGCTGAGTGCTTAATGCCTGTCTGTGAAGAGCTGAGCCTGGGAGCGCCATTCCCCCGTGCCGATGCTGACTCAGGCTGTGCCTGCCGAAAGGCCGCCGTCCCTCAGCCCCTCTCCCTCCCCTCGGCTCCAGCTCCGGTGGCAGGTCGGCGGCACAGGCAGGTATTTGCTCTGGTCCCCTCAGCTCACAGCGAGACACCACCATCCATTTCAGAGCACATTAATATCTGGGGCAATGAACGGCAGAGGCCAAGGGCTTGTCCGAGCTTGCAGTGTCACCAAAGGGCAGTTCCTCTGTCCCTCTCTGACCCCACTTCTTCCTGCATCTTTCCTACAGCTTGTGTGTTACCTCCACAAGAAAAAACTGCTCCGTTTTCAGCCAGCTGGGGGGCTGGCTGCCTGCACGGGCCCCGCAGAGAAGGCAGCCGTGCAGGAGATGGAGAGAGGAGGCCCACCCTTCCCAAGGGCAGTGCAGATTTGAGCAGCCGCCTGGCATTATTTCCCCCCAGCCCTGTTTTCTCGGCTGCCCAGCCATGGTAGACAGTGCTTTCTCACTGTCTCACAACCTCGGCCCTGCTCTCCTCTCCCATCACAAGCTGCGCTCAGCGGGCACCTCTCCATCTCCAGCCTCACAGAGCCAGCCAGACGATAAGCCTGATCAAATCGCGTATCTGCAGGGAAACAGCTTATCAGGCAGCTTCTCGGCTAGTACAAAACCAAAGCCAGCAGAGCCATGGCCGCTCGCACCACGCTGAAGCCAGCCTTCACCTGCAAACAGAGAGACCGTGAGCTTTCCTGCAAAGGACAGCTGCAATTTTCTCTTTCCTCTCACCAGCTGCCCGGGTCCTGCTGAAACTACAGACCCCTTTAAACTCATGAAAATTAAAAAACTAAAGAAATAGGCACTGGGCCATACTGCCTAATGGTGTTGTACTGGCCACTGGGCAGGTAGTCCTGAGCTGGCCCTGGCCTCGGGACTGGGGTCCCACCTCCCCACAGCTGCGTGGGTACCAGCAAGGCAGGGTGTCACCAAATCATAAAATCATAGAATAGTTTGGGTTGGAAGGGATCTTAAAGATCACCTCGTTCCAGCCCCCCTGCCCTGGTCAGGGACACCTCCCACCAGCCCAGGCTGCTCCAAGCCCTGTCCAGCCTGGCCTTGAGCCCCTCCAGGGATGGGGCAGCCACAGCTGCCCTGGGCACCCTGGGACAGGGGCTCACCGCCCTCGTGGTGAAGAATTTCTTCCTAGTATCTAATCTAATTCCCTCCTCTTTCAGTTTAAAGCTACTACCCCTCACCCTATCACTACACAACCTTGTAAGAAGTCCCTCTCCATCTTTCCTGTAGCCCCTTTAGTTACTGGAAAGCTGCTAGAAGGTCACCCCGGAGCCTTCTCTTCTCCAGGCTGAACAACCCCAACTCTCTCAGCCTGTCTTCATAGCGAGGTGCTCCAGCTTCTGATCATCTTTATGGCCCTCCTCTGTAGCTGCTCCAACAGGTCCATGTCCTTCTTGTGCTGAGAATTCCAAAGCTGGATGCAGTACTCCACACATGGCATGGTGTGGCATGGCATGGCATGGCATGGCTTCGCTTCCCTTCCCATCCCATCTCATCCTCTCCCATCCTATCCCATCTCATCCTCTCCCACCCTATCCCATCCCCATCCTCAGCTTGCTCATGTGCAGGTTATTTTCATCCAATTTCCCTCAGAAGGAGCCAAGTGTATTTAAGCAGCACAGCTGGTAGCCTTGGGAAGAGGCAGGAGAAGCAGTCTTGTGGGGAAGATCTGATGGCTCCTGCCACTGTCTGCCTTCATAGCACGCTTCTCTGGGAGGCAAAGTAGCAGCTCTCATTTGGCTTAGACCTCCTGAAACATGTCTCTTTTGGTGTTTAGGGGTGAGAGTGTGTAAGGGGATATCACCTTCTGTCCCGGTGCATCTGTGAGGTGTGCATTGGGCCTGTATGGAGCTTGGACTGCTGGTGGCGGAGATGTGGGCTCTTTCTGGGACTATACATGTGAGATACCTGCTGGACTGTATTCCACTGTTGAAGCTTGCTCATCGGGAAGGTGTTTTCTCTGTTAAACATTTTTCCTTTGTTTCTATTGCCTTTAAGGGTGTGTGTGTGTTCTTTTTTTCCTGGCTTCCACAACATTAGACTGGTCTGAGATCTCAGACATCTGTTATCTCTACTATCTCTACTATCTCTACTGTGAACAGAGACCAAATCACTTTCAAACCTCAACAGGTCATGAGTGCAAGACTTAATTTTCTTTGCACAATACACTTTGCACCTCACCTCTGCTTCCTGTTTACTCCTGATGTGACCCCCCTCTATGAAAACCCCTCCTTTACACAGGCCAACATCTGCTTGTTCAGCCTTGCAGGAGCTCCCTCTGTGACATTTCATTCTCTGGTGCCTGTATATTGTTTTTGAAGAACCTTTTGCTTTCAAAGTAGATTAAGGTACTGCCAGGCTGAACAAACTTACTTCTAGATAAATTTTTGGATGAATATCGACAGACTGTGAAAAGCTTGCTGCACTGTAAGAAAGTCTCTTTTGAGTAGGAAAAAAAAAGCACTTTTTCTTGACAAATGATTGTTGCTATTTTTTGTTGATAATTTTAACTATCACCATGCCCATGGGAACTCAGAGTCAGCAAGATCGGTAGTGCCTGTATTGATCCTAAACTGTGCCAGTGAGGGCTCTTATATCTTAGTGAAAACATCCTGAACTCTTGTTATTTTGCCTGAAGGCCAAATGGTTGGCTGTCTTTAAACTTACAGACAGATCCACTCTCTGCAAAATGAGCATGATTTTTAACTCGAACACAAGCTATCACCCAGATTTACGTCCTTGTGCTAAGTCATTTTGCAAAGAGCACTTGAGTAAGATTCTGGTGGGGCGGTTGTGATGGTTGTTGTTCGCATGGTTCTTTAATGAACTTTAACTCTTCTGAAGGCAGCTAAAGCAGCCACTGGCTGTACGGTTATCGCAGGCTCCTGGGCAGTGGGTGAGCCCCTGCACCTCTCCCGGCTGCCATCGGAGCCAGGGCAGCTGCTCCCTGGCAGCCACCCAGGGCTCATTGGTTTGGCCATGGCTTTATCCAACACGGTTTTTATGGAGTTTGGTAAGGGGGAAGCTCCTAATGTCTTATTTTAGCTTTTCTCTGTGGAACAGAGCTCGGGGTGGATTTCTTCTGGCCCTCAGAGTAAATGTGTTGGTGACAGCTGTAATCAACACAGAGGCACTTATACTGTTGATGAACAAAAACAGCTGCCGGAAAAAAGGGAGAATATGTCATTTTGTTCCTAGCAACTTGCATGTAGCTTTATAAAGTGATGAAGCTTCTTAGTCCTGCCAGGACTTCATTTAAGCCTGTATGGGACTCATATCTTCAGCCACAAGGGTCTAAAAGACATCAGTGCTTACCAGGTTTGGTTTGAGTTGATGGTCACTTGAAGCAGTGCCTGTGTAAATAGACGATCTTCTGTTAGACTTGGAAGTTTTCTGTTTAAGTTTTTTGGCACTACAACTCCTTTAAGGTTTGCTCTGAGCTTTCAGAAGTAACTGGCAGCTCATTAACAGCTTTTTATTAGCACTGAAAACCACTGAAGGGAAGCTGTGCAGGTCTTCTGGAGCCCTTGGCTTTGCTGGGCAAACGGCATTTGTTACCAGATGTTGTTCATGATCCGCAACACAGGGTGCAGTCCTAGGTGTTTTCATTTTCACAGAGAAAAATGTGTTATAATCTCTTCTGTAGATGAGACAGTGAAGTACCAGATCATTTTGATTACCCCGTGCTGGCAGGCTGAGGGCGAGAGGAGGGGAGAAGTCTTGCTCATCTTGACCTACAAAGAGACAATGCTCTGCCTTTTTTCCTGTCACAAATGCAAGCTGATAGCAAGCACCTCAAATCAAAGTCACAATTTGGCCAGCTGATTAAAACAACTATATAACCTTAAAGAAAATAAGCATGTGTGGGCTGATTGATATATTACGTGGTTGGCACTAAAAGGGCTGTGTTTGTGCCATTTGCAGGCATGGCGGAAGCGCTGGTTTGTGCTGCGCAGAGGCCGCATGAGCGGGAACCCAGATGTGCTGGAGTACTACAGGAACAACCACTCCAAAAAGCCCATTCGGATCATCGACCTCAATGAGTGCGAAGTGCTGAAGCACTCGGGGCCCAACTTCATCAAGAAGGAATTTCAGAACAACTTTGTCTTTATTGTGAGAACCACCTACCGCACCTTCTACCTGGTAGCCAAAACTGAGGAGGAGATGCAGATCTGGGTGCACAACATCAGCCAGATCTGTAACTTTGGACATCTAGAAGATGGCACAGGTAGGATCATGATCATGCTCACCTTGGGGGTTAGGAGGATGACCACTGTCTGGGCTCCTCCACGGCAGCAGCAGGGGTGAGAGGAAGCGTGGTCCTTGCTGGCTGGTTGGGCTATCGGGGGTCTCACTGCTGCTGGGTAGGAATGATGGCTGGCCCCTTGGTCTCACTTTGATGAAGCAATTCCTGCTAGAATAAACAGCAGGTCCTTAATAAGAAAAGGTACTGTTTATGTGAAAAGCTGACTGAGTGTTATCTTCTGGGCCGTTTATTTTATTACATGTCCCATATTTATTTAGTTTGGCTTAATGTAAGACACCTGTTCCAGGAAAGTGTCCTGCAAAACTCGCGTTTTCTCAGGCTTTTCTGGATGTGGAATGTGCACAGACTTGGGTGTATATGCACATACATAAATCAATAACAAAAATACTGAGCTGTCTTAGTCTATCAGCGAGAAGAAAAATAAAGAAAAGGCAGAGGATGGGAGGGTGTTAGAAGTGTGTGTCTAGACTAAAGAGATGGCCCTGCCAATGAAGCATTAAGTCAGCCTGTTTTGCCAGGACCTACACCTATACATACTCAGTAGGGTGAATTTTTTGGAAAGCTTCCAAGAATTAACCACTCCAAGATGGATGTAGCCAGTAATTAAAGTCGGGACCTGCATCATCATTAACCTACCTTTCAAATGAGACAATCAGGCTCAGATAACAGCAATCTGTCTTTCCCTTGACATTTCCGAGGGGCAGATACAGCAGCAATATGAGAGCTTCATAGGAAGTGAGTCAGAGCAAAGTCCTTTGCTGTGATAAACGGCAGTGCAAGAGCAGAGAAGGGTGGTGATGGGGGGACTCGATCCCAAGGGCAGTAATATGTTTGGGGGTATCATAGCGTGGCCAGGCGGATTATCCTGCCGTGGTCCCTGTGCTGCTGCACTCAGACTGCTACTGGTGCCTGCAACTGCCGCATAGCCATACCATTACCTTGTAACTGGAAACAACACGCTGTGGTGAGATGTTTTATTTTAACCTATGCTGGTTCTTGGCCTTCTTTATTCTTGCCTTTGGTAGTTTATTCTGAGGGGAAATGGGAGTGGAAAGAGCACTGCCATGGTGCATTTATACTGGGAAATGTCTGTTCTGTTATGCTGGTACAGCACAGCATTGCTTGTTAGACTTACGCATGGGTAACACTCAGAGTATTACACAGTGGTATTTCTCTCCCTGCAAAAATTGCCAGCATAGGCACTGATGGACAAGAAGTGACAACTCTTGGTGCAGCAGTTGGGAAAGCTGACATCCCAGTTTTCTGCTCTGTTCAAGGTGAATATTATCCCCCAAGAAGTTCAGCAATGCAGAGCTTTTGCCTTCATTGGATATAAAGTCTGGCACCTGAACTTAGAGCCCCCATCACAGACCGCGTAAGCTAAGCCTCCAGACATGCACTTATCCTATCTGTAATGGCAAATAGCTCATAAGCTGCAGCTCATGGCGGTGAGGTCAGGTCTGGGGTGCATTCAGGACAGGCTGCAGGGCATGTTCAGATCCTCAGATTTAAATGTTCACAGTTCCACAGGTTGCACATCACATTTCAAACAGTTGTTAATTGCTTCAGCTTTTTGGAAGCACCTAAATCCCCCAAGAGCCTGTAGGTTTAAACAAATTGCCCTTAAAAATTACCATAAGAAGAGAAAAGCTCTATTAGATGCCATATGCTTTTTTAACTTCAATGCTACTGTCTTAAAAAAATAACAGTCCCTGAAATGAATCATCAAAAGAAAGACACATCAATAGCAGGAAACTTTAATAAGCTATTCTGTGTATTAAAATGAATCTCAAAGCCAATATTATATTGTGAAATCAATCACTCTTAATCCTTGCATCCCTGAAAATTTTCTGTGACTTTGAGGCCAAAACCAAATCTGCTGCTTTCTCCACTTAGTGCGCAGAAAGTGCAGCGGCTGTTTTACACGGTGACTCAGCTGTAAACACCATCCCCTTGTTCCCAGTTAGTCCCTTCCAGTAGCAAGGCAGCGGGACCAACAGCGTGGTCCTAGTCATCAGCGGCCTCTGGTCTGACATGTAAGCAGCTAGACAGGGACCGAAGTCAGCAAAAGGCGGCTGGCCCCGTGAGGACGGCTTTTAGTCAACAGGAGGGGACGGCTGAGAGACGGAGGCGCAGCGCAAGCGCCAGGCTGATGTCAGGAAGCACCTGGGAGGGCGGCTGTCGGGAAGGACTTGCCAGCAGCAACAATTGCGCCGTGGCACTCGACTGCCGTAAGAAACTGTGCCGCTGGCTGTGCTGAAACTGATGGGGCAGCTGGCACATTCAGGGGAGGCAGCAGAAGGACAGAGAAAGGGGCCTCCCTCCCTATTTTTCTACCATTTCTATGGAAAATCTTGCTTCCGCCTCTGGTGCTCACAATGGAGCTGTCGTTCCCCAACACCATGGGACCCAGGGCCACACAGGGCATCAAGGGGAGGCTTGGGCCAAGTGGCTGGGCAGGGGAGGGGATGAAAGGAGGTGGCAATGGAACATCAGGGGCACACTTTATCCCCATATGCATGTGAAACCATGATTAATTGACACAATGCACTATAGCAGCTTTTCACTGGAGAAACTGCTGTGAAAGTTGTTTAGCCTTTTTCATTCTGAAGCCTTACTTTTAAAGATGGTAGCTGTGCATTGAATGCTCCCCCCGGCCATGCCTTGGCAGGCAGCTCCTCAGCCCAAGAGGGACCTTTCACCTTGGGTTCCCTCTTCACCTCTTCCACAGGCTACAGGCATTGTTCCACATCCCATGAAAACACCTTGCTCCTTCCAGATTCAGCCCTTACCTGAAGGTCCCTGCTGATCTCCGTCATTCTCCTGTTACTCTACTCTTTCCCACAGCACCCAGGGCCACAGTGGAGCCTGATATCCCTGGGGAGGCCCCCTCACTGATGCCCTCCTGCACAGTGCATGGACTGGGACATTGGCAGGGTCACCCTCAGTGACAGGTTACCCTTGGGTCCCTCCTGGCTGCTGGCAGCTGGATTAGAGCGTTTCTGCTCCCCCCACCTGCCTCTCAGCTCTGGTTGCTCTGTTGTTCACACCCATCCTTGCCCATTGCTGGGACCTTCTCCCTTTCTGCCTGCTCCTCTGATGGTTTCTTTGCCTCTTTAAATGTCTCTCTTGTTTTTCCTTTTGCCAGTGTGCACAGACCCTGCCATGACATGGGGATGGTTTGGTTTCCCAGGACCTTGCAGCAGCCACACTGGGGAGCATCTCCTCCAGCCAGGGCAGCACGCTGGGAGCAAGGGGAGCACCACCCAGAGGGGCTGCCTGGAGGGACTGTGCTCTCCGTGCTGAGAATCTCCACTTTATTTCCCACTCTTCCCATACAAAGCGGGGCAGGCAGGGTCCTGGTGGGCTCGCTCACAGCAGCGCCTGGCCCTTGCACAGGAGTTCAGGGGAGGTGTGATGGCTCCTCCCAGCCCATGCCGGAGGACAGGCGCTGGGGCTACTACTTCCACGCTCCTCTCTCAGCAGGAGGAAATCCCTTCTCGGCTGCATGGACTCAAGGCCGCTCTTTAATGTCAGGCTCTGGCCCCTGGCCAGGAAGAGTGGGTGGCTCTTCTGCCTCCCTCGGATGGCCAGGCAGCCTAGCGGGGGGTTTGCTGTGAGCAGGATCCCGCTATATCACTGTGTCCCTGCACTGCTGTTGCACTGTAATAATTTTTGGGGAGCAGGCTGGGGTCTGTAGCAGGAGGGAGAAGCCCTCTGTTTCTCCGAGCAATGTCCCTGTGACTTTCCCCATCAATGCAGGGCAGAGATTTTTTTGGGCTAGTACCCACCGAAGCAGTTATTCTGGCAGCTGAAGCTGCCCGCTGTCTCTCTGGCAAAGGGGAGGGCGGGCACCAAACCTATTCTCTGCCTTCTCGCTGTCGAAAATGGCCATGCATAATTTATTCTACCCAGCTGCTGCTGCGGTACAACTTTAATGCATGCTGATTCAGTTACCAGCAGAGCTGGCAGAGGCAGGGCCGGTCTGTTAGGAGCTGGCTACAGGTCCCTGAGCCCCTGAAGGTTAGAAAAGGGCAGGTCTGTGCTGTCCACCTCCCTCCCTCCTGCTCACAACGGTTGCCATGTGGTCTGCAGCTCGCAGCCTTTCCTGATGGGATAATCCATGGCTAAACTCTGCGAGTACCAGATGGAGTTCAGGCCTGTTCATTCTCTGTGTTAATAATCCAGAATGTCATTAATTTCTCTTTCTTATGTGTTGTGGTGGTTTTAGTTGTTTTTTTTAAAAAAAAAACGTGGTCAGATGGTGATGTGAACATGCTTTTCTGAGATCCCTATGGAGTTAGCCCAGTGCATATTTTATCATCCTCAGCTTGCAAGGCAGCTCTCAGAGTCCAAGATTTGAAAGCAGAGTTACCGTCTGAGCCAGCACAATGAACAAGAGAAAAGTTATTTTTCAGATGGGGAGGCTGTAGCCCTGAGCTCTGCTTTGCAAATGTGAAACCCCACAAAAGCCATTCCTTCCAGATACGCGCTGCTGAAATCCTGCTGCTGTAACCACCTGCTCAAAATTAAGCACATGCTTTGCTTAATCTCGAATTTAAGCACGTGCTTATGTGCTCTGCTGACCTGGAGTCCACCACTGCACCAGACCTCCAAAGCTAACAGGAGGAAGCAGCAGTGAGTCAATGCTGGTAGATGGGAAGGTGTCTCCCTCCCCAGCTTAAAGTGATGAGATACAGGGTAGTGCAGGGAGAAAAGATCAGCTGTTTTACTCTTCTTGTGACTGAGACGAGAAGGATGACAGGGTGAAGCCCTCTGTGGCTGCTGCGTAAGTCTGGGTCACTGAAGGGGTTTTTTGTGTTTAGCGATGTTGCTGTCTAACCGCCCCGAGTCTTGGCAGCCCTCTCCGTTCCTCCTGACCTGCTTGCGCATATACCTAGCACCTCCCAGGGTTGAAAAGTGACTACAACAACCCAGTACAGCGCCAAGGCTCCTTGCTGTGTTGAGCTGAGGACTAGACAGAACCTGCCAGAGGATCGCAGGACCTCACCGCACAGTGCAGGATCTGGCCTGCCGCATGCATGCAGATGGTCAGGGGCTGGTCAGCCCAACACTTCCAGCAAATTCTGGATATCAGCATTAGAGAAATCTGCCTTCTTGCTACACTTTGATGGCATGTTTATTCTTGGTTTGGTTTTATCAGCAGTAGCTGGTTTCTTGTGTTTGTTTTTGCTGAGGTCTTTTTTAAGTTTGAAGGAGAGTTTTGCAGCTTTGACTCGGGTGGTGTCTGCACTTCAGCCAGAGAGATGGGTACCCACTGCTGAGCCCCACAGATGTTGGAGAGAGCTGGGGCACCCAGAGAGCACTGCCTGGTCCCCACACAGCCCTGCTGAGGGACCTGCCACGCAGCAACCTGAAATGTCATTAGAAAAATCATATTCTCTGATTAAGGGCTTGTGCTCCTTAGTGGGGAGCAGAGGGGAGCTGCTCTGCAAAGACACCCTTCCCACTCCACAGCTGCCCATGGTGGGAGGTCTGACTTGCACCAAGAACTTGATTTTTGAGTTGAAATGCCCCAAAAGCTGGCCCAGAGGCTGTGCTTAGCCTTAACTCTGTGGCTGAGCCATCACTCCCTCATCCCTCCTGCCCAGCACCCCCAGCTCTCCAGCAGGGATGGAGGCTGGAGGGCAACAGAACCAGCCTGGTCTCTGCTGCCCTGGAGATGTTTGAGCCAGACTGGTACGAGTCCCTCGGCTAAATGCTGACAGCGAAGGGTGGCCTTGGTGGTCAGAGGTGAACCTGGAGCTGAGCAGGTGGCCAGCTCTGCGCAGCCTGGGCTAGCCCTGCTGCCTGCAGCCCAAACCTGCTCCTCTCCCCACTGCCACCCCTCTGTGCTGGGGAGGGACCGGAGTGCTGTGCCCAGGGAAGGTGTCACTGAGCACAGGCTCCCCTGTGCCTTGTGGCTTCCAGAAAAGTCGTGTCCCTTTTCTCAGCAGAGCCACCAAGCCTCCAGCTGGGCAATAACAGGGCACCGCAGCTCTCATGGCTTTGATGTCCAGTCTAGAGAAGCACAAGGAGTTTGCAGACAGGTTCAGAGGTGCAGCAAATACAGCTACTCCATTAGGAGCAAAGCTCAGCTTTGTCCACTGAGATGTAGAAAGTGGGAAGAAATCAATCCCTTTTCTTGTAGCCATTAATTTGAAGTGTCGGAGTTTAATAATTAATTATTTGCATTAATTCCTAAAAAATACTTGATAAAACAGACTGCTTTGCCTCAGCACTTTCCCCAGCAGAGGCTGTCTTCATTATTGTGCGGGAGGAATGCTACAGTCCTGCAGGAGTGGGGACCCCACAGCAAGGCAGGGTCTGCACCTCCTGCAGCCCCTCAATTTGGCAGATGGCTTGCCCAGCCTGGGCAGGGGGAGAAACTGCAAAATCAGGTTCCCTCTCCCCAGGATCAGTTTTTGCCTTCACCCACTCCAGCTCTGGCGTAAAACATCCCTGCTGCAAAAGCCAGGTGGCGATGGCCAGGAGAGGCAGTGGGACAGGGTGAGTCAGAGCTGTTCCTCAGCCAGGGCTATCCATTCCCATTGCAGGTTCGGTGGAGAGCCTGTCTCACACAACCTCGTCCCCGCAGCCATCGCCAGCTGCCTCCACCCACGCCTCCCGCATCGCCGATCCCTCCTTCTCGGTCGACCACACCGCTGCTGACGTGTCTGCCACAGAGGAGACCCCCAGCGAGTCAGAGTCGGTCTTCCTCCCCGACTACCTCTTCCTCTCCAACTGCGAGTCGGGCAAGCTCAGCCACAACAGGTAGGTCTGGGGTCTGCCAGATGTGTTGGGATGGAGCTACCCTCTGACAGCCCAGTGATGCCCTGGGAAACTGGGGCAAACTGGTCCTTGAGCCCTGCCACTCAAGGTAGGTGCCCGAGCAGAACAGGGGACCATCAGCTTAATCCAGTTCACAGGGGGCTTTTCACAGCGCAGATTAGCAGTGGAGCATTGTTTGTTGGTCCTGTCCCTTTCCAGGTGGGAGGCTGGAGACCTCACATACGGCCTCCCTCCAGGTGCCCTTTCTGCCTGCTGCTGCCCAAGGCTCTCCACAAAGTGCCCAGGGGACCTTCCACATCCATAGGGAAGGGACAGATTCTGTCCCACACTGTGGGGTTGGGGTTTTTTTTGCTGTGCGCTTGCTCAGTTGCAACCAGGAGAAAAGGAAGCACAAGTCTGACCTCTGTCTCTGTGCAGGTGTGACAGCTGGTCGAATTCAGACAGATCTCTGGAGCAAACCTCATCAGATGATGTTTTTGTCGACTCCTTGCAGTCCCAGCCCTCCTTGTACCTTGTGCAGCCATCCAGCGCTGGCACTGTGCACCAGGACGGGGCCCCGTTGGCAAATCCCAGCACCGTGACCAGGAACATAGACATTAGTGGGCCACCCAGTGACTTTTCCTCCTCTTCTCCACTGCTGGGGACGCCGCTGACACCAACCTTTCAGATTGACAAGAGCCAAACCACGCTGCCCTACGGTGTAACGCAGCTGGACATCCTGTCCAACACACCTCCACCGCGGCCGCCCAAGCCAACCCACTTCTCAGACAGGAGAGGGGATGAGGTGGGCGGCGGGACCCTCCAGAATGGGCACGCAGGGATCTGCCGGGCTCATGTCGCTCTGGTGCCCAGGAGGATCTCCTTGTCCAGCTTAGACAATGTGAGGAACTGGAAAGGTGAGTGCATTTCTGGGAACCAGCAAAGCAGGAGCAGTGTGAGGGATGGAGCTGCTCACAAGCGCAGAGCGAGTGCCCACCTCCAGTTCTGCCTCCCTGTCCTTCCCCCTGAGAAATGGTACACCACTCAAAGCAACCCAAAATGCTTGTTTCAGATTAATCAGCGAGCAGGATTCAGACCTGTTCCTCACATTCAGCTCCTGCTCTGTAATAGCCCCTGAGTGTGTACACATGGGCTGTGATCTCTTCAGGGTGCCTCATGACTTGCTAGTTTTCCATGCCTCTTCCCTCTCCAAAAAATAAAGCGGTAGAAAAACAAAAATGAAAACTCGGACACTGAATCAGGCAATGCCAAACTCTCTATTTATGCAGGTCAAAATGTGGGCTTGCACATGGGAAATGCCTCTGTAGCTGTGCTGCTTTGCAACATCCAGTCCTTTCCACAACAACAGCATGTTTTTCGCAGCTTACGTAAAGAACGGGAAGCCGGGGAGACGCTGGGAATGGGATGTAATCCCAGTTGAACCAGGGACTCTGTGTGTCCTTGAGCAAATCCCACTATGTCCTTGCACTTCAGTCAGGGTAGCCTGAAAACCTGCTGCAAAGCAAGTTCTGCTCTGAGTTGAGGTGACTTTTCCACTTGTTCTGGAAACAGCATAACCGCAAACAAAAATAACAGTCAAAAACGTGGCACATCAAGGTGACAAAAAACAGCACGCACAATATGAGAAAGTTTTATTTTGTGGAGCCACAGAACAGGGGGAGGCTGCTGGAATACCTGGCTGGAAATCATCAAGTATTTTGCAGTGATGTGTCATTTTTGATGAGGAAGAAAATGTCGGTTTTAAGGACAAACGTCCTTTAGACTCCTGTAGTTTGAATAACCAACTCATGTTTGGGGCTGTCAGATCTTGTTCTTAAAGCTCAGAAGCTAAAGCAAGGAGACCTCTGTCCTGCCTGTTTATCAGTGTACAAACAATTCTTGGAAGGTTTCTGGAGAAACACCCATCAGTGTAATTGGTATTCTTAATTATCAGTTACATTCGGGTGCTCCCTGAAAAATGCTGCTCTTACCTCTGCACGCGTGCCGCTCTAACGCCGCCAGCGCGCTTGAGACAGTTAATGTTCCTCCAACCCAATTTACGCCAAAATGTTTTTAAGAGGATTAAGTGGCCAAATGTCATGTTCTGCTACCGTGCTGCAAGGTTATCTCTGCCTGACAGGGGGCAGCAATGAATTAATAAGTGCTGCTATTTTTTCTTACCCTAAGTGCAGCTGACACTATTTGAAAAGTTAAACTCTGAATTAAAATGTGTTTAACAAGAAAGATCGGAAAAAGAAACAGGGAGAAAGCAGCTGTTCCTCACCCGCTCCCAGAGTGAGCCCACTCAAGTTATTTACTTCATTTTTTGCCCTTGGCAACCTGTAAAAGCTGAACAGATGTAATTCACCCAGTGCAAAGGCAGCATACGCTGGTTGCAGTACCATGAAGGGGAAGGAGCTGTACACATATAAGGCACCTGTATCTTGTCATTTGCGGGAGCATTGTGCCTGAATGCCTTTTTTTCCAAAATAATACATAAATGTAGCTGTCCCAGGGCAATGACTGTGTCTATCCAATTATATATCTGCACTAACAGTATTGCTTTATTCCTGTTTAGCACTTCTGCCCTTTATGCTGATGCCACCACAAAGACCCCCAGTTGCAGTGCAGTATTGACATCTCCACAAGAGCAGGGACTGGATTAACATGGTTGCAGGGTTCTAAGGCATTCCCACAGAAAAGCCATTTTCTGCACAGAAAATAATTTTCCAGAAAAGGATGGTAGTTGTAAGCATTTCCCACTGCTGATCTCCTATGCACTGAATGCTGGATTTCAGGTTTTTTGCCTTTTGCTTCAAAAATAAAATTGACCTCCACCAAGACACAGTCCAGCCTGCACAAGGGGACACTGTCACTGGTGACATTTTCTCTGGCTGTTTGTTCCTCAACAGCTCAAGCCATTTGCAGCACATCAGCACTTCTGGGTGACAAAGAGAAGAATTTCTCTCCTACTGTTAATTTCCCTCATGCACCCTCTGTACAATAACATATTCTTCCCTGGCACCTTACATACAAAGCTCCTAAATAATTTTCCAAGCAATAATGAACTAATATTCCCTATAGTCCCTTTTCATATAGACAGATGGGAAAACAGTGCAGGACTAGAGCAGGAGCTGGGTTTAAATGTTTGCTTGGTTGCTTGCTCACCACACCAGTCTTTCTCCCCAACTGCTTGTGTTACAGGAAGCATAAGTTACAGCTGGATTATACATGAACATTTTCCTTGATTTCATCATACTTAAAATAGATGTAATCGCTCTTGAAATGCTACTGAGTTGGTTCCAGTCTTAAGTGTCATTGGATTTTTTTCCTCATTTAGGATAAATACTAGGAGTTATGGAATCTTTATAAAGCTCTAATTATTTTAGAGCCATATGCTTTACTCCAGAAGGTTGCCCTGCCTTATTTTTAATCACTTTTTTTTCCTTGCAGCAGACATGGAAGGCAGTTCCTTAAGAAGTCGGGATAAGAGGCTTAGCTTGAATTTGGTAAGTACTCTGCTTGCATAAATTTAAAACACTGGCACATGACAAACTTCAGAAAGTGAATCATTTCACATCCTGATATTCAATCACTCCTCTCCTGTGTTCAGCAGAAGAATAAAAAAATGGAAGAAGCCCTTGGCTTTGGGCCACTTCTGTGCTGCTTCTTCGCAGCCGCAGGAAGCCTTTGACAGAGGTGGGGGGGGAGGCCACAACACTGAGCACCCTATTTTTAAAGCAGATGAAGCCAGGTCTGTTGTGAAAAAGGATACTAGTAGCCTTGAGAATTAAACTGTTGACCAAGACCACCTGAGAAAACTGCTTATCTCTTGAAAAGGGTCTAAAGAAGCCTATCACTTCATGATCCTGAGGGATATCTCCTCTTTAGGGCATAGGAAAGTCTCTGCTCTCAAAGTGCCTGTGGTTCAGGGCTCTGCCAGTCCAAGTCTTCCTGACTCAGCCTTTGACAGACATGGTTTTATGTAGCACCATCACACACCACGTAGCCAGTCTTCTGCCTGGCACTGGATACTGTCTTCTGTGTGGGAGATCCTTTGCTTGCTTGTATGCAAGCTCTGGTGGTGGGCAACTTATATTTTTCTCCCCTTTGAAAGCTTGCAAGGTTTGTAATCAATCCCTCTCACCACCCAGCCAGCATAAACCTCCATAAAATGAATCTCTTGTGTTAATTCTCAGCTATCAGAAGCAACATGTAGGTCTGTGTGTCTGCTCTCTCAGCTTCCACATTTGCAAAAATCTAGTTCATCAGATGTTCTCCTTTCAGATGTTTTTTTGTATGAAGAAGCCTCTTTCCTTTTATAGGTCAGAATTACTGCTGGGAGAGGCAAGTGCAGCCTCACTGAAGTTGGAAGGTTTAACCTACTTTAATCACCAATAACTTTGGTCCTGCTTCCCAGCAGTGACTTGCGAAGCTCAGAAGTGGACTTCTCCAAAGCGGGAGTGTGCATCTGAACTCTTGTGTTTGTCTCGTGTCTTTCCCACTTGTGCCTCTCAGACAGGTCACACCGGGACTCTCCTGGCCAGGGGCTCAGCTCCGATCTGTTGCCAGCTCCCAGCACCTCCTGGCTTGCAGGGGTTTAGCTATTCATTTATCAACCCATTTATCTCTCTTTTCCTCCTTTGCTTCTGAAGCCCTGCCGGTTCTCCCCGCTCTACTCGACCGCTTCGGACAGCACGGAGGACAGCTACGTGCCCATGCGCCCCAGCACCTCTCCCTCTGCGCCCGGCTCCGACTGTTCACCTGACGGCTACATCCCCATGAGCCCCGGCTCAGCCACCTTCACCTTCCCTGTCGTCAGCACTGAAAAACTCACCAGCCCATTACCCGAGCTTCCCTCGGACCTGGAGCCCCCTCCGGTGAACAGAGACCTCAAGCCTCGTAGGAAATGTAAGCTCGGACCTAAAGTACAGCTGGCAGCCAGGGGGATCCTGATAGCAGGGACACAGGTGACATCCTTTGGTAGTGCCCTTGGCACATTTTAAAGCATTTCCCACTCTAGAAGAGGGATTGAATTGCTGTGTAAGTGGCTTATAGTACTGTAACATAGGATGCATCTGCAGGGTTGTTTGTGAGCAGAGGAGGAGCGTCCATGCCTACTTTTGCAGTCAAAGACTGCTACATTAGCGTGGTGCATGGCTTCAGCTCCGCTCTGACTGCAAATGGCCAAACGGACATTACCTTGGAGAGACAGCAGACTAAATTCTGCAGCTCTGAAGTGCATGTACTGCTGTCTCACCAGCTCCCTGACCTTCCAGGAACAGGACACCCAAGCACCCAAACACTCAAACTCGATGTGTGGGCTGTTGGTTAAATTTCTGTTGGGTAGGCGCAGCTGTCTTGGTTTAATTAGGAATTTCCTGTAGATACTTTTACTGATGGTAATTTTCCGCTCTTGCTTTTCATGGCATCTCCAAAATCTGGGTTGCACTTCCAGAGGATATACTGGGCACAAATTCAGCTTTGCAGTGGACAAATTGCCTAAACCTGGCCTACGTTAAAGCTCTTTGGGCTGCAGAGCCACAGAGCTACTCAGAAGTTGGTTCAGGAAATGATTCTGTGAACTGGGGACAGAAATACAGACCAGTGCCAGGATGCAAAGCAAGCTCAGGTCCTTTTACAGAGGGTTTTGAGAACGGAGTGGAAAATATACATTGTCTGGTGAGAGGAATGATTTTGATCTCCATGTGTAGGACCTTTTTGTTTAGACAAAAGCCCAAAACTTGCTTTGACGTGTAGGCTGAACTGGCCTCACCTCTTGAAGGCAGCACATGCAGAACAGATCTGAGGCAAGCGCAGGGATCTTGTGGGTCATTTGTTCTCCTTATCCTCATTGTATTTATTGCTATTTTAGGGTAAATGAGGGACTTCCCAGCGCTGACTGAGGTGGTCATTTGTTACTTATTCCTGTCTTGGTTATATCAGTTATGTTCTGTGAAGTACTCTGTTAGTTTCTTACTGTTAATATAAAACTGCATTTTTCTAAGCAGTCTGTACTTTTCATTAGCTCTGCTATAGGAAATTTATTTCCTTTTGTATCTACTTGCAGCACGGCCACCTCCTCTGGACTTGAGGAACCTCTCCACAATTCGGGAGCATGCTGCCGTGACCAGGATGTGGACTGTGCCTTAGTAAGTCAACAAGAAACCTGCCATTCCAATCTTTTAAGCATTAACATTGTGGAATGGAGTTAAAAATAACTTATCACATCCCACAAGAAACAGTTTCCTGGCAAAGTCCACAAACAAAAATTCCCCAGGGCTCCTTCCAGCATCCCCCAGGCTTTTGCTGTCTCTAAAAAGCAAGGCTCCCTTTCACAACGGGCAGCTCCAGTGCGTTCAGCATCAGGCAGTGATGCTCAGTCTGTTTTGAAGGCTCTTTTTGAAAAGACTGGAGCTGGTCTGCACTCTGGTGTGGCTGCTGCGATGGCTAAAATTGTCACATGCCTTAATTACTGTTGTTTCAAAGTGATAGAGCCATTTTTGTTCCTGAAAATTAATAAAGCAAAGGAGAACCAGATAAGATCAAGATCTGCCTGACTTGCAGCCTGGGTGTAGACTCCTGCACTGCCACACAGCAATTCAGACTTGATCTGTTGGTGTGACCTTTTGTCACTGAAAATTAGTTGTAGGGTAAACCCAAATGCTTTTGGTCCCCAAGCCCAGGTAGTACGAACAGATGGTACTGCTGGGCTCCAAGTGCAGTGAAAGACTCATCTTCAGGGAAGACATGAGGAGGGTAGGGCTGCAGCCGGCTGGCTGGGGGCATCTTGGTGCTACGGGGAAAGGCTGACAGCAGAGCCAGCTGTGCCGAAGTGTGCATGCAAAAGCCAGGAATTCCCACCAACCTCCTCTGCATACCCCAGGCACTCCAGAAAATGTAGTTTTTTCGATAGCATGGGTGCCAGACAGGGCATTTCCACTCCCCCGCCTCAGGTGGTCATTTGGAAGGCAAAAGGGGCACGAGAGGGGCACTTTCTCAACTGCAGACCCCTCTCCCAGCCATACAATCCAATGCTGGCAAAGCCCATTAGTTCTGCCTATTGGGGGAACCCAGTAGCCTGCCTCCCAAGCATCCCTGCCAGAGTGCTGTGGTTAATTAGTGCTGACACAGTGCAGAGTCCTGAAGGATAACGATCTTGGAGGGAGTTTGCATGTTTTGCATTAACAAAACTAAAAAAGGAATATGCCCTGAACTAATAAAGCAAAAGTAATTATACTGTTCATGCTGCACAAAGTGGCCATCCGATCTCCTAATAACTAACCCTATTGTGCTAGCCTGCAACAATTTACTCATGAAATAACTCTGACAGTTACGTTAGTGGAAGAGATTTTCTTGTACAAGGGCTGAGTCGCAGCCATCTCCATAGCGCGTACTCTGTGTTCAAAGCCAGACAAGTTCCTCTGCATGCACCTCCAGCAGCTGATTAATTCACATCAATCTCTAAAGTATGGATACCTGCACAACTAAGCAACTGCCCCATCAGCACATATTACCGGGATGAATGATATCTGTCTGTGCCCCTTGCTGGAGCATTCCTCCAATGTTTTATGCTTTCTATCATACCAGAGATGGCAAAGTTTCATAAATCGCAGAAGAAAAAAATCAACAAAAACACTTACAGCAATACAGCACACTTTTTCTAGAACTAAGGAGTGGTTTTGGACATCCTTTCCATAAAGGCTGCAGCGTTAGTGTGAGTTTATTCACCATATGGACTGTGTCAGGCTTTGGCTTCATTTCAGAGCATCTGTAAGATGCTTCCTTAACCTCTCCTGTGTTTTTCTTCATAGCAATCGAATGAGCTTTATCTCATCAGAAAGAGACGGTATTAATTCAGCAAGAATATTTGCCAATTCAGTTTCCGGAGAAGAGGAAGAAAGTTACATTCATATGGTAATCTTCATTTTCACACAGCCATCCTTTGCTTTATTCTGCTCTGTCACATTGATGGAGAATGCAGAAGTTTGTTTTCTAAGAAAAAATGTTGAGGAGGTTTGTCCTTTGCCTTCTGTTTTCTTAAAAAAATGATGAAACGGTTTTAAACCAAAGACACTGGGACCAATTTACAGAGAGATAAGGGAAGCCCTTCTTCTGCTCTGCAGAACTCAGCTGCTCGCCCACGAATGTTGCTGAGCAGTTCCAAGAGATCACAGGGATCAGCCATATTTACATGAGAACTCATTAAGGCAAAGGAAAATTAAATCTTTTCACCTTTTAAAAGTGTGCCCTGCAGAATCTCCCAGGAAATGACAGAAAGCCCTTAGTGCACTTCCTAAAGAAACACACCAAATATTGTGCAGAAACAGAACTCCCATTAAAGTCTCTTATTGCTTCTGCTTTGGCTGATGCCACTAACCCCACTTCCCATCCCATGAAAGAAGAACATCTGGCTTTGTGGCTTCCTTTTCTTCATTCACTCTTTAGCCGTATATTGCAAAAAGACCAGAATCTCAGTTTCCTCTGAATTTTTGGTGGAAATGGATCTCAAATCCCTTGATCTGAGCCAACGTCCACAGATTTGGCTCCATAGCCAAAGCCCAACAGCAGTGGCTATGGAAATATATTGCAAAACTGACCACAATCTCCATGAACATAGTCTCAAATTTTAACCCACACCTTTACAAGATCAAAACCTGCCCAGGAGAGCAGTTCCAGTTATAAATACCCCCCATTTGATTTTTCTAGTCATATAAAACCTTCCATACATTTGTGTTTATCTGGGATTTTCCTGAGATTAATTTTCATTTGCTAGATTTGAACAGAACTATCACCATTTCTTCAAATTCATAGAATGATGTTGGTTAAGAGGGCACCCCTGCAAACCTGAGCCTTCCAAGGGCTTGGATTGAAAAGCTGGGCACAAGTCCTTCCTGATAACATTGAATTAAAATCACCCTGGTTTGCTTGTTTTGACATAATTATCAGGAGAAAAAGGCTCTCACAGTTGGATTGGGGTTTTTTTATGCCATCACGCAATTAATCAGTGTTATCCTGTGGTTGGTCACCAAAAAGCGCCCTTGGCATAGAAAACTACGTGGGTGCTGACCCTCCTCATTCGCGTTCTGCCAGACGAGTCTCCCACCTCACAGCTGTAGTCCTGCTTCTTTTTATGATCATGTTTCAAGAGCATTAAAAGTTTCTCTTCTTTTCCGACAGGAACACAGACAGGCAACATCTCCATACAGTGGTGCTTTTCCTTGGACAAGGAAATCTAACCTTGATTACTTAGCATTGGATTTTAATTCTGCTTCCCCATCCCCTGTACAGAAGGTATGAGTCATCTGAAAAAACCCACAGCCTCCTATCTTTTTGTCTGCTGGGAGCAAAACAAGACCAAGAGTCACACTCTGCTAGGTGCCCTAAGTATCATGATGAAGCCAGTCATGTTTCCAGCATTTGTGTCAGGCTTAAGATTAATATAATAAAAGCACTAGTAGGGTGATGACAAGGTGTTCTTAGCGTGACTCATAGGGATGCCATTAACTCGAGTTCGACAGAGGGCAGGAGACCACGCTGGGATGTGCAGCCGTGAGGGCTTGTGGGCAAGCTTGTTGGGGCTTGCAGGATCTCCGCATGCTCTGTCATTTTCATTGAGTCTCCACAAACCCTTTCCTGCTAGTTTTCCCCCAAATCTCTTTTCAGTAACAAGTTTACAACCCATGATAAATTCACAGGGTAAAACTGTACCATCTCTTGTAACATGGCAAAATGTGCCTCTTTATTCTTGCATCACCAAAACCATTTCCATTTCCTTAGCAATGCTGAAAAAATATATTCCTTGTTCCAGAGATCTTATAAACTGCCCAGGTGGTGGGTAGGTACCACTGCAAAGCAATGAAACGTTGTCGGTTTGGGCTATTTTATGTCCTGTGTACCATTTTCCCCATCAGATAATACTCCCGGAGGCAAAAGCCTCAAGACTCCTAAGCTTTTGAATTTAACTCCCCCGCCTCCCCGTAGTTAAAATGCAGTTAGGTTATCCCTGCAGCAGGATCACTCGGATAAGAAGAGAATGATTATCTGCATGGAAATAGCCAGAACAGCACGTTTCCCTCGCTCACTGTGCTGGGCTGAGTGACAGGGTGACAGATGGATAATTATAGCTAAAGCAGGCTGTAAAGCAATGCTTTTGTGAGCTGATGTCACTGTGAGCTTCAAGGTGAAATGAAGCAATCAAAGAACAAGGGAAAGGGAAAACAGAAAATCAAGCCAAGTTTCACTAGCATCCCTTTTCAACCCTAAAATTGATACGTTGGTTTTCCCCTCTCTCTCCCACAGAAACCTTTTCTCTCTGAGGAGCAGAGAGTGGACTATGTCCAGGTGGATGAACAGAAGACTCAAGCTTTACAGAACACTAAGCAGGAATGGACAGATGAGAGGCAATCAAAAGTCTAAAGGAAGAAGACTTGGGATCTGGAGGATGTTTTTTTTTTTGCACTGGAACCACAATGTTAATGAAGCAGCTATCACAGTAGAGTTCAAAGGCAGAGAGAGTTGTAAGATGCTTACAGTCTGTAGAGGAACAGCATTTTTAATGGAAACCTTTGATTTCAGCTGGAAATAGTATGTTGAATGAGTGAGTGGTTCACTGATGATTAAAGTAATGCATTACCCTTTTTCCTGCCCTTACCAGTAAGCTACATGGTACCATTTTCTGGCATGATTCTGCGACGAGTCGTACACTTAAGGTTAACAAATCCACTACATGTTGCATTAATCTAGTTAGTTCTGCCTTCTCCCTCTGTTGCATAATTCCTAGTTGCTAAAGATATTTTTTGATATTCCTACAAATACTGCGGGTGCTCGGAGTGCTTTTATGGCAGCGGGCATCTGACAGGTATTGGTGACTAATCAACTAAGGGCTAAAATACTGAAACAATAAAAAGAACTTTGAATATATAGTGCTTAAGCAAAGAGAATTTGGGGAAGTATTTTTCCCCTGGGTTTAAAAGGTCTGACTCTGAACTGATGCTGTCAGAAACTCAAAAGAGGACTGTGTACCTTCCGATGGGACTGGAATGCATGGTCTTTGACCCTCTAGACGACGGTCATCGTATTAAGCTTCTTCTCTCCATTGTGGCTCATACTTGTCGCCTTTCTGTCTGATTCCTACTGGTGTTTTCTCCCCTATCTTGAGGAGTGTCTTCGGCACAGCACAGCACAGCTGCTCCTCTAGCAGGAGGCTGCAGGCACACAGCTCTTGGCTGGCCAAAAAATAGAAAGGGAAGCTGTGAGCCTGTTTCTGCAAGTCTTGGGAGAACTGGCAGAGGATCAAGAATGCTTTCATCTGAACTGCAGAAGAAATGCCATTGGAATTGCTGGTAGCAGTCGTCAGACTGATTGTTTTACTAGACCCACCCCCAACAAAAAGGAGAATTAGGAAGTGCAGCGTGCTCCGAGAGAGGCTAGCAGGCCTGCCAAAATAAAACAACAATGCGCTTACGCGGCGTGAGGACCTCTGGGTTCAGGAAGCTTATCTACCTTGGGACTTGTTACAGGCACTATCTCAGGATCACATATGTGTATAGTTCATAACATATTTAACTTTAAAAGCTTGGCTGCAATCTTTATTTTAAGGTGGCACGCAGCCACTGGAATCACGGAAGCACGCAGCGCCGCTGAGTGACCCACACTGGATTTGGTCTTGCAGGCTTCGCTGGCGCAGGCACGTCCCAGTAGCCCTAGGAGGTCTGACCAGGCAGCCAGTGCGCCCTTACGAAAGATTTCCTCTTTGACAGTGCCAAGTCACTGGCCTCCCTTCACGTGCCTGTTGCTACCGCCTTGTATTACTGTAATCTGACATCCCAAAAACGCTGATTTACCAAACAGAGGTTGTGGAAATGTCATTGCAGAAACCACTGGCATTTCCTTGAAGGCTCCTACTTGCTGTGTCCATGTACCCATTCTGCTTCAGCCTTTTGGGCGCTCCGGGAGGCTGGGACATGGCTGAGCCTCTCGTCCTGCTGGGAGAGGCAGCATAGCTCACAGAAACGCCATTTTTCTCCTACCTCAAGAGAGCTTAAGTGCTTGCAAGTCCGCTGCTTCTTTAGAGCAAAGACAAAACTGGGGATCTGTGGTGACCAGGCTCTTACTAGCTTACCCTGTGAGAACAACGAGGTTCACCAGCACCTTTATTGACTCTGGGGCAAACTGGGCACCCAGGCCTGTGGGCATAAAGTGTCCTGGACTAGAGCTGCTTGGAAAAACGGGGTTTATACCAGAGATAGCTGACCATCTGTTTCCTCATACTCTGCTCCCCACCCCCAGCTCCCAAGTCTCTAAAAGGAAAGCTAATGTTCATAAAAGTTTAGGAAATAATTCAGACTTTCCCATATAAATCTTGTCTGTCTGGTGTGAAATACAGTTTTCTTAAAACCCAGTTGTTTTGTCCAAAAAGGGATTCAGGAGGGCTGTGAGCCGCCGTGCCCTGGGTGTGGTGCTGCTGCAGGGGAAGTGGGTTTGGGGAGAGGCGGGGGAGACCTCCCCGGGGGTGTCAGAGAGAGGTACGCAGGGAAGGGCCACGCTTGCAGAGCTGTTCTGCTCCAACGAATTGCCTTTCTAAGGGGGTGTACAAATAACACATGTCACTGAAAGCTTTTGTTGTATGCTGCAGGGCTGGAAGAGTTAAAAAAGCGCTTAGGACCAGTAGGGGACAGAAAACAGCCCCTTTGGGGCAGGTAAAATTCTGCCCTGCTCCTGCAGATCCCAGACTGGGGGGTGACGGCCCGGCAGCCTCCCATGCGGACTGTAATAGCATACGGAGCAGCTCGTGTTCGACTGGAGTGATTCTTTTCATGCTGTCAGAAAATCTTCTGAAGTGGAAAAGACACCAAGTTACTGGAGACAACTGACTCGCTTGTTCTTCTAGTTTAGTGTTAAAATATTTAAACTTTGACAAACCTGGCTAACGAATCATTCAGAACTTTAGAAAAGAAGGAGCCCTTTTGGTATTTTTTTTTTCCACTAAAAAGACACAGATATATATCTTGGTGGGGACCATCCTTAGATCCGAATGGCCCCCTTTCAACTTCACCGTGTCCCCTGCCTTCCCCCACCACTCTCTTATCTTGCTCGCTAGTCTCTAACTTTCACTTTTAAACTAAAATCTAAGTTTGGGGATTTATTCAGTTTTTTCATTTTGGGTCTGTTTCTACCCGCTGCTCCAGGGTCCGGGACATGCATTCTTGTGTGAGCACAATACACAAAAGAGGAGCAATTGAAAAAAAAAAATTTTAAAAAAGTTTTGAAAGCAGAGCAGTCCTCCCCTGAGGCTTTTTTTTTAAAAAAAAGTCAAATTCCATGATGCCCCAAGCAGGTAAAGAGGAGGAGGATGGTGGGAGGATGGCAAAGGCCAAACCCACTGTGGCCACTCCATCATTGAGGCTTTTGGTGTGAATGGAGCCACGGCAGCCCCTGCTGTGGTACGGGACCGGCGTACCTGTGGGCTGCCACGCTGCCAACCTGTACAGCCTGCTGTACAGAGCAAAAAGGAGGCACCCTTTAATTAAGTCTGTTCTTAAATACTGATCCCTTGGCCAAAGGGCAAAGAAAACCTGTGGAAGCACCTGAAACCTGAGTCAGCTTTTGACAGTGTCGTGTCTAAAAGTGTAGCCCAGGCAAGAGCCCTTGGTTAGCGCTGGCTCCGGCGTCAGCCAGGAACACTCCTGGTGGTGTCTTCTTTTTGCTGCAGGTCTGTTATGTGGTTACTTCCATGTATTTCCTTAAAAAGTATTATGAGACCTGATGCAGAGAGCGGCTCTGAACCTAAATGAGCATGGGCTGGCCAGTGGTCCCTTAGGAAACTGGTGTCTCCTGGGGGAACACGCATTGCTCAGGACCTGTAGTGCCTTCTCCAGCACCTCTGGGCTTTCTTGTTTCAAGTGGAGGGAAGCGCTAAATGAGCAGAATAGTTTCTTGCTTAATTGGAAATGTCACTCTGCAGATTTGACAGATGAAGCTTGGTTGCAGAATGATGTGGAAAACAAACGAGCTAAATGGTGTCGGTCCTGTGGTTACTGTTGGGGCGATGGGCTGGATTCCCCCCGCTGCTGGTACCTGGGCACGGGAGAAGGAGATCAGAGATGAGATGGATCTCTCTTACTGAACTAGTCTGGGGCCACTGAACACAAAAATAGCCCGCGTCAAACACCTGCTTGAAATACATCCTAAAGAATCATAAAGAAGTCATTCTGATATGAACTTCTTTCCTGGAGTGAGCAGGATTTCAGTACTCACTGGGAATTACACGCATTCCCCAGCTCTGTTCCCAGTTTGGATTTAATGTGGCCTTATTCTGCAGTCTTTCAATGATGACACATTTGAGCAAGGCGTAGCAGGACCCAAGACTCATTTTCTTTTTGGACTGAACTGTATTTTCCATTTATAATTCCTTTAGTGCAGGAGGCAGCATTAAATTCCTTACCGGCGGATAGGAACACTTTACCTGAGAAATGTCAACAGCCATTTAACTCGAGCCAGGTGTTCTCAGCCAGCTCACTTTTGCCAGCAGTAGCGCCCGCTCCCTTCCATGTCACTAATTACACCATAGGTGTGGATTTTGGAGTTGCATTCACTTGAAGTGATTCAGTGGTTTAGTAGTTCAAAGACCACCAGATGCTGTGATGAGAATGAAGCACAGGGCAATGCCTTTCCTTTGTTCCCCTGTTCCGCAAAACTTGCTCAGGTTTAAAGAAAAAAAAAAAAAAAAGCCACCAAAATAGCAGACTTTTGCCATGTCAAAGCCAGAATATTTTTTGTTGAAATAAAAATGAATTTCTGTCTTGTGCAAATGAAGCATTATACATTTTTTGTATTTGTAAATCTGTGGGGAAGCATTAAACAGTCATCTCTGTTACAAAGGAGTAAGTCATTGGTAGAGGGAAGGGGCTCACCTTCCTGGTGTTTCATTGTAATGTTCGTTGTATATATTTGCACATTAAACTGTGTATCTTTTTTCTAATAAATTAATATAAAATGTAGCTGTGATCTTTTAATTATTTTGACAAGCGAAGGTGCTCAGGGGGAAAACTTCCACATTTTTCATTTATTGCCCTTTCCATTTTTTATATCTCTGTGACTTGCTCACGTGAATTATTTGGAGGCAAATTCAGACAAATTCGCAAACAAATTTCGCACACCTGTGTGTCAGGAAGATTATTTGCGGGTGACTTGAGAACGAAAGAACGACACAGTTGTGACCTGGGCTGGTGTCTGCGTCCCCTGGGGGCCCGGGGAAGCTGCAGCCCCCCCAGCTCGGGGGCAGGAAGGGGCCGCGCTCTCTCACCGAAGACGTAACCCACAAGCACAAATTTGTTCAGCACATGCTCTGGGCTTGGGTACAAAGGCTAGTTGTTATTTAACCTGATCCTTTAATTGCTCTGTGCTGAGGAGCGTAGTTGCTGTTAATGCAGTTTCCACACGCGGTGAGCTGGGGACGTGGGATCCTTCCAAGGTGCCCGTCTCAGGGTTTTGAAGATGAAAGGAGGCAGCCCACGGGAGCAGAGCGGAGCGAGCCTAACTGCTAACAAGCAAGGTAGTTTGGGAAATAGCTTATTTACTGCTTCAGGCAAGTGTCACTTTTGGATCTGTGTGCTTTGTCATCCTGGCTGGATCCCGGCTGTGGTGAATCAAGGGACTCGTAGCGCCTGGAGAGCCATTGATGGAACCTTGGCTGCAGCACTCAAGCAGCACAGACACGTGTAATTTAGATAAGCCTACGCCTGCGGGCTTGATACAAGGGAACTGCATGACATTTTGTGTTCAGGCTTACAGGCAGGGCAGGGCGGATAAATAAAAGGTCAGATAAATTCTGACTGCTGGTTCACAGGCTGCTTCCATGGCCTCTTTCCAGCCGAGATGGGAATGGCCCTTTTGGCAGGGCTTTCTCCCCAGAAAAGTGACCTCCCTCCCCTGCACCAGCTCCCAGCCCCTTGGAGGGAAGCAAGCCCTGCCAAAGCCACCGCTGGCCCTGCTGCCATGGCCCGGCATGTCCCCTCCGTGGGGTACTTCCCAGAGCAGCAGAGGTGGTGGTGGTCACGGAGGGTCCCAGCACCCAGAGCATCCCCATGGGCAGGGGCAGCCCGGCCCGTGGGGGCCAACACCCTCTGAGCTTGTGATCCAGAAATTGGGGTCTGCAAGTAAACAGTGATGAAACGAAGCAGCAGGAGGCTGCACAAAATTCAGGAAGCTCCCAGGCTTCTTGCGCCTCTGTGCAAAGTGCTTTGGTGATTAGATAATAAGGAGAAAAAACTGATAGCAAAAAGCATGGCTGTGTAAGCACTTGGTAGAGGTTAGCCCCTCTAATCACAGCTCCAGCTTCCAACCACGTAAAGACTTCCCTGAAGCAAAAAGTCACAAGGCAGCCGGCCAGTTGCCAAACCCAGGCCATCTTCACAGGGCATGAAATACAAAACCCTCCAAAAAAGCAGTAATTCCCTATTGCCCTGGTGCTTTTTGCCTCTAACTCCTTTGGTTATAAGAGCAATTGCTTTGGTATTTTTTAGCCTCAGGTGGTCAATAGAGCACTACCTTAAAATGGGCATTCCTGTGGAATCGTGTCCATGCTGGGGACTGGATCAATGCAAGGATGCAGGCCTTGAGATATCACAGTGGTGACACCTCATTTCTCTCCAGTAGATCTCCAAGAGCTTTGGCAAAGGGACTTGTGCCTTATTTCTGAATTTTCATGTGTTCTCTGAGGGTCGGTGACTCCCCCAGGGCCGATGGCAGCAGTGGAGACCACACCTGGGTCTGCGCAGTCTTAGTCCTGCCCTTTCGCCAGCAGCCAATGCAGGCTGCACACTGTGTTTTGACAGCTCTTAAGACCTGCATTTCCCCACCAAACAGCATCTAAAGCTCCTCTTCCAGTTGTTCAGGGCAGAGAGTGCAGAGGGACTGTGCTCTCCCGGTTATACATATTTATAGGAGCGCGCCGGGTGTCAGCAGTACCACATCCTGCGCCTAAACACAAAGGATGGGTCTGGCAGAGGCTCAGCCCCTTCCCACCCAGGGAGCTGATCCCGGGCCCTGTTGAAATGCAGGAGCCAGCAGGGAGCGACCCAACCTTTCATTCATTGTCCTGTTTTGTTCTGCTTTGATATTTGATTTTGCCTTCACATCCGATTTCAGCGTCGGCTCATTGTTATACAGCCCCGACGTGCCCCACTCTGGCAGCTCGGGGACCTCAGCGCTGGCAAATTCATCACTCCGTAAGAGCCTGAAAAGCCCTTGCTCTGCTGGTGGGCTCTCATCGGGGGCTTTGAAGCCTAACACAATCTGGGGGTGTTTCCTTGCACGTGTTTGTGCTGGTTGTGTTTGTTGCAGTTGGGTTTGTTTCTTCATTCAAAAACGTTCAGTGCTTTGCCCGGGAGCTCAGCTACTCGGGAGCGCCCCTGAGTGTGTCGCTATCTAGGGACGCTTGGTTTGGACGCTGCTGCTGTTATTTCTTGGCTTCCTCCCCGACATGAACAGCACAGAGCAACGGGAAAGACCCACTCCGTATTTTTCCCCACAAGGGAAAAACCTCAGATCCCTCCCATGAAAGCAGCGGTTCTGCCGCCCACCCTGGGAGGACGCCGCTCTGTGAACGCCTCGGCATACTCCGGGATGGCACGGAGCGTTTTGTAGAGTTACAGGGACAATGGAAAAGGCAAAACATCAAATGAAGGCAGCGGTGTCTGCCAGCGCCGGAGGAGATGCCAGAAGGCAAACATAGCTTCTGCCTTTAGGTTTCCAGATCAAAGTTCTGGATGAGCTTTCAGTGCGACCTTTTGTACAGCCTGAGAGAGACAATTCCTCTACAGAGAGAGGTGGAGGATTGAGCAATAAAGGGATTCATAAAACCTCTGAGGTCTCGGTAACTCTTTGGTCTCTCTGTTTTGTATTAACATAGCTTTTGGGAAGCGGCCAGGTTTGCCTGGCAAAGGCAGCCAAGGTTTCCAGCAGGACTCCTGGTGGGGTTTGGGTGCCTCCACCACTGGGGCATCCAGCTGAGATCCCCTTCCACAGCCGGGGCCTCAGAGACACTGAGCTCTTCCCCTTCAAAACCAAACACTTAAAGAAAAAGAGGGTGAGATTTGCCCTCGGCCACCGGAGCAGGCAGCCCTCTGTCATTCACACCTTAGGCTATGTCCTTTCAGAATATCAACTACTTACTTTGAAGCCCTGAGCAGCCCAACATACTGACACTGGCAAATGAAGGTCCCCAAAAAGGGTAAGGGCATCCCAGCAGAAGACGTGTTTGGCCTTTGGTGTATATTTTATCCATGAAGATGGGACGGTCAGCTGGGTAAGCCAGCAGGCTGTTTACAGTTCAAAAATAAGACATGTTCTTTTTAAAGTTGTTGGGGTTTTTTTAAAATAAAAAATGGAAGATTCATCATTTCTTTGGTTTGACTTCCTCCACAGTTAGTCAGAAATCATCAGGAAATGCCACCGAAGGAAATCCGTCCTGTTCTGCCTGGTCAGCACAAGGAATGTGCGCACGCAGACAGGGCGGCGAGGGGGGCTCTGGCTCTTCCCAGGCGGAGCTGGGGGATGCAGCAGAGACAGCTTAACAGCAAACCTGCATGACGTGTAAAGTGAAAATGACAGGGAGACCAAATAAGGATGGATTTCCACAATCAGCACACCCAGAATCTGACTTTGGGACAAAATGAAAATTTGGAATAACTCCAGAAATGTCAGTAAATTTTACCCCATGTTTATATATAGCACAAAAGCATCTTTTGCCCTCCATACACCTCTTCAGACTCTGCTTTTCTCTAAACAGCTCTGACTGTTACATGATACACAAGGGTCATGAAATAGCTTTATTTCTCCAGCAGGCTTTCCCATTTCCCAGTGCTCCTCACAGCAGTGGCCGCACCGTGACTCCCTCCACAACCTGCAGCTGGGCTGGCTCAAAAAGCTCTTGAATGTTGCTATTTACCTCCAGCCTCTCTGGATCAAGTTGGGAGAAAGGGATGTTTTGGTGTTGTTCCATGAGGTATGGGAGCCTATACACTTGTGGCTGCAAAAATGGAGACATCTAAGCGAAAGCACCATTTTTTTCCATTGGCAGGGTAATGTTCATGGTCTCTGAGCTCTTGCTAACTCTGCTGATGAGCTGTTCATTGAAAAGCAGAGGGAGGAGGGTGTAGAGTGGCTGGTCTATACTGGGAGGAGGTGAGAAACAGAGATGTGCAGGCATTTGGAGCAAAGAGAGGAGCAGCATGAGGTTTGTTTCAATCCCATAGATGAGACACTGCATAGAAAAGGTTAAGTATGTGAACAACCCCAAACCCCAGTTTTACAGGTGCGTACAAAGTCCGTATCTTTTCTAGAAACAGACATTCTTATTCAGTGTGATATACCTGGACTGAGTTATTCTATAGCAGTGAGTGAAAGATGCCAGGGAAGGCAGCGAAGCATCGTTCATTAGCTCTTTGCATCACTCCTTAGCTCTGACAGGGGCTTCTCCGCAGGGAGCAGAGGAAGCCGGGCTCATCCTCAGCCCCCAGAGAGCAGAGCCCAACCCGAGCCGGCAGCTCCCAAACCGCTGCAAGGCAGATTAGGAAAATAACCTTTCCAGGCAGAAAAGCAGGTGTGTCCCAGCCCTGCAGATCCCGTATCCAAAGAGTTTACAGGCAGAAAGAGGAAACCGCTCTGAATCGCGTCTTGTGTTTATTGGGGTTATTTGTCCTTCGAGTGCCTTTGATCCTGCTGCCCGGGAAAGCAGCAGGTTCAAGGAGTTCCTGTGGCACAAGGAAACCCCCGAGGTCCTTCTGCCGAGGGAAGGCTGGGCAGGTCTGGCTGTGCGGGGGCACGGAGCCTGCGCCTGGCCATGGGGACGGCTCTGCCTGCCCCCGCTCTGGGTACCAGCATTGGCTTTGTTTGACAAACACGTAGTCTGTCACTTGAGCTTGAAAGCCCTGAGCAGCTCCTTCTGCTGAGTGGACCAAGAGGAAAACGCAGCCAGCCGCTTGCACCTTCTCCCTTCCCAAGCACCCAGGGGACGGTCTCAGCCTTGGACCCAGGGGAGGGAAACCTGCAGCCTCGGGAGAAGGCAGAAAAAATCACCCTCAGCTGGAAGTCCTGCCTACAAATACCACATCTCGACAGCAGTCAGGGCGTGCTTTCTCAATAGCCCCCACGTAATCCCGCACAGTCAGAAAAGACTTAAAAATCATATTTCCCTGATAACGCTGACGCTTGCACTGCAGCCAAGCGGAGTCCTCTGCCTGGAAAACATTGACACAAAGGCTTCCCAGTGCTGCGGAGCCACGGTCGGCGTGAGATGGGATCAGCAACTCCCACACAGGGTTGAGCAACCTGTTTGTCAAACGGCGATGTGGCCGCTTCCCCGAGCGGTGCTCGCTTCCCCTCCAGGCCAGTTGCCCCAGCACAAAGGGCCAAGGGCAGGGCAGGGGGAGAGAAACCCAGCGATAAAACCCAACCGGGCACAGGGTGAGACAGTGCTGGGCAAAAGCAAACCCTACCCTGCCGTGCCCAATACCCCGCTGCTGCTTCTGCAGGGAAATTAGAGCCCAGGAGCCTCCAGCAGGTTAAATCACACCTTTATAGGAGGGTGGCAGGAGCTCTAGCATGTGCACAAGGTGTCCAAAGATGTCTGTAGCTGAGTGGGTGGGAGCTCAGGGGAATACAACTTCCACATCCCAAAACATTACCTTCTATTTTGGCTTGGAAAGCACGCAAGTAGCTGCCCTTCAAAAGACTTAGAGCTTCTCCTCATCTGCTCTTCACAGCGTGCATGGCCCCATGGCCGGCAACCCAGATGGGAAGGTGGAAAAAAGGGAGACTACTTTGGTGAAAGCAGGTGCTCAGCACTTGTGCACAGCCCCCTTAAAGATTTTCAGTTGTCATGGGATGTACTTTGCGCTATGATTGGTTTTTTTTTTAATGACCAGCCTCAGGAAGCATCACAAGGCAAAGCCAGAGGGGAGAGGCAGTGTCCAAACCCGGGAGCCACCAGCAGCCTCAAAATGAATCTCTGCTGCTGTCAAGGCAGAGAAGGGGAACCGCCGCCACCTCTGTAAAGGCTGATCTTCCATCTCGACTTGTGAAACCTTTCAAGGGGAAGTGGTCAATCTCTAGCTGTTGTTTGGAGTCATTTTCATGGAAGTCTCCAAATAGATGTTACGCCTCAGTGCTGAAGAGAGCATTTTTAAGAAAAATAAACAAAGTGCTGTTGCCACAGCCCACGTTTTGTCGAGGATGGTACTGAAAGTGGACGAAGTCCAGCTGTATTGCTCTCGCTCTCTTTCTGCTGACTTTCCCGTGTGCCCATGGCAGAGGGAAACAAACACAGCAGCAAGTCAGGCATCCAAGCACAAAGCAGAGGGGAAATCCAGGACTTACACCCTCAAGTAAAAGCAATTAATTCAGATTTCTTCTAGCAAAAGGGCATTTCATTGGTAATTAAATCAGTCCAAGTGCTGTTTTCCTTGATGCTAAATTGACCAAAGACGTCGCTTCCTGTGGTTGCCCATTGACCACCGCCAAGGGCCATGAGGTCCATCCCACTTCTGCCAACACCGAATAACCCAACTCTTGCATTTACCAAAGCAATCCAGGAGTTCTGATGTGGATTGTTCTTCTGTAACACTGGGCTAGACACATAGGAGAGAGCTCGAGGACGGCTGGCAAGCAGGGCTCTCCTCCTCCTCCTCCCCGGGATGCTGCCCCACGCCTCGTGCTGCCGGACGCCTTCCCCACGAGCTGCTGCTTCACTTCACAACCCAGCTGAGAAAGGCTGCCAGTCCTGGGGGGCTGCCAATGGAATAGGATGTACTGGAATTAAAAAAAACCCACACCTACATCTGTATAAAAACTATATATACATAGTGTGTGTGTATATATATATAGCTTGAGGACATATATATGTGTATGTAAATATTCTTGAGAAGCACAAGACATCTGTCTCTCGCGCTGGGACTCGGAGGCGTGCGGGGGCCGTCCTGGAGCCGCACCGTTCCTGCAGGGAGACCAGAGTTTCTATTTCGGTGTCTGCCTCGCTGCCCAGTGCCTGTGCCCAGCACCAAAACCCGGGAGACTGTGCACACATTGGCAGCTCTCTGTGCTGACAGAACGGGCAGGCTGAGGAAATGGAGAGGAAAATGCTATTTTTCCCCATCACCTCCTCCCATGCAGGGCTGTCCTGTGTCAGATGTGACCGCCACTGTCACGTTGTCACTCCTGGTGTGGGGTTTAATGGTCCCTTAAGACAAAGCTGGCAGTGCAGCCTCCTGCTTCCAGCCACAGGGCTACAGCCCTGCTAAAATCCCCGGCGCTACAGGGGGGTCACCATGGGCAGAATTGGCCCCGCTCTGTCTGCGTACCCTTCATGTAGACCTGTATCACTGTCATCTTTGGAAGATGAAGGTGTTACAGAAGCCGGCGGTTGTGCCACCTGTAATGAATTTGTTTCTGTTCCCTAATCAGGTCAGTAGCTGGCAGTGACCAGACTTCACTCGTACCTGCTCACACATTGCCTACGGGATTTATTGTGATAAATATTGCGATTGTTGGTTTGGGTTTGCCAGAAGCGGGTACCAACCTACCAGTCGCTGCTGCGCTGGGATGGGAGGGGAGCGATGGCACCGACCCTGCAGCTCCTTGCCACGGGCAGCGCAGGTGCTGCCGCCCCAGCAGCAGGACAGAGGCATGAGCTCCGGATGAGCTGGAAACGCAGGTCAGCCTCGAAATATCTCCCCTTCCGTGTGGGGCTCCTTGTCCCGGGGAGATAGGGCAGGCAGCAGTATCTGGCTGGGTGCAGGCATGGGGCTGGTCTGCCCTTGGGTGGACGAGCCCCATTCTGGGAACCTGCCAACCCCCGGTGGCTTTCAGGCGGAGCGGCTCTGAGCTGCACTGCAGCCGTCCGGACTCTGCTTCCCAGCGCTAACAGTTTTGCATGCAAGAAGCTTTGCAGTCCCTATTCTTGATATTTTTACCACTTTTTACCTTCTGAAGTAGGCAGACAACTGTCCATCTTAACACAGTTGTTCTCACCCTGTGGTGCATGGACTTTTGCGGTTGTTGGACCGTTCCCCAGACGTGGTGGTGTTCCCAGGTGCCACATGTTCCAATCGCCCCAGGAACACAGTGCCCATTTCAGCTAATCTTGACCGGAGGCTGGCCCATTGCCCCCGACTCCCAACCCGTGACCCGCTGCCTGTTGGGCACCAGCCCTCGACCCACCCTGGGCCAGCGGTGGGTGTCACTGCCGTGAAGGACAACTCGACCGATGGTGCCCATGCTAAACACCTATCACCAGCTGCTGGCAGCCTCTGCAGCCCTCCCACAGCCCCACAGCCTTCTCAGCCACCATCCCGGAGGAGAAAGCGATGCCATTTCCGTCACAAGCTTGTGAGCTTCAGCTCAGACGTAACCCTGCTGCAGAAACTCTCACGTGGGGTTTCACTGCTTGCCCCAGGCAGGGACACTGCGGCTTTCCCGGGGGTGAAAGAGGGGACTCAGGGACCACAAGACTGTCATCTGGGCCAAATCACCTTCTCTGGCACATCTTCTGCTGGCCGCAGGGATGCCTGCGGATGAGGAATCCCCCTTGCACAGCATCACAGAGCCCAGTCCCCTTCAGCGCCTATGGGTGCATTGCCCTGTAACACCGACCCCACCGCTGCATGAGGAGCAGAATCTTCATCCATCACTAAGAGTGTGTGCTTGCCTATTAAATCACATACTTGCATTCAGCAGCCGTCAGAAGTGGGGATGCATTAGGGGTTGCCAGGACTCACTTTCCATTTTTGCTGATCAATTTTATAGACAGAAGGGGAACTCTTGCAACAACAGGACTGCAATCGTAGTGTGACGTTTAAGGGCGTAGGGATGGTGAGACCTGTAGTAAGAGGTGCCACTGTTGAAGAGGCACAATGGTGTAGCAGAAGAAAACAGCAAGCAGCTTCTCAGCACAGAAATGTCTGTCTCTGCTGCTGCCTGCACGCTCCTTCTGCCTGTGCAACTTTAATACTTCAAAATTAAACAGGAGCCAAAGCAACTGTCTGTAATGCAAAACCCAATCCATAACTGGCCATAGTTAAGAGCTAAAGCAATAACAGCTAATGAAAGCTTCAGTTTTAACATATCACAATGAAAGGTGAAATAAAGCCCTCCTTGCTGAGAGCAAGATGTGCGCATGGGCTTGTGCCGTTAACACGTACGTGTTTCACACTTTGGAAATGTGCATAAAAATCAGCCACGGACCTTTCAGTGGCCAAAGCAACCTCGCACTGGCTGCCTAAAGAGCACGGTGTGCCTCTGCCCCGAAACACAACCATCTGGTAGAAAAGAACAGATGCGATGGAAGAAGCGTTGCTCTGTAACCCCTTCAAAACACCTCACAGAGGAGTAAACCGCTCCCCTCTCCCCTGAGCCCGCTTTGAAGCCTTGCCGTCCTCAGCTGCCTAATTAATTTGCTGTTGCTCTCCTTGGCTTTTCTCCAGTGCAATCAAAAGCAGGACCTGGTTTCCCGAGCCCAGGGCCGCCTGACACCGTTATCACCTGGCCGTGATGCTCCCGGGCCTGGATGGACTCACTTCCCGGTCACCTCCCCTCGTCTCCAGCACACGGAGAAGTTCAATACCCCTCCGGTCTGCATGGCTACATACCCTTGGCAACCCCTGCCCCCTTCCTCTGCAACAGGGACACACACACCCCAAAAACCCCCAGAGGGCTTTATGCATGTTGTTTGCCATTTGTTTTCCTCCCAGGCAACAGAGTGGATAGCAAAACATCACCTCCGTAGTGATGCTAGTTAGTGAAACCAGCTATTTTACTGCTGTTTTGCACACCCATTCTGACCTCTGGGATGACGACAGCATGTGTAAAATGAGGCAAGCGCCCAGAAAGGAATGTGGCACTATCTGCTTGGCCGACTTTCTAAAAATACCATGCACGGCTCTGTCATCTGCATGGTAGGCACGGCTGATGGGATCTCATTTTCAACTTGTTTTCCTGTAAGGTAAACAGGGACTTCAGGGCATGCTCTCGTGGCAGAGATTGTAGGGGGTTTTTTTGTGTGTGTATGGTTGGACTCAATGATCTCAAAGGTCCTTTCCAACCATGAAAATCCTATGATTTTATGACTCTATGAAGGTCACACTCCGTCCAACCCCTCCCCAGCAATTCTTGAACCTGCTGCCCACCTTACTCTCCAAGGAGTGACTGCCTGGAAAATATTAAGGTCTTGCAAATTTTGTGAGAACAGGTAATCAGGATGAGAAAAAAAGAGAGGCAACAGAATGAATTAAACCCTGGGAAAAACCTTACTAGGAGTCTGCGCCTTATTAGACACCAGAAAATCCACTCTTTAGTCAAGGTTTCTCTCTCATGTGGATTCGCTGGTGTTTAATGAAGCATGAACACCCATTAAAGCTTTTCCTGTGGTTAGGACTTTCGCCATGTGTGGCTTCTCTGATGTCTTATAAGCAACAGAGTTGTGCTGCAGCCTTGGAGAACTCAGTCTGTCAGTCTCCAGGCACAGGCTCAAAGTTATTTACTAGGTTATGTATTAGTTCTGTGGCACATGGAGCTGCTTGTTAGATCCAGCATTTTCCCATAAAAACAGGTGAAAGGACAAGAGGGAAAGGCAGGCTGTGTATGGCAGGAGCCATCTCATTCCATCCCACCCCACAGACCCGCTGCAGCACCAGCTCAGGCTCCTTCCCCCACCATGACCAGCCCCTCATCTCTCTCTAGGTAGTCTCAGCTACCTCTGTTTTGGTTAAATTCTTAGTGTTGCCAGTATCTTGATTGGGTTCATTGTAACTTGCATAAAAAAAATTAGTCTTGTATAAAAAAAAAAATCCATCTCCTAGATGATTTTGAATCCACTGTGTTTCAATGGCATTGACTTAGTGCTTGTTCCATCAGCACTGACAGGCAATGCAAATAAGCATTTCGGTTTCAAAACCCTTGTAACTCTTGACTGTTTGTATCTACTTCCATTTCTGCCTTTCAGGATCAGCTCTTCAGAGGTTTGTGAGCACCTAGTAACACAGCGAGATGCCTCGGGGGCATTTCACAAGTGTCTTAGCTCATTTGTCCTTGTCTTTTTATTTTTAAAGGCTAGATAAAAGATATGTGCTGGTTTGCCCTTATTTTGTGTTTCGCTCACACGCTCAAGGAATATTACATGTTTTAAGATGGAAGATTGTCCTTTATGGACTTCCACTACTTTGCCTCTATTAATTCATCCTCAACCAAATATCTGATGTTTACCACCATTTTTTGTTCCCATTCATTTATTTAGTACAAAACTAATGCCCACTGGGCTGCAGTTTCCAGGACTGCTTTAAGCTGGCTTTAATAGAAGGTTGGTTTCTGTTATGTTTTTGGAGGCTGTGCTGCTGGCTCCTTCCCCTGCTGCCACGGCGCAGCCCCAAGCCCAGCCAGTGTCCCTGCCCCAAATCCTTCTTCCCAAAACCAGGTATGATCCTTTTCCTTGGCGGGGATGGAAACGTTGCAGATCCTCTTTGGTCCAACACAATAATTTGTGTAATTTTATTAGGCTGATGGTTTTAGCTTTCTTGTTTCACCAGATTATTGTGCCTGTGGATGAAATGATCAGCGTCAGATGGGGAACGGCTCTCCTGGTCCTGACCAAGAGTCCTCCAAGCTTCAAATCTTACACGTACACACACAGAGGGTTCTGGCAAATAAACAAATAAAGCTTGTCCTGGGACAGCTCCAAAGCCAAAACAGAGCTCTGCCCCCTCCCCACTTAAACCAAGACTGATTTTCCAAGCCTAAACTTCAGATCCTAAATTTGCACAAGATTCCTCAGTCAGCTCCTGCTTTTCAGAGTCTATGAGCCCTTATAAAATTCATAATGCAACAGAACAAACCAAAATAGGTTAAGGTAATTATATTACACTGACTACACAATATTGCAGCATTTATTTTGCTTTAGCTTTTAAAAAATACTGAATTGTAACGTCAAGGAGAGAAGTCAAAGAAAGGGGACTTTCATTAACCTCGGTTAAATGCTCAGCAGGAAGAAACAGAACAGCTTCTTCACCACACAGAAACTCTTTTACAGAAACAATTATTCCAGAAATAATACAGAAATCTTCTCATGTATGTCACTATTGACAGCAATCCACCTGTAGGGAATGCCATTGGTCTAAGAGCAGGAACGGCAGCGGGAGCTGCAGGGCTCCTGCCCTTCTGCCTCCCAGCACTTTTGCAACTGTGGCATAATTCCAGATTGTTTTTTCCTTCCCCTTCTTTCTTTTCCTCTTTCCTTTCTCCCTTCTCTATACAAAGTCAGCAGTTTAAAGGTCCAAACTTCACCCGCAGTTTGAGAGGCAGAGGACCCCAGCCCCAGGCCACCGCTCCTCAACGGCAGCTGGGTGGAAGGAAGGGGCAGAGGAAGCATGACTGGCCTCATGTGACAGGAGATCAGAAAAAAACGTGTGACTTTTACCAGTTACACATTGTTACGCACAAATTTCCCATCGGCAGGGCACCTGGAAAAGGGGCTTAAAAGCCCCAGGAATTGCGTCTGGTTTTGTGCACCCTGTGGGCTCTAAAAAGCAGCCCTGAAGCAAAGCTGATCGCAACACAGGGGCTCTTGATGGTGCTGGAGGAAAGGGCTGTATCGGGGATCGAGACGGGGTTAGTCCAGCAGGATCATGGCATTGGCAGGCCCTGCACTGCTCCCCTGCGCAGAGCTGAAGCCCCGGGAGCGGGATGGGGCGGCACAGTCACCCTTCTGGAAGAGCTGCAAATCCCTCTCACCATCGCTCCTCCAGCCATCCAGTGTCTTCTGGTACCAAGCTTTTCAATGGAGGCACGTTTTAGTTTTCTGAAGCACTGGCCTGAGAAATCCTTCCTCTTTTATTCCAGAAACCACACCAGATATAAGACTACATGGAGAAAATGTAGTAAGGAAGTGCAGATTAAGTTCATTAATTATTTCTACTGCAGCCTCTTTTATTTTTTATTTGTGCCTTATGATGCATAATACAAGTCATACAATTTCTCGGAAAAACAAATGGTCCATCTTTTGTGTTAAGCTCAATATATGGGTAGGCAGCTGTACATAACTAAGAGTAAATTTCCTCCGACCAGTTTCTCTCTGGTCATTTTCAGGCCAGATTTGTTTGCCACTCTGTACATATCAGAAATGTTACTGATGTCAATGACACCTAAGGGCAAGTAGATCTGTTCCAGATTCACACACAAATAAGCAATCTCCATCACATGGAGCTCCTTTTTGTGATTTACTCTGCCAGCAAACTTTTCTCTTTCATGACTCCTCTCTGTACATCACTTCTGTCCTTCCACACACAAAGTGAGACACAAACTCTACTCCGCAGCACTCATCTTCCTTTGCATCTTCACTTCTTTTCCTTGTTTCCTTACTTTCACACTACATTTTTCTAGTAAATTATTCTTTTAAAGAGCTGCTTATTCAGGCCTGTCTCTCCCTGGAATTCTCTCTGATCCTGCACTAAAAACCCAACTCAGACATAACTCCGAGTGTGAGTTCCAGCCAGGCAATCTCTGACAACAGACTTAAGATCCAATCTTTCCATATTTTGCAATTATGCAAGGATTGGATTAATTTAGCTTTAGAGAGTCACAGTTCTGGAGCTGTACTTCTTATCCACATTTTACAGCTCAGAGAGTGGAAAACGAAGATCGCTAAAAGAGTCTGGCAGAATATGGTACCCATCAATCCAAGCTGGACAACTTTGTGTGGGGTTTTTTTTTCCTCTCATGTCTCTGTTGAGGTAAGAATTAGCATGAAACTCATTCTGGTTTTAGGCTTTTTAGATTATGTTCATGTCTCATTTCTCCCCCAAAAACTTTTGCATTCAGTAACCAATTTCAACCACATCTGGCAGCAGCAAAGATCCTCAAGAAACTCTGCTTTGGCAAAACTCATGGAAAACAGGGAGCCAAGCAGAAAGGATCCTTGGTGCCCCTGCAGGGAGAAAGGTTGGGGCAGGGATCCACCTCTTTTTGAGGCAGGGAATCAGCCTGAAGCCCCCATCCCAGCACCCAGCAAACCCAGCTCTGCCGCTGCTGCTGCTGCTGCTGGTAAAGTTGTGTTTCCTTCCCTCGTGGGCAGCCACAGAAGCATTTCTCAGCCACTTCAGTGTCCTAAACTGTGCGAGAAGCAGCTTCGTTTACAGCCCACCCTTCTGTGGAGACACCTTACTGTCAACCAGGAAAAAAAATGTAACAGCAACGGTTTAATTCTCCAAGGTTTAAACTGGGATTGAATAAGTCTGATTAAATTTAGAGTTTTATAATTTTTAGATCACAGTCATGGTATTTACAAAGAATATATATATTTAGCAGTGATTTTTATCTCACCTCCAGCTATCGACACAGCAGCCACCAGTAAGGTAGGTTCTGCAATATTTTGCATTCAGTGCTGTTGAGCAGATGGTATTTATTGACAAACCTGCTGCTAAACTGTTTGCATTCCCGGGGCTGTAGGTGCAGCCAGCCTGAAGCACATTCACTGCTCATTACCGAAATACTCATTTCCCTGGAAAGCCATCTGTGTCATTCAGTCATGGCAGAAGCCCAGAAACTTCCCATTCCCTCTGCCACCATCACCTCCCCAGCACTATTTATATGCCTCCACGCCTGGACTATGTTTCCTGTCTCCTTTCTGAAGCCCTCATCACCCGCCTTACAGTAAACACAGGGCAGCAAGATGAATGAGACTTAAATTCAGTGAATCATAGAATGGTTAGCATTAGAAGGGACCTTAAAAATCATCTAGTTCCTGCCCTGGGCAGGGACACCTCCCACTAGACCCACGGAGGATCAAGTGAGGGATCAGTTAGGTCAATTAGACATTCACAAGTCCATGAGCCCTGATGGGATGCATCCAAGGGTGCTAAAGGAGCTGTCAGATGTCATTGCTGGACCACTCTCCACCATCTTGGAAAGGTCCTGGAGAGGTGCCTGAAGGCTGGAGGAAAGCCAATGTCACTCCAGTCCTCTGGACCCACTCCTACAGGTCCAATTGTACATATCATTTCCAGCTTTTCATCCTTACAAATAGGAACTGAAGTCCATGGGTGCAGGAGAGAGGCTAAGAGCAAGACTTGCTAATGGACTTGCAGTTCCCTTAACATATCCTGGGCTGCATCAAGAGCAGTGTGGCCAGCAGGGCGCGGGAGGGGATTCTGCCCCTCTGCTCTGCTCTGGTGAGACCCCACCTGGAGTACTGCCTCCAGCTCTGGAGCCCCTACCACAAGAAATATATGGATGTGCTGGAACGTGTCCAGAGAAGGGCCACAAGGATGATCAGAGGGCTGGAGCACCTCTCCTATGACGACAGACTGAGAGAGTTGGGGTTTTTCAGTCTGGAGAAAAGAAGGCTCCAAGGAGACCTTGTAGTGTCCTACCAGTATCTGAGGGGGCCTACAAGAAAGCTGGTGAGGGACTTTTTAGGATGTCAGGTAATGGTAGGACTAGGGGGAACGGATTGAAACTAGAGACGGGTCGTTTCAGAATGGATGTTAGGAAGAAGTTCTTCACCATGAGGGTGGTGAGACACTGGAACAGGTTGCCCAGAGAGGTGGTGGTAGCCCCATCCCTGGAAGTTTTTAAGGCCAGGCTGGATGGGGTTCTGAGCAATCTGATCTAGTGGGAGGTGTCCCTGCCTGTGGCAGGGGGGGTGGAACCAGATGATCTTTAAGGTCCCTTCCAACCCTGAATTCTATGATTCTACGGAGCAACACTGTTTTATGTACTGCTTTGACGTGAAGAGAGATGGGCAAGGAGTATTAGAAGGAGGTTCTGATGTGGTGTGAACATAAGAACTGCCAGCTACCTCGTGTAAGACGTGCTGGCTGTAGTCTGCCAGAATCACAGAGGCAGCGACCAGCAAACAAACACACGAAACCTCGTGTCACTCTGCCATGCTGTAGGGGCAAGGTGAGGGAGAAACCTCATCCCTAAAACATTGAGACTTCCTTGTCTCCTTAGGACCAACGACATGTTGGGGACTGGGGAGTTAAGGGAGAGGTGGGTATGGTATCGCTCCATCACTCCCTAGGAGGTATTTACATACCTCTCGATTAAATTTCTATGCAACAATTTGTGTAGCTAATTGTGCATCTTTTATCGTGTCATGGCACAACCCTCCGTAAATACATCTTTAATTTAGGATGATGAATGCACGCTGCCACTCCGCCCTAGGGGGTGGTAGCTTGTACTTCTTTGTCTTTATCACATTCAAAAGGTGTAGAATTTCACCCAGACACACTCTTTCACTAACAAAATCAAGTTCTGCATTGCATCAGAATTGTAGATGTGTCTCTCATGGTGGACGGATGATGGCCCAGTTTGGCTTGTCACTGATTTCCTCCTCTCTCTACTGACACAAATTCCTTTTCCTTCACTAAAAGATTCACAAAACATCAGATGTCTCTCTAGTCTCATATCTGCGTAAGTCTTGAAAAATGTGAGCAATACCAGATTGACAATGGATATGAACATAGAGGCTGCCCAGAGAGGTTGGGGAATCTCCTTCCTTGGACATCTCCAGTGCTGCTCTGAACGGAGACCTGAGCAACCCTCAAGGCTAGCCCTGCTTTGGGGTCCAGCTGTACCACACCACCTCCAGCGGTCCTTCCCAAAATACATTTTCCTATGCTTCTATGACCATGGCAAATACTCCTTTGGTATGTTTTATGATTTGGAATAATTCCTTTGAGTATCCCATCCCAGCATCATGTATTGTTAGGAACAGGAATTCCACAGCACTCTAATTAATAATTAAACCAAAAGAAGGCACATCTATAGAGGACTGTACTGAGATGGCCTGAACACCAATAAAAAAATGAGTTGATTTCCTACCCATTGGCTTTTGGGCTTTATAGTCCGTGCTCCGTGTGTTGGGTTGGCCTGGGCAGACGTCGGTGCTGATCTGCAGCCACCCACGCTGCGCACAGGGCGGCTTGAACCTGCAGCAAACCAGTGTGCTGACTGGTGTATTATTTGGGCCTGACTAGCACATTGGGAAAAGCCTGAGCCATAGCAATGGGAAACACTCAACTCAGGCACTTTTATGTGAAATTTAGGCTTTCTGAAACAGAATAAAATAAGTGCGTCCTGCTGGCGGTGACGGTAGCACAGCATAGCTGCTGTGCCTCAGCTCACACCCTCACTTACTGCGAAACTGCTTCCCTGTTTAGACAAGCCCTAAGAGATGTAGACACTTATAATGCGTATTTAATCTTTCCGTCTCTTCTTTTCTTACTGTTTTGATGTTTCCTCAGGCTCTGAAGATTCAAGATCATTTTTTCCCAGAAACTACAAGTCTTAAGGCAAAAAAAAAAGGTCTGCTGCCAGTCACGCTAAAGATGCGTAACATTTTCCAGCACAGGAAATGTTCAATATTTTAATAGCAGTGACCATGTTTTAATGCATCGATGCCCTTAGGGTTATAGAAATCCTTCATTCACAACATTACCCACCCCGGGTCACAGGAGCGCAGGTATCTGTAGAGTGCCATCGTGCTTTTCCGTGTCATCAAAAGACAGAGCTCCACTTGGGAGAGCTGCCCCTGCTCACCTCTGTTGTTCTGTTTACACCTGTACTGGGGCTGGCTGGGATAGAGTTAATTTTCCCCCTAACAGCCCTCACGGTGCTGCTGTGCTAGAAACAGTGATTGGCTAGAAACATACCCTGAAACCATGCCACTGCCCGAAACACCATCTCGGGCCTTGAAAGGCAAATTTTGTGGTGACGTGGTACCCCAGAAAGAATTGAATCAGACAATGTGTCTCATTTCCTAAATAACCTCATAAACTCCTGGGCTAAGAAACGCGGCATTGAGTAGGTGTATCCCACCCCGTGTCACCCACAAGCCACTGGAAAGACTGAGACATACAACGGACTGTTAAAGGCTATGTTGAGAGCGTTGAGCACTGGGGCACGGAAGCACCGGGATATAAATTTAGCAGGATCCACTTGGCTGGTTAACACCAGAGGATCTGCTAACCATCCTGGTCCTGCCCAAACAAGACCCCTACATACTGTGGGAGGGGATAAGGTCCCCGTAGTGGACGTAGGGAAGTGGCTGGGGAAGGCAGTGTGGATTGCTCCTCCCATGGGAAAAGGCAAACCCATTTGTGGAGTTGTCTTTGCTCAAGGACCTGAGTGTACTTGGTGGGTAATGCGGAAGGATGGGGAGACCCAGTGTGTGCCTCAAGATTTAACCTTGGGAGAAAAGTAATCTGTGATGTGAGTTGTATGTTGTAGGAAGTAATGTGGCAGGGTCGGCCTGAGCCGGCGACGAGTGAGTTTCACAAGGAACCGTGCGAGTGCAATGAGGGACCCAGCCAGGCCGGTGCCCAACATGCTGCTTCTCCTGTCCTGAGCACCCCTCTTGAGAGATGGGGGCCAGTCACAGCCTGCTCTTACGGACATTTGGAGGAGTGGAGGAAACCCATGGGACAGGAGAATAATCTCTATCTGTTAAAGGACAGGGGACAGTAGTTAATGAGACTGTACAAATGTGTGCGTTGGGTACAAAGGTGGTATAAAGTCGGTTTAAGTATGTCGTACAACTTGCAAGTGTTGGTAAGAAGACGTATCAGTCGTCCTCACTCCCTGTGGTCACCCAGCTGCTCCTCATTCCCTGTGGTCACCCAGCTGCCTGTAAGGAATGTGCTGAAGCAGGTAATAAATGTCCTCTGTGTTGTACAAGTATTATGAAAAGACAGAAAATGTCTATGTATTAGTGTACAGTACTGTGGATGCAAACGTTTCCTGCTTTATTGCTTTGAATATGTGTAATGCAGTAACAGACGGTTTGGTCTTTGGCAGTCTAGCGCACGTATTTATGGAATATCTCCCTTTAGGGATAATATAAGCAATAAAGCTTTAATCGGCACCCTGCAATAGGAGCTGTCTGTCAGAAGGTGCCAGATTTGTGTTTATACCGCTCGTATTCAACTGCCTCATTGCTGTCCTTACTTCTTGTGGTTTTCCTTCAAAGCCGTAAGCTGGGTCCGGGTCCGGCTATGGCTATGGGCCAGGGTACGGCTACGGGAAGAAGTGTGCCGGTACCACGGGGGGGTCTGGCCCCACAGCGCCAGCGCTGTCCCTCCAACATGCCCCACAGCGTGCGGGGGCGGGCAGGGCCTCGGGAGGGGACGGAGCCGGGACGGGGGGCGGCGGGGACACGGCCTACCCTACGGCACCCCGTACCGCCCAGCAACGAAGCGCGAGGATGCGCGCGTTAACTCGTCCCGCGGAAGACTGTGAGATCACTTCCTCCGCCGCTCTGACGTCACGCGGCCGCCCCTTCCTGCAGGAAACGCAGTGACGCCCCGCAAGGTTTTGTATATTTTTATTTTGAAGGCACCCGAAGAACAAAGGCCGGTGGCGGGTGTGGGGGTGTGTGACGCCGTGTGACCCAGCCCACCCCCCCAC
>VXBO01006039.1:109206-136679 GCA_013400135.1 Rhinoptilus africanus | reverse complement strand
GCCCCGGGATATTAACATGTTTCTAAATTCCATTTTAGAAATAGCACCACAGTTTCACTTGCAGTTGAAATGATTCCTTTGGGTAATTGGCAAAATCCTTTGAGTTGTAAAGTGTTTATATAAGTAGTGCGATAAGAAGACGAGCATCACTTGCCCAACACATTTCATTCCAGTTTTTGCTGCCAACATCCATGTTACAGTTGCCCAGCTGTCAGTCTCTCAGGTGCCTGTGTTCCCTTTATCCTTCCAGATGCATGGTGTTGATGGCCTTTTCCTCCTTTGCTGCTAGCTGAAACAGATCCATACAGTTGTTTCTATGTAGATATTCCTACTGCAGATTTAGAATAATCATATTGGAAAAATTAAACTTGCTTTTTTGTTATGTATCTCAAGTAGTAGAATTCAAGTGTGATGCTAGCTTTATTATTACTAGTTGTAAAATAATAGTAATAAAAAAATTTGCCCAGAGTAGCCTTATTAAAGAGTCTTTTTAAGCATAAGTTTTTGCAATACACTCTTAGAGAAGTCCAGTTTTGACCTATAAAATGGACTGAGATTTTTTCCACCATTCACTCTTAGTTTAGTATTATAGAGATGTTTTATTTGCCTAAGCATGCGTTCTTCGGTGTTCGCAACTGTGGTTTACTTGTTTGTGCATTCAGGGAGATTTTGAATCCAAAGACCACAATTATGCTAAACGCCCTCAATAAAAATTGTCTTCAGGGGAGCCAGTGTATGTCGTCCTCACCACGTGTCTGAAGTGTAGCTCACTCAGGTCCTCTAATCTCAAGCACAGCTTGAATTGTACGCTGGGCTACTCAGAGTCTATGAAATATTCCCTTTTGGTTGCTTTTTAAAACAGTTAAGCTCAAATCTTGCAGAAGCAAGTAGCACGTGCTGGAAAATGGCTTGTTGTGGTAGTAAACCTTCATGATGGCATGATAAGCCAGAGCTTTTTCTTATGGATGTGTGGCTTAAGGGGAGGTGATCAGTTGCAGCACTTGATATAGTTGCTAACAGTAGGATTTCTGTCACATTGTGCCTAAGCCGCACTCTAAGAACATGTTTGTAATCAGTTTTAGACAGAAGTATATGGAAGGGATCTCCCAGTTGTGCAGCATCATCTTAGGGTCTGCTGGAACATCTGCTGGTAGACCGTAGCTTGAGGGAAGGTGACAAGATTAAGATCTTCATGGAGGGTGCTGGCAAAATATGAATGAGATTGGCTTGGCTAATTTGACTTGAGAGCAGAAAGTTGTCTTTTGTTTTTAACCTGGATCTACCCTCCCAGTTTCATCTATTATTTAATAAGCACTCTTAATACTGAAAATCTTCAGTGAAAACTTTGACTTGCTCAGTGGTCATGTGAAGGAAAAGGATTTTGTGTGGAGACAGTAATTTCAATAGACTGTCTGTGCGGTTTTCGACATCTGCAGATCAATGGAATTTGTTACAGGTATTGCCCCATGGAGAGTTTGTGGGGCTTTCGTTGTTTGTTTGTTTATTTGAGTTTTATAAACTGAGAACAGGACTTGTAACAGTTCTGTAACATTTCTGTGCTGGCAGTTACATCAGAAATACTAAGCAAGATCTTACAGCAGTGTCTTCATGATGTTTACTTAGAAACTGATTTAATTTAGGAAGACTTCTTTTCCTTAATGTGTATTGGTAGAGATTTACTTAGAAATGTCGTGACAAAGTTCTTATTCAGTAGATGAGGCTGTTGAATTAAAATTACCATTTTCTCTATGTGTAAAGTCTGTAATTGGTACTTGCTCCATTATATGGGGCAATAATTTGTCTGTGGACTCTTTGGACTTCTAGACATTTTAAAGTACTACTTAATTTGACACAGCACCTGTTGATAGAGTCATGAGTGGTGAGCAGCATCTATCATGTGACCTGTTTTTGAGACTCTTCACATTTGTCAATATTGAAATATTTTAATACTACATAAACAACAAGATTTTTAGTATAGCTTGCTTAAAACTTCATAACTGGTCTTGTTGTGAACTTTAACTAGAATGGTTTTGTGTGTTACTATAAGGATGAAAGTTTTCATCCCAACTTGCATGTTTTGTACGTACTTGGAAGTCTTTGACATCAGAATGAAATTAGTAACTTACTAGAATTTGTGTTTTATAGTTTTCTACCTTGACAAGATACGATCTAAAACTCTTTGTTAAAATTGCTCTGGCTATTAAATTATTCTAATCAGTGATCCTTAATCAAAGGACTTTATGTTCTTAATAAAGAGATTTTTAATTAAGGCACATCTGTAATATCTTCTGTGCAGTAGAACAGATAGAAATTTTAAGTGCACTATTTCTATGAAGTACTTTGCCCTAAACTACCAATATGTGATGTCTTAAGTTCACGTTTAAACTGCTTGATGATAATGTAGTTTGTCCTCTATATCCTGGTAACAAGACAAATAAGTTGGCCATCTCAGCAGTGCTGACACTTCTGTGTTCAGTTGTTGCCCAACTTCCCCAGCACTTGCCCTTCTTCAAGTGCTTGCCCTCACAAACCACGTAAACAGCGATGCTGCTCTGCAGCCAGCAGGCTTCTCACAGGCTTGGCTTAAATAAGAGGCCACAAAGGAAGCTTTTCAAACTAGGTGTTTGTTTTACTGGCCTTGCCCAGTCCTTAAGGTGTACTTTGATCACACCGGAGCCAGATTTAGCTCAGAGAGAGAATAAATGTCTCCTGTGCATGCCTTGAGGGGTTTAGAGTAGTCCTGGGTTCAGTTCTTTGCTCTCTTCTCAGCAAGTGCTTTCACTGGCATTCTCAGGCAGGCTTTTTCCCATGTATCTGCTGGAGCCTGTTCTGGTTTTCTACCAATACTCGAGCAGAGGCTTGAAGCTTTCTGTCTCTGACCTCCCAGGGTAATGTTCTGTTATTGAGTTTATAATCAGTCTTGGACACAAGGAGATTTTTTTTTTTACATGCAAAAGCCTGAGATCTGCCATGATCTACCACAAAATACTCAGTGGGTTGGTGATGAGGTTATTTTAGTTAAGTGGGAAGGTGTGTAGATGCAAATTCTTGCTTTTAATTTTTATAGAAAAGAGGCTTATTACAGGTCTGTAGCATCTCATTTGCTGTCATGTGTGTCAGTGCTCATGCTTAGGCTGGAGTTGCAGGCTACTTGCTGCCTGTTGATCTCATGAGGTATAGATGTCTCAGCTTTTCCTTGCTTCTGATTTTCATTTTTGTGGTTAGATTGAATGGCTTCAGACATTGAGCATCCAGAAGGTCTACACTGGCTTTTGGTCAATTTAGAAATTGGCATAGAGTTTCTACTGGGCACGTTATTTATTGATGAGATATTGGGACCCTGTAAATTACTGAAATGCCTTTGAAGTTCATACTTGGAGTCTTTCAGTAAAATGCAGTGAATTTGAGCAAGGAATATAAAAAAGCTTAATTATTTCTTAAACAAAGAACTAAAGCTAATGTTTCCAGTATGAATTCTTAGTGTAAAAACACAAAATAGCATGATGATCCTCTTTGAGCATATAACTCATTGTAATGCTTTGATTATTTTTTCTTTAATTTAGATCTAATACAGTGCACAAATGAAATGAATGTGAATATTCCGCAGTTGGCAGACACACTCTTTGAGAGAACTGCAAACAGTAGCTGGGTTGTAGTGTTCAAAGCTCTAATTACAACACACCACCTCATGATGTATGGCAACGAGGTAAGACATGATTAGTTCTGTTAGTCTCCTTCGCAGTGTTTTAAAAAATTGTCTCAATCTATGAAGCATTAGATACATACTTCAATTTTTCAAAGGTCTTTGTTTTTATGCTGCTGCTGGCTGTGAAGTATTTCACCAGAGAATAAGATATTCCTTTATTATTTCAATACCAAAATATATCATTCTTTGCCATTTACCTGCAGGCCATCTGGGTTGGGCTGTGAGGGAATAATGAGTGACCTTTCTAGAATAAAGACTTGAAAAATTTCTGATGAGCTCTTCTTCATTAGGGTAGTGCTTATTAGTAAGAGCACAGCAAAAGGGTCTTGTTAGCACTCCATAAATGTGCAGCCAACCTATTAACAGATAAGAATACTTACTAAAGGAGAGAGGAATATGGTGACTAGAATATTTGATCTTGCAAATTATCATCTAATGGGCTAAATCTTCATATATTGTTGCCGTTAACATTCCTCTGAAAAAGGTTTCTATTGCATTTGGTTCACTTAAATTATTTCATCACTATTTATGAAAAGCTTCCCAGACAGTAACATGGCATTGAAACATAGCTTCTCCTACACAGCCCTTCCCTTGAAAACTAAACTTTGTCGTGGTCAGGTGACAGTTTAGTTGTGAACTTGTGTGTAATCATTCTCCTAATAAATTACTGTTGATTACTGGCAGTATTGAAATGATGATTCTTAAAGGTACTGCTTCCAGCTGTTAAACTGCTCTGAAAACTTAAGTGTTGCCTCCTCTCTCTCCAAAGCTCTGTGAACTTAATTGAGATGACCTGTAAAAACATAGCGTGTGCTCTTTGTTAACACTTCCCCAAGTTATTTATGGGCTTAAATTGTAGTTTCAACAGATAATAGGCTGAAATTAGAGGATAATGAGAAGTAAATGCAAAGTAAAATTCACTGCTTATTCTGAGTATAAAGCTAAACTGAATGCTGTAAATCAGTTTGTATGTTTTGTTCTCTCTTCCAGTACAGTTCATATCTACACACTGAAACTTGAAAGAAAAAAAAAAGGAGACAACTGAACCATAGAAAAAAAATCAAATCTTATGAGTTGTGGGCTACCAGTCAGTGTCTGTTTGTCTGTACAGCGGTTCATAGTATCAGAACAGTTGAATTTTTATGTCTGTACCAAAACTGTTCCTCAGCTTTGAATGAGTGCATTCAAAAGATAGTTGCTTTATATCTGCTGAAGTAACCAGAACACTAGTTCTGTAGTTTCAGATGGAACATGAGTGTACTCCTCACTCTTCTAATATGTTAAGAAGCCTTTTTCTTAAACAGATAAATAAATTATCAGATGTTGGACTTCTATTTTAAGTACAAGTAAATATAGCAGAAGGTGAAAGTGTTGTCTGAACAATCACTGTCTTGCAGTTTCTTGTTCAACATGGCTACCTGTTTCTTGTGATGTTTTGGGTGAAACATGTTAAAACTACTCTCACCTGTGCATTGTGCAATGCAAGACTCCTGACATCTGGAGAGTGAAAGTTAGCCTTGGCCCTTTTAAAATGAGATTCAGAACTAATTTTGAAATGTGTATAGACACCTTTTGAATGTCACTGTTCGGTTCCTGATCATGTTCCAACTATTCTTCTGTTTATCTCTTTGAATGCAGTACTAGGATGTACAAAGACGAGATAAACTGGCTGAGAAGGAGAATCAGAAGTTAAAACAGTGCCAGAACTGTTGGTAGTCAAGCTGTGTGTTGTTGACTTGTGTGAACTCTGTAGCTATAGGCTGAGAACGCATATGGAGTTACTGATGAGATGGTACTGATGACAAGTTAGGGAATAATTTGAGCCCCTTGGAGGGTGAAAGTACCGCTTTCAGTTTAAAGAGTACTTGTAAGAAGAATTTTCTTGTTGCTGTGCGCTCAGCCCTCATTACAGTTCCCAGAGAGCAGGTGCTATATAGAGCCCAACTGAAAATGTGCTAGTTTTGGGGAGCCTGACAATACAAACCTGGCAGACGGGTGGATTTCCACCATGAAGGAACAGGCCCTGCGTGCTGTGGCAGCAGAGGGATTCAGATCAAAGGTGTAACAAGTTCCTTAAAGCCTACTGATCATAATTCTCTTTTAAGGACTAAAACACATACGAAGAAGCAAGCAAGAAAGAAATCATGGTCCTAGGCGATCTGTGTGGAACAGTGGCAGAGAAACTTTTTAAAACTGCCTTGCTATCTAGATGTTTGTCTCTTATTCTTGCATTATTTATGGAGCCAGCTATTAATTGTCAAAACTTAAATGTCATTTAGATAGCTGCATTATAATATAGGTATTATATACATATGTAATTATAGCACTGGTGCTGCTGCTCACCGTAGTTCCAGAAGCATTTTTGTTGCTAATTACTTTTAAAGTTTGTAACTAACCCATCTCCCACTTCTACAGGAGCAGTAGAGCTTTGCAAACTTCACAAGCTTGGATAATGCGAGTGGTATTTCTGGTTTGTGTTTTCCAGATTTTCTGTTCTAAACTACAAAGTTAACCTAAGCAGCTTCCTCTGGGGTTATTAGCCTCTTATTCATGGGCAGTGACATCTTTTTATTTAGTTTAAATCTATATTTTTGCCAGAGTTTTGGATTTCAGAGGCCTTGCTAGTCAGTAGTTTTGAGTTTTCCTTTTAGGTTTTCCCTTTTAACTAATTTCTCTTGTTGACAGAGGTCACAAGGTAAGTGTAGTTTTCTTGTGATATACTTAAATGTTTTGACTCTCACAACAATGATATTCTCAACTTTTTCTTCACTGACAGCGCTTTATCCAGTATCTTGCATCCCGAAACACTTTGTTCAATTTAAATAACTACCTGGACAAAAGTGCCATGCAGGGTAAGGATCTTTCATTGAAGGAAATAACTCTACTGCTTTTTTGCTCCATGATAGTGCCTGTGTCAGTGCGCTTCAGGAGACAAATGACACTGAAATGGAAGTGTGTTATGGTTTATATTCCATGAGGCACCAAAGAATGTCTAGGAAAGCGAGATTCTGAGTTGCCTAGCTGAGTGCTAGAAATTTGTCTGTAATGTATGTATCATGTGCATACGGAGCTGTAAATTTTTAAAAGTGAACTCTTATTGCTGACTAGAATAAATCTTATGAATATTAGCAGAATAATCTATTTTTGATGGTGTATTTTAGTGTCTCAGAAGTAAATGTTTACTATTAAGGTGCATGGAATGGTAACTAGGATGTGCTGTATAAATAGTGAGAACTCCTTCAAATCTCTTGAGAAGTCTTTTAATTACTTGCCGGTGGTGGAAAACATTTTTGGGTCTTTATGTGGTTTTTGAGGCATTGCAGATAAGTTACCAAAGTCTTCAGTAGTTAACTAGGAGTACATTTTTTTTCTAATTTCAAGAACATCTTAAGAGCTGCTTGGTTCTTGCCTAATATTTTAATGTATTTAGGTGCTTATTCTCAAAATTGCAATGAATGCTTTTCTAATCTTAGAAAGCTGGGAAGAAACTGTAACATTACATCTCAAGGTGAAAAATATTTCTGCAAATTGATGTAAAATGGGCTAGTAGGAGAATAGTTCTTGAAAAGAACTTAAAAGAAACTGTTCCATCTCAAAATTTCTAACTTAAAAATGCTTAACTTTTAGGCTATGATATGTCTACCTTCATTAGGCGATATAGCAGATACTTGAATGAAAAAGCACTTTCATATAGACTTGTAGCAGTTGACTTCACCAAAATGAAAAGAGGGTAAGACTGTTACTACTTCTTTTGTTTGGACTTTCTTATTGGGGGCGTCGGGGGCAGGGGGTGGAAATACCAGTTGTTCTTGAGCTTATCGTAGAATGGTGTTCCTTTTGGCCCTTTGAAGCAATATAGTGCTGTTGAAACAGCATAATATGCTGAGCTTTCTTGATAACTTGTAAACATGTGGCTTCTTTGTAGGCTAGATGGAGTGATGAGAACCATGAATGCTGAAAAGCTTCTGAAAACCCTTCCAATCATACAGAACCAGCTTGATGCACTCCTTGACTTTGATGTAAGTACTGTAAGCTCAGTGTTAGGTAACACTCTCATTTTTGAAGTGAGAGTTTCGTTATTTTATTAAATACTAATTTATTTTCTCATTGCTTTCTACACAGGCAAATCCAAATGAACTAACAAATGGTGTTATAAATGCTGCCTTTATGCTCCTCTTTAAAGATTCCATTAGACTTTTTGCAGCATACAATGAGGGGATTATTAATCTTTTAGGTATGTGAGAATTTTTTTAGCTTTTGAACTTTTGTGAAAGATGCTGAGAGAACTAAGGAATATAGACAATTTCTGAACTGCAGTTTCTCAATTAATTCTCTGCTCCGTTACCATTAAATTAAGCCTGTCTTAGCTTCAGTGTCAACTAGCATAGTCTTAAACGTACGGTTCTACCTAGAAGAATACATCTTGAAACAGAAATTGAGATGAGAGGATGACTGGTGAGACTAAAAGAAAGATACCATAAATGTGCAGTGGATAACCTTTGCAATTGGACTGTAAAAATATTAGTGAGGTATTTGGTATTTTGAGTATTTAGTATAGTCACATTATGACTGACCTCTGGTTTCCCATACTTTGGCTGTTCACCTTTACCTGGTACCTGAATCTATTTTGTTCAGGAGCGATAAGCTCTTAGCAAAACCTTATAATGATTATTCAAGCAAATTTCTGAGTTAAAACATCTGATCAGTTTGTTCTGTTAATCAGTTAGTCTTTACTCAATGAAATGTCTTTAAATATAAAGGGCAAAACTGTAAGCGAAGGATGCGATTAGTACTCCTTTTGGTAGGTCAGTTCAGTGTATGTACCACTTCAGTGGCCATTCTGATGCCTTTGGGATATTTAGCCCATTTACAAACATCAAAAAGTATTGATGCAGGGTCTAAAAATATAAATACATACCAGGAGTATTTTCAGATTATAAAATAATTTGCCTCACTGCCAGCTAATAAGCTGACTTTTGAAAATATTCCTCTAAGTACCTAATTTAACAATTGCAGTGATTCGCATCCATGCTTAATAAAGCTTTGCATTATATTCTAATGTACTGAAATAGAAAAATCAACGTTTTTCTATTGACTGACTTATTACAAAAGGTGTGAGGTATTCATGTTAACTTTAAAATTCGAGTAGCTTTGAGTTACTCCTGTCTGTTCTCTCCCTGAAGCTTGTCTCGAATTAACTTTTATAATACTGTGTCAGCCTTTTGCTGGGGAGGCTGTTACCTTACAAAAGTTTTATTTGCATCCTCAGAAAGATACTTTGATATGAAGAAGAACCAGTGCAAAGAAGGCTTGGATATTTACAAAAAGTTTCTAGCCAGAATGACCAAATTATCAGAATTCCTCAAAGTAGCAGAGGTAAATAAATCTACATCTATGGAAATGATATTTAGCTGCCTGTACTGGTACAGTAGTGTGTATTCAGAACAACAACTTCACAAATTAGTGTAATGCTTGCTTAACTTCTTTATACAAGGAAGTATTCTACAGATTAGGTATTTTAAAGATTGTATATGGTCATTAAAATGAACTGAGATGCTTGGTATTTTTATTAGCCAGACAATGTACTAAACTTTCTGAAGTGTTGTCATAAACCTCATGAATGGTGCAGAATGTATGAACTCAATGTTACAGTCTATTTGAAGTGCTTTCCTTTACTGTAACTGCTAAAAATGGAGAATTGGTTCCAGTAAGCAGTGTTGGTGTTTCTCATGCTGCCAGTAAGCTTTTCTGCGTGAAAAAGTTAGGCTGGATGAAAAGTTGGGTTTGCTTGAAGGCACAATTTAATGCACTTGTGATTTCTAAGGTGTGTACCTAGCTCAGAGAGTTATGAATATCNATGTAACATTCAAATACCACTGTCTTTTTTCATTGCTACTGCATGTAGTAATATACTTTTTTCTTACTTCTCTTTTTTTTGTAAACCCAGCAAGTTGGAATTGATCAGGGTGACATTCCAGATCTTACTCAGGTCAGTGTACATATATTGATTAACTCAGTTATTTTCTTCTTTTCATTTTTAAAAGTTGGTGTGTATCATAGTAATCATTTATATCTTGAGAATGTATTCTCTTCTATGTATTATGGGAAATATGTATGGTGATTTTCCCATGAATTACATGTACTCAGTACTTGCACTTTGCAGCTCTTAATAAGATTTTTTTGATTGTTTAAAGCAATAAAACTCAGAAAAGAACTTCCTCGAGAACTTCCAGGATTTGTCACAATAGATTCACTGGCATGTAAGCTGCAAGCATCTTGCCATGCCTTGAGGAACACCTTTCATTTCACAGTAACTTAATGTTTTCCAGTACACTTAAAGATTACAGTTAGCTAGTTCAGTCAAGAATTTTTTTTTCCCTTGAGGTCTGGATAGATTTGATGTTTCTATGTCAGCACTTAATGCTGGCTTTGATATTACTCAGTAGTATGAGGGACTTGTGCAGTATAGGTTGTGCACTGGAAAATTTAGTCTAAAAGGTGGAATGCAGGGGAACGCCTTCTACTGAAGATAATTTGAGGGGTAGAAAGGAGGTGAGAAAGATGGTTTGACCTGGTTGAACAGGAAACACTGATAGTCCACAGAAGTTCAGTTACTTTTTGCAGATCCCTTCCTTTCGTAGGGACATTGTGTTTCTAACCTAGGACCAACCCAACAGGACAGAGGTATTTGGTATTCTTTCTGGAGTGCAGAGTAACCTGATGGGTAGGATAAATAGCTGTCAGGAGACTCAGGCAAAATAAACTGGAGTGCCTTAGAGGTCTAGAGTACTCAAGCAGTTTAAGTGGAGTCAGTGTTAAACAGTTAACAGCTCGTGTAAACTCTGGACAGTCCCATCTAATCCTACACTACCATCACAAAATTAAATTTCATGGCTTAATAATGTAAAAATATACTTACTGTGAAGATTTGCCTAAGCTTCATCAGTGTCTTCTTTAATATGGAAATCAAATCTAAGCCACAAACTTCCATTGTCAGTGTTGTTCATTACTCCCTTTGCATCTGAAATACATGTTTCAAAGTGCAAATCTCTATTACTTGCTCCTGGCAATTAATATTAACCCGTTTAAGAACTTCTAGGCCTTTGTCATAGGAAAGAAATATGACTGTAACCAGCAGGGTAAGAGCTGGTGATGGGTGCAAAGAGTAGTCTGATGTTTCCTGTTGGAGTTTGATCTTACCATCTTACTCTTTTGATTAGTACTGCAGTATTCAGCTCTCTGTATTATGCTAATCAAATTATACTCAAGTCTGAAGTTATACTTCACTGGGTTTGTGTGCACTTGTCCAGTTAATTGGGTCATTATAAGACTCTTCAAAGCAGGGGTGGTTTTGATTTACTGAGAACGGGAGATTTAACTTCATTTTGCTGGTTTTTAGATCTGAAACTTTGAGGGAGCAAAATGCTTTATATCTACTGTTCTCACAATGTTTTTTTTCCTAATAGCTCAGCTATTTTGTTTTAAGTGCACTTAGTCATGAAAGGCAACTCTGAACTGTGGTGGTAGACATCAGCATGCTGTGTATTTTGGCAATTTCAGTGCCACTGTTAAGCATTCCACTTCTACAGTAAATTTCATTGCAATTAATAAGAGTTGAATAATTGCACATCCATTTAGTGCCATATTAAAAGAATTTCCTAAAATTTCTTAATACCAGGCTTTCGTAAAAATTTAATTTTCAGTGTGCTTATGTTTCTGAAATAAGTCCTGATGGGATCATGTCTTTTGTTTGTATTCTGGTCCACGATACTTAGTTTTTTCCACATACTTTGTTTACATTTCTGGTGTGTATTCAGTTCTGGGATATGAATTTTTATAGGTTCCCTTAAACTGTCCCTGACAAGTATGGTTTTGTCTCTTTAGAGGTTTATTATTACTGCTGCTGTGTAGCTGTTTTTCTTCCTTGACTCTAGTGTTCGCACTACCGCTGCTTTTGCCAGTTCCTGTAAAGAAAGTATTTTCTTTTGTAGGTGCTCTGTTTCACAGTGCTGTTGCTGACTTTCTGTTTATAGCTGTTGCTATATTTCATGAATGCAACTGGGTCATTTTCCTCTGTATGGATGTTGGTCTATCAGGTGTCTTTTGGTAGGGGGAGGGAGGTTAAATCATAAAATACAGCCTTGTTCAAATCATGTGTTTCGATTATCCGAGGCACCTTTTCTGACATAAAACTACTGAGATCTGTTTACTCCAGTTTTCATCTCTGATGGATGTCTGCAGCAATGAGAAAGTTCAGAGAAGTTAGTTTGTTGGGTTTAGGTCCTATAGTTGAGGGGGTTGTTTAGAAGATTTTTAGAAAGAGTAAGTGTAGAATATGCTTTTCCATACAGATAAGTTTTAGAGTGGCCTTGAAAGAAAGGAAGAAGACTAGGAAAAACTTTCTGGAATTCGGGTATAACCTCCTGCTATTAAGATTATCTAGCTGGGTCATGCAATGCCTTTTGCCAACTGCTGTTCCTCCTGAGAAGTACAAGTAAGGGATTTCTTGGTTTGGGCTTTTTTTTTTTTCCTGTCCCGGATACCTTTCCAGAAGAGTATTTCAAAATGTTCCCCCTTGGGGTTTAGCTGTCTAGTTTGAACAGTGAATTTATTCATGACCAGTTGTTGAGGTAACTACACTGTCTTAGCTTACTTAGCTCTATTTACGGAAAGAAACACCAGCTCAGGCCTTAACTTTAAGACAAGCAGTTTTATAGGATTATTCTAATTGTTTTTCTTTGCATATCTTGTAACTTGAATTGGCCTTTATTGAATGTGAGAAGCTAGAATTGTGCTCTGTATTTTGGAGGGGAACTTACCAAAGCCTTATGAGATTAATATTTTTCCTTTTCCAGGAAATACTTTGGTCTAGTTTTTGGTGCAGAATGGCTAGCAAGGGCAAGCTTATTTTTCTTCCAAACAGTGCTTAACATATCTGATGTACCTACTGCAAGTTGGCAAGTAGTAAGAGAGGTTTAAAGTCTCTGAAACCCTGCCAGATGAGGAGGATGGAGCTGGCAAGTAGGTTAAAACTTTAGAGGTTATTCCCTTTATCTGAATCTGCAGTAAGATTTATTTAATTCGTTTCACGGAGTATGGACTACTTAGTTAAAAGCCATGAAAGCAATGGGGTTAGAGCAGCAAGGCAATGAACTCTTCCAAAAGCACTAGCCCAATTATTTTTCTGGGTGGAGGCTGTTTTTATAGGGTGATTTGGAGAAAACTTACCTCCTACTAAGACTGTGTAATAAAGATGAGTTCGTATTTATTCTGAGCTTTGAAGCTGTTTCCTTTGGTATGGAAGAAGTATTTCTGTAGTGGATACAAGTATATGGCAGAAAGAAGGCAGGTTATGATGGGTGCTTTTTTCTTGTTTTCTGTAGGAGCCAAGGCAGCTCTGGTGTGCCTTAATCTGTGTATTTTAGACCTTCTCTTTTCTGTTACCTGCCAGTTAAAATCTTTCTTTCAGGGACTGAGTAATGTCATGGCTGTGCTCTCCTAAGTCTTGGTAAGCTTATGAGTGTTGGTCACCTAAAATTCATGTAGGTGTCTGAATTCTTAGCTGAGGTGTCTAGCGTCTGACTTCCTGATGGATTTAAGTGGCAAGAAGCCTGTTTTTTTTTAATCTTCTTCATTGTTTTAAAAACAGCTTAATATTTAAAAACTTCTCACAGGTGACACTTTTGGGGAGGGGGGAACCACCAGGAACCAACTGTATTTGAAGTGGTGTTGCTAGTTTCTAATGACTTTTGAGTAATTGAGTATGTTTATTGTGGTCATGTGTTGAATAGCTACTCGGGCTGCAGTACTGTTGTTGGGATGAGGTTGGATTTGATTGCCTTTTTCTCAAAGCAAGCATCCTGTTGCAGTTAAGTGTATCTAATGCAAGCCTTTGACTCTAAGTATTTGCATGGAAAGTGGTTGGCTTTTTGTTGTTACAGGGAAAGGGGATCAAAATGCAAAGGCTTTATTTTGGTACTTCTGCAAGTTTAAGGGAGTACTGCTTAATCAGCTGTGATTATTGGATTAGTCTTAACGTAGCAGATATTGTTGCCAAAAACAAGAATGCAGCTTGCATACCCATAAGCGTACCTACTCTGGGGGAAAGCTTACTTCACGTCCCTGTGGCTCTTTAAAAGGAGAGGCTCTGCAACTGGGTAGATAGAATCCGGGTCTGCAAGGATGGCAGCAAAACCCAAAGGCACAATTGGCATGTGAGGTTTTGCTTGTTTTAAGTGGATGAGGAAACTAATCTGTGTACTAAACAATGATGTGTTGTCTAGAAGCAGTGTTTTATAAATACTTTTAACTTTAGGCACCCAGCAGCTTGCTTGAAGCACTGGAACAGCATTTGGCTTCTGTGGAGGGAAAGAAAACAAAAGAAGTCTCTGCTGCCAGCAGGTGAGCACCCAGTGAATTACAATGATTCCTATACTTAGGATTGGTCATCTTCATGATAAGAATTTTCAGGATTCAGTCATTTGATGTTCTCCTTGGAATTTTATTCACTTCCAGATATATTCAAGTATAAATGAAGCATCTAGTGAGTAGTAGTCTGATAGCTTAGTCACGTTTGAAATCTAAGTATGTCTGCCTGTGTCTCTGATGGGCTTCTCATCATGCTCTAATAAACCACTGAGCTGAGACCTGGTATGTTACTCTCTTAGCTTTTACTTGTTTGAAGCCCTTTGGCTTCTAGGACTTCTAAAGTATTTGGGTTTTGAGGCCTTTTAACCAAGATAGGATGTTGTTTAGCTTTATTGTCAGTTATCTACCTCTCAGGCCATGAATTTATCTTAACATGCTTGTAGAAGTTCTTCAGTACCTTCTCAGAATAGCCAAATCGGCTTAGATGCTTTGTGCTGACAGGAGTTGTGTTATTCTTTGTCAAGTACGGTATCTATTTGTATGAGCAGTACTTCTGACTGAAGAGTGAATGATCTTTAGGCACAGGCATTCTCCCACAGAAAGCTGGTAAGTATTGGTAGATCTGTCAGTGTAAGCTATGTTTCTGAGTTGCTGTCTTGTTCTTCAGGTGTTTGGTTTTTTCCTGCAAGTATCTGAGGATTCACTACCACAGTATTCTGCTGAAAAGTATACTCTATAGGGAATAACTTCTGTGCTTTGTTTGCTGTGATATGTATAATATATACAAACAAGCTTTCTGTGCCTCTGCTGCTTGAATGGATTAGAATTCCAGTCTAGTCCATGTGACCTTAAAGAAAAAAGACAACTGGTATGTCCTGCACTTTCCGGTTCCTGCCTGCTGAAACTTGAGAGTAATCCTGTTCTGCTCTTTCACCAAACTCCCTCATTATTTGGGTTTCTGCTTTTCTGTACTTAGAGAGTAAGGGAAGTCAAGACTGGAGTGGCGGGAGAATGACACACAACTAGATAAGGCACTTGATGATTAAATGTAAGTGATGTATACCTGACTTTTTCTTAATAGAACTTTTTTAATTATTACTGTTTTTAGAGCTAGTGCCCTATCCAGTGCTGTTTCCACACTTGCCAATACAGGAATGTCATTTAGCAGGATGGATGAGAAAGAAAAGCAGCAGGCATTGGAGGAAGAACAAGCTAGACTGCAAGCACTTAAGGTACTATATTTTTTAAAAAGTTTGTATTCCAAGATTTTTTTTTAACTGGAGACAGGTGAAAACCAAGATTGTCTTAAAATCTTGGTGGGGGAACTCTCTTGATGGGGCAACGCTCACCTTGAGAGGCCATGGCTGCCAATATGTGGTGAGCCTTCTACCCGGAGTATGATTTCAATAGCAGACAGATGATGTAAATCACATATATTCTGCCTTACAAGAGATTGTTTATCTCCAAGGCTCACAAAATGAGTATACAACAATTCTAGGTTACATCTCAGGAGCCGAACATACAGCAGTGCTACGTAAGACTGATTATTGGTAGGAGGGAATTACTTTTGCCCAGGATGTATGGAATATGGCTTTAATGTGATTCAATTTTTAAAGGCTTTATTAAAACAAATCCTACATAAGAATAACCATTTTATTTAAGATGATAATTAAATTTTTTTTGAATGGTTAGTAAGTTAACAAAACTGAAATGCCAATTGTGTGTCTCATCTTTCAGGAGCAGCGATTAAGAGAGATTTCTGTAGTATCAAATTCCACTTCCACATCAGCATCTCCAAGCACCTTATCAGGAAAAAGCGTGAATACCACCGTAGCTGTTGACCTCTTTGCAGTACCAGCACCCACAACAAATAGGTGAGAGAGACTTTTCTCTCTGAAGCAAACAGAAATTACTGTAGTGACCTGTAGCTCCACAATAAATTGCAAAGCACTGATCTTAGTTACTTCTCAAATACTTTTCAAGAATAACCTTTTGCTGATGATTTTCTGGTGTATTCACAGGAATTTTGGCATTAATCAATGAGTGCTTTATTACTAGTCTTGTTTTGTACCGCTATTATCGATGGGCTGCTAGTGGAAAAGAGGAAAGCAAGATTGGTATGTTTGTATAACGCAAGAATACAATGCCTACTACATACCTTCATATTTCTCTCTCTTTTCTTATTCAGCATGCCCAACCTTTCTAGTGATCTTTTTGATCTTCAGCCTGCATTTGTTCCAACTGTGCAGAGTACTCCAGCTATATCAACGTCGGCAAGCAGCGCTTGGGGAGGTGAGCTGAGATGATGATTTGACTGTCTAAATGATGGGTGAATTCTTAGAATACAAGAATAAAATACAGATGATTACTTAAATGAATCTATGTCTTAAATCTTAATTACTTTGCATCCAAACATTTCTATCCTTGACAGAATATCAGAATACTGAGTAAGACATCTGAAAGCTCTGGTAAACTATAGAAAAGTTACTTTTTTTAACACATAGCAGTAGTGTCAATGTGCAGTAGGTGGAATGAAGGAGCTATTCAATAAAGGGGACAGGTAGAAGACATGTAACTAAAAATCAAGGTTTAAAAATGCTGGGAAATAAAAACTAAGCACATGTAACTGAAGAGATGCTGGACTACTATTTCTGTTCCATTAAGTGATATTTAATACACTTTTCATTTAAAAGGTGTTGGTAACTTCAAGTCCTTACATAAAGCTGTCGTTGTTCCCAGTTTCTTGGGCGCAGCATTCTGCCCATCCCTCTAAAGAATAATCAGGATAAAAGTCATAGAAATGGCTCAAATGCTGAAATAAGGCAATGGTTACACCACTGTAAGTGTTGGTATTTTAACAGGCGGAATTGATATCCTCATGTGCTATTTAAAAAGTAGATTCTTGAAGCCAAAAATATAGTATCTAACTCCTTTGATTAATGTTCTGTCATTCTCCCCCTCCCACCCAATGGCAATACTAGAATTTTTTCCCTAAATAGCGCTATTAGGATTTTTATCTGAAACTAAAGATTTGTATCTTTAATGGGCTGATGGTGGAATACTTACAGTTTGACTTTGTCTAGAGATTCTCATATGCAGTCATTTCAGTCTGTTTTTCTTTTCCATTGTCTGTGCTCTGTATTCTTTCCTTCACTTCTGCACCTGAAAGGTCCTTTCTCGTCCTCAAATGGTTGTGTTGGTTCTCCACCTCATCTGGACATCTTTGACATGAAGCCAGTTGAAGAAGCTGTAAAATCTGCCACCCCTTTCATCAATTCTGCTTTTTCCTCCAAACAAACAGTGGAACTGTTTAGTGGTAAAAAAACAAACAAAACACAACACATGTAACTTCTTTGCAACTGGACATAATGATGCTAGTAAACTGGGCCATGTAATCTTTTTGTGGTTTGGACCAATCATCACTCTTGATTAACAAGTACAAATGGTGCATTAATTCCAGATGTAGTAAATGATATGTTTCCTTAAAGTTTTACTTCCGTGTTTGAAATAATTATTGTTTTGTTCAGGTTGCCCAGCCTAGACATCTTAAGACTTGTAATGTTGCTGGAATTTTTGCTGATTTCTTTCAAACTGCAACCTCCTTTCTCTTTTGTAATGGGGAATGCAGGAGTTACTTGAGCTTTTCAAATTTCCAAAGTAAAAAAAATCCCTTGTTATTACTCAAAATTCTTAATCTTTAACTGCAGATGTAGTTTTTTGGGTCCCCGCTTCCTTTTTCTCTTTTAAACTTACTTTCTTCTCTCTTTTTACAAAGATGACTTTACTGCTTATAAACCTACATATGCTTCTGTGTATCATCCTCTGACTGTTGATGGTAATTTGATTTTATTTTTTTTCAAAAAACCTCTCTGGTTTCACTCTGAGTGGTATTACCCCACAGGTGTATTTGATTACTCCAAACTTTTTTTCAGGTTTTCCTCTTCATTCAGCTCCTCCAAGTACCACCTCTTCAACAATTAATGTGGACTTTGATGCTGTTTTTGGAGGAAAATCTACAGCACCAGAGTACAGGACTACAAGTGGTAAAAACTAGCTTATGACTAATTTATGCCCTACAGGCAACAATTACTTAAGAACTTAGCGTAATTGCTATTGCAGTTAAAAATTTAATAACTTAATACATTTGCAAGCTGATTGTAGGGCTCATAAGATAACAGGCAATCAGTTCAGTTGTAGTTGTTTGTTTTAAAATTAGTGTTAACTAATAATGGCTTCCTCTCTTTTTGGGGGAATGAACTTTGAATGTGGCCCACTGGATATCTCTTAATGGGTAAGCTTATGTTAATCTCTTTTCAGTGCTTATGGCTTCAGTGTCTTCTGTTGATACGTGATAATTCCCTCTAACTTCATTGAGAGGTGTTGTACTTAACGAAAATGCAAAACTAGTTTTGTGTGTGTGTGTTGCTTGAAGACTAGCTGAGTTATGATCTTTCTCTTCATACTATTTTGCTGTATATTCCAAGTCCTTATGAATGTATAGCAAAGGAACTCTTCTGTACATTCAGGATACTATCAGTATTAAGAATTTACTGCTGTATTGTGTTAAAAGAACACTTTGAAACTTTAACAACCTTCTTTCTTCTTCAGTTTTAGGGGAGATTCATCTTAATTTAAAAATACCAGTAGTTACTGCTGAAGTAAAATTAAAGATTCTACTAGATTTGTAGCTACAATATAGTATTCCATACAGAAATAAGAGGTTAAAATCTCCTTCTGTCTAAGCCTTAAACGCTTCCAGCATGTTGAACCTCCGCATATACTCAAGCTACTTAGTGCTCTATAACGGAAATACCTCTCTGGTTTATGGATGTCTTTTATTAAATGCAATGTAACTGTTTTGTTAACAGTTGCTTCTGTGTTCTTTGTTTAGCTTTTAACTTTCTAGATGATGTATTGCAACCCACAGTACCGCCACAAAGTCAGAGAGCCACTCTAGCCAACCAACAAAGCGGAAAAATTTTGGCAAATGACCTCGATTCTTCACTTGCTAATCTAGTAGGAAGTAAGTGTGAGGCTTCTAAATTTAACTTTCCTATTTGTCACTGAAAACAAACCAAGCTTTCTTCCCACCTCTCCCTCCCCCGCAAATTAGAAATACTTAGGGATTTTGTTGGTTTCTCTTTCCCCCTAGATCTTGGCTTTGGAGGAACTCCATCCAAAAAGTAAGTGCATACATGAATTGACAATATTCTTACGTGACTGTTTGGTAGTCTCTGGCGTGGTTTACCAGCACTAGCATAGCAAGACTCTCAACTCTTGAAAGTAATCTGGTACCAAGTACGGCGTTGAAACAGTGAATTTGTGGTCAGTCACCATAACATAGTCAGCCGTAACTTCTGAAGTAATTCACTTTAGTTCTGCAGTTGCTGTATTTTTGCTTAAGTATTTTTATGAAGCACCAGAAGAGGTCTTGCAGGTACATAAAACTCCAGTTAATCCTTATGCTGTACAGTGCAGTAATGATAGTTTACTTTTAACACAAAACAGAACCTCCAGGTTTACTGGTACAGAGATATATAAGTAGTCACTGAAATTGAGTGTTACTTCCACCCATAGATTTCAGCTGTTTGCATGTATTAAGGCATATTTTGGTTTTCCATTATGGTGTTGTTACTCTGGCTGTTGACTCTCTGAAAACTAATACCACAGTTTCATTTTAGATCGGATATGCAGTGGACCCAGCCTACAGAGAAAAAACTCACTGGTGGAACAAACTGGCAAGCAAAAACAAGCACATCAACCACATGGAACCCTACTCCCTTACCCACTATTCCACATATGGTAAGTTCTGTATTATTGAAATCACACTTAATTCTAGCAAATGCTACTTCCCTGCATGAATTAACTTAAAAAGAATAGCAAAGACTGTTTGGGACAAGACTGGGGGCCAGAGGGAATGCTTGTAGGATCCTGAATGAGGTAGAGAATTTACATGCTTTATTTCCCTCACTGTAAAATTTGTCCATTAAAGATTTACCTCTCAAGTGAAAGGCTAATTATTTATCTCAGTCCCTAAGGTCTTTTTCAATTGAAACAAATGCAGAAAATTTGATGCGCATGTCTGAGATGCTCCTAACTGCCTCCCACCTGCACACACATGAACCTTTAAGAATCTGAAGAATGTGTTTCAAGGGCAAAACTGCTGTTCTTTCCAGTTTTCTCTCCTTTTTCAATTTTATCACATGAAACACTGCTGCAACCCCTGCAACGCACCTGAATTACCAGGTCAAGCAGCACTTTGGACTTTCATTAATGGTCAACAGAAAATTCATATTTTTAACACAGTACAAAATACTAAGTGGAAGTTTTATACTTAGTTAAATGATTCATTCTCATTTCTTCTTCCTATGCTTTTAAAAGAAAATGTTAAAGTATATTCTATTCATAATATTTATAGAAATACAAACCACTGCTGAACTATAGCTGCCTTAGTAAGAAATAGAATATTCATCTTGATTTTATGTACAAGGAGGGCAATTGCCACATTTGCTATGAATTTTGGACTGCTGTCTGACTTTATTTTCCAGTAAAAATAGCTTTGCCTGTAATGCCTATTTTCCCCATAAATCCAGTATTGGACTCAAAAATGGAACTCCAGTTCAGATGAAAGGATGTCTCATTGGTATAGAACTTTTATGTGAGACTGCTGAGAAAATCTGTTCATCCACTCTTGGTGCTCTAGAACACGTCATGTTCAAGTGCTAGTGCATTCTGACTTTTGAAAGATAGAGGGCACCTTAGCACATACCGATCACTGTGGATTTGGGTTGTGTGTTTTTATTTCATGGGTTCATGTTTAATACTTTCTGGTCTAAGCATTTGAGTGCTTTATGCCAGGTATTTACTCACTCATTTGCTTGGAATTCCAACAATTAATGATGCAAAGAACTAGCTCAGATACGAGCATCTTTAAAATCAGTGCCCCACTATTGGAAAGGCCTATCTGTCCTTGGTCTGTGGCATTCGGAGTACTAACCCCCCAACTCACGTGTAGTCTGCATACTCTTTCATAGTGAAGTATTTTAACTAGCACTCCATTTTTAATATAATTAGCACTACTTAACAATGCATGGCAATATGAAGTGCATGCATCACTGTGCTTGTGAACCTGATATGTTATTACTGGCTTAAGATGCTCTTCATTTTTCTTTTTTTCTATTATGATGTGTTGCAGACATCAGAAATTAGTATGTGAGCAACACTTAGCAGACTCAGCATCTCTTGCTATTTGTTTCTTAAGCTGAATGGTCACTGGCTTCCTTGGCTTTGTTCTATGCCCTTCTCGCACATAGTGGGAGGAAGAAGGAATATTGCATGACATGCCCTCTAAAAGCTTCTCACACAAATGTTAAGGCAAGCAGTATATTCAGATCTAGCTAGATTTATTAAAACTTCTATTTTTTTTTTTTCTCTAAATCTTACTCTAGTGATAGCTTTCTAGGCAGGGAGCAAGTTATCAGACATAGTTACTGATGTTATTGTCCTTGCCATTTTTTTTCCTCCCTCTTCAATTGTTTTAGTAAATGAGTTAGGTGTAGGTACAGACAGTTATAGTACTGGACTTGAATCACTCCCTTGGTTAGAATTTCCAGTTCTAATACCTCTTAAATAACATTCTGTCCTTACTCCTTTTGCTGTGCCAGAATGGAGTACACTATCCTGGATATGTAAGTCAATTTCTTGTAAATAAATTGGTTATTTAAAGTACTGAAAAATACATGTTTTTCACAGTTTTTATATATATATATGTTACTAGTATGCATGTGCTTATCTAAAATACATTGTAATTTTCTTGATTGAAGGTACCTGCTCCTATCACATACCCATTGACCACACCTCAAGTGCCTGTATATGGAATGGTAAGAAATGTGACTGTGAAAAACCTAGTTGTCTCTTCCAGTGGGTTTCATGACAGGCATTATTATACTCAAATTGTCCTGCAGCTTAAATGTATTGTTTCATAAAGTCAAGAGCGCGTGAAATCTGATAGCTATTTCACACTGAGCATTGGAAGAGATTGCTCTAAATTTTATACAGCAAGTTTTTTTAAAAAGCTTTGATGTTACTATGTGTGTCTGTCTACATGCTTATTTTCTACTATACCACAGTGCAAAAAGATATATCTTCTAGAATTAGTTTCAATTTTATGTACCTTTTTGTGAGTTTTTTGTTTTTCTAACAGGTACCTCCTCAGATTGGAGCTGCTCCTTTGATGGCACCCCAGTCAGTGATGTATACGCAGCCTGGCCTAAGGCCAACAAATCCTTTTGCACCTGTTTCTGAAACTCAGGTGAACTGTTTTCTTTAATCTTGAGATCCCATTGAAATGTTAGTTCTTGGTAAAAGCAACCAAATGTCTCATGAGGGGCTACTGATGTATTTCTGCGTTTGAGAGCAAGGGGTTCCTTGGCCAAGGGCAACAGCTTTTGCTGGCGAGGAGGCAAATGCAGATGGTGAGACCACGCGCATGTGGGAAGCGAGGAAGAAAGGACAAATTAGAGATTTAGTGACTAGCTTCTTACTGTGTCAGTATTAAGCAAATGGGGGTGGTAAAGGTAGGTAGAATTTAGACTTCCCGTGACATCATCTGGGTACTTGGTTTAGTCATACTGAGCAGAGCAGTGGCGAAAGCTTTCTGAAGGATCAGGTGGTGGGGAAGTGAAAAGGGCATGGACAACAAAAGATTCAAGTTGAATAAATCGTGTATTCCTCTTGTCCAGATATGTTGGTCTTAATGTTCTTTGGGGATTTTCAGAGTGCCAAAACTATCTATAGCCTTAACTTGCAAGTAACAAGGCAGATGGATAGATTCAGAATTCTAAAACACTGAGAAACCACGTGTTATTTAAGTGATGTTAATATGTAATCTCTACTTCACAGATACAGTTTATGTAGAGCCGCCAAAGCAGCAAGATGTGAGAACAACCAAATACTGGTAAAAAAAAAAGACAAGACTGAATTTCAGTCTTTCCATGATGTATTCCTGAACAGGGCAACTGTTTCGTCCCTGTATAATACAATATTATTTTGAATTGCAATGCTTTAGGATTTCTTGTTTATAACAGTCACTGCAGTGTGAAATCATGTTTGTTCACTGATTTATTTTTTAAACTGCTCAGCAGAAAACTATTGTATTGACTCAGAAGGTTCAAGCTGGATTATCATCTTCAAAGCTGAGAAGAGGGCCTACATGATTGCTCTACAACCCTTACTCATCAGTGAATTATCTTAGAAAGTTAACTGAGGATGTCAAAGCTATTTATTTTCTCCATAAATTCTGTGGCTGTTGTAACCAAGACACAACACAAATGAAGTTGAGCAATAAAATTTTTATGTGCTCTAATAAATACTCTTGATAGAGCAATGCTTGCAGTATCATAAGGCCAATATTGTGTGAGATCAGACAGCTTTTTCACATTAGAATAGCTTATAGTAATTTGCGAACTTTATAATGTGAGTTTGAAATGCTGTGAATCAACAAGATATTTACATATTACATATATATAGAGTAAAAATAATAAATGGCTCCATTGGTATGTCAGTGTTACGTGGCTAGTTGAAAGAGCCAGGTTCCAATACGGGCTGAAAGCCTGTGATGGAGTAGGGGAATCAAGTATGTTACAGAACAGCACGTGCAGCCTCTGGCGGGTGACAGTAGCTGCGCTGCCATCGAGCATCTCCTCTGCAGATAGCATCTCTCTCACCTCGAGGAAGAGTAGCTTTGGGAGCCAGTGAGTGTGGGTATCCCCCGTAGCAGCAGATGGGAGCAATTTGAAAACGTTGTTGCTAACTGCAAAAGAGGCAAGAGATCCAATTTCTGTTAAATGTCCATTAGGTCAAAAGAAGCAAACCTTGAAATAGTGCTGACACTTGAGAACCGGCAACTCTATTGAAGTTACCCAGCTGTAGAGAATAGCTTGTGCTGCTTTTCTGAAATAAGAGCCTAGTTGTAAACCATATAAAAGTAATTTTTAAATGTGTAAATACGTGCAAACTTTTAGATAATCCTTTCTTCAATGCTGCAGTAATCTTTTTCTTCTGTAGTAATTTCAAGGTAAAAATCCTGTGTTAAGAAATCCGGACTCTTTCTGAGAGTAGAATCTTTTCAATCAACTAATTTTATGAAGTATGCTAATCATGATGGGTCAGATGTGTACAGACTTCTGGCAAAGCTTTTGTATTTAACAATCTTCCTCCAAAACTGAAATTGGCTATGAAAATGCCTTACCTTGTATTTTTCACTGTCTGATCAAAAAGTGATAGCATTAAAAAAAAAAGTAGTTAACAAGTAAATGAAATTGGCAGCAACCTTTCTTCCAGAAGTTTTGTGGCGGAATACAATTAAAAGCTCTCCTGTAAGATGACTTCTAGATTAATATTAAAGATGAGTTTTCAAAAAATGAATAGTTTTCTACTGTTACAATAACTAGACCTCCAGAGAGTAGCACGTCTTCTATCTTTTGGGGAGTCTATAATTGCAGAACTATCTCTGACTCTCACTATAAATCCAAACGGGCCTGAGAATCTTGTCAAGCTGTCCTGCAGAGAATTTCTAAAATACAGCACTTTCCTTCATAGTGGGAACAAGCCTTCTCTTTTTCTAAATGCTTAATTCTGTCCAAAGAGTGCAAAAGTAGTATTTCTTAACCCTATGGAAATATTTTTGTCAAGTGAAACAACACAAAAAAACCCACCCATGGACCCTTGGAATCTGTAACCACTAACTTCCCGGGGAGTTCCTTCATTGCAGAAATTAAAAACTCAGAGTTTCTGAATGTATATTGATTTAAAAAGAATTTGGACTGATATATAGCAATTTAATGTTCAAGTTTGAATTAGAAAGGGCTTCAAGCTTTAATCCACCTTTATTGGGTTGAACAATTGTATAATTCTAAGCCAATGAGTTCTTCAGTGCCTATAGTTGCCCTCCACCTGATGAGGGTATAGATGCCACTTAGAATTGGGTCATTGTCTTGAGGGGACTGTTTATTTAAGAAATAGTGATTTCCACTGATTTATTCAGCATTGAAATGTCTGGAGTTTAAATTAGACCAGTACCTGGAGTAATAGATGTCTGGGCATTAATGACAGAGCGGAGTGCTACGATCGGGCAGTTTCTAGCACTATGAGCAGTTGGGTCTCTTTCTCATACTGAGTTGTGTAAGTAATAATCTGTTATTTTAATAAAATATGCAAATAAATGCCTGACAAGCAGTATATATTTGTTATAACTTTGCAGAGCATTCTGAATATCTGGAATGTACTCCGCTTAGAAATGGATTTAGTACTAGGCATAGTTTGCACTACTTCTCATTTGCTCTGGATTTTTTTAATGGTTCTTTGGTGTGCTTGCTTGTAGCAAAGCTGTCTGATACCCATTTATTAGTATTAAAAAGGAGAAACAGCCACAAAGTACATCCTAAAAACTTGATAAGCTGCCTTCTTTTTAGTCTCGTTCAGAATGTTTGATACATTAAAACACGGCTTTCAGATTTGCCCTTGTGAAGAAGTGATTGCTTTCTCTCTGCGGAAAAGTGCAGGGGACTCCTTTTTGCCAGCCTCTTCCTTGTGCACGTATTGGAACATATGAAATGGCAGAGTACTGTGCTTTGAACAGGATAGTTCATACATTAGAAGTCAAAAACCAGGGACTTAAGATGCTGTTGAGGCTTTTATGCCTCAGAACTTGTTCTCCAGAAAAACACTTCCAAGACAGTTGTTGTTCCTGAGGGCAACTGTAATAGCCCTCAGAGTTGGAGATAGATAGTGGTGGTTGTGAGTAAAACGCTGCAGAGGTGTATGCAAATGTGACTTTCCCTTTTGTTTCCTTCCAACTCGTTTGATCCTGTTCTGAATACTTCAGAAAGCAGTTAGCTGTCACTCCATGTTTGTCTGAGCAAGGAGGAAGACTTGGAAGTATGCTGTGCGCTTTGCGTTACTGTACTTTAGTGGGTCATTCAAGCCTGACTCGTGGGACTCCGTGCTGCTACAGGGAGGCTGTTTATCGTGGGATATACCATAAGATAACTTCTGGGAGAATTTGGAAAGGTTGCCTGTGTTAGGCCTGTTGGACTTGAAAGCGTACCTCTTTTTAAATAACTGGGGTTTTCTGATGTTCTCTAGATATATTTTGGCTTTGCCTTCAGGAAGTTTTTGATTTACTATTTTTTTTAATTTTGGACACGTACTAGAGAAATCTCAGTTCTGTGCACATAGTGGTGGAATACTTGTAGGTATAAATAACAAACGGATTTTTTTTTAAACAAAACACACACAAAAAACCCCTTCAGAGTAAACGATTGAATACAGGGTGTATCCCCGTGTGGGTTTTTTGGTGTGTGTCAGGGAGGGTGGGGTTACAATTAGAATAGTGTGCACTGTGGATCGGTGCTTAATTTGTACATAAAAAGGAAAACTTTGTTTGGGGTAGTTTGTATTGTAAGGACAACATCTAAAGGCACTGTGTATCGGTCACGGATTTCCATTTAAAAGATTATATTTTTGAGCAATGGAAAATGTACATGTTATCATTTATACATTACTGATAGCTAGGAGTGTAGAAAACCTGTTGCTGTTCCTCTGAAGCTGTATCTGACTTGTCCCTGATCTAGAACATCGCTGTGTCACTGCTTTCTGCAGGGTCTCGTCGTCGTTTATTTAAAGAGATTGTAGTAAGCGGTAGAGTTACAACAGGAATTGTAACATCTGATCTTTCAGTTGTATCTCAGACTTGTAATCCTCGTGATTAAGTTTAATCCTTTACCAAATGTTTGGCTGGAATTTCATCTTGGAGCAATGACAAAATAGGTGCTGGAACAGATTTCCCTCACCCCGACCCACACTTTATTTATTTAATAGGTCTCGTTTTGTATTTTGTGTTTTTCCCCATAACAGGTTTGTGCCTTTTATTGGATATTTATTTAAAAGGAGCTACTATAATTTAGGTTGTTCAGGCTTTTTTTTTTCAGATATATTCTTGTACAGCTGTTCCTTTCCATGAGTTCCTTCATTTTATAAGAATACAGAATGTGTGGAAAATATACTAGCCACAAACTGGAAAAAAAAATTTTGAGGGTTTATGTTCTACAAATTAATAATTTTTTTAAAAAGAAGCCTAAGCACAAGACTGGCTGCGTCGATATTTTAATTGTGGAACTTCACAATTTGTTAATACACAAACTGTTTGTTTTTTAAAAAACTGCTCATATCCAATTATTTGATGAAACAAGTTTTGGAAAAAATAAAATAATAAACTTTGGCAGACGCACGGTGTGTGTGTAGGGGATGGTTCTTGAGCGGTGCCGGGCCTCCCGCGGCCCCCGGGCGCCCCCTGCCCTTCGCGCCGCCTCCCGCCGCGCCGGCCCCGCTGCCCGGGGGG